>OU426999.1:1943200-1968200 GCA_911387935.1 Dolichovespula saxonica
AGATCGTACGACGTTACGGATAAATCTATAAACGGTCGTTTATTAATACGACGCGATCGTAATAAAAATCTTCTCTCTGGATAACTTCGATGCAAGGGGATGAGAGAGAGAGTGAGAGAGAGAGAGAGAGAGAGAGAGAGAGAAGAAGAACATAGTAACTATACAGGGACCGAGAACTGTGAAAGTAGGAAGGGAGGATTTTCTCAGGAACGATTTACGAGGACTCCTCTTTGAGACAAGAACTGAAGTTTGTAGTAGTATTCCGATGTAGGAGAAAGGATTCGCTTAGATATTCGTACGTACGCGTTCGCAGTCTCCTCCCCTAATGCGATATCAAACGGATTTAATCGGGTACAAGCACGCGGAAAGCGATGCCGCCAGACGATTGATAAGTTAACGGCGCCGAGATATCGCGAACGGTTACGCTCTTTTGTATTCCCTTTTAAGGTCGGCTGATTCCATTGGGCTGAGAGACCAACCTGAAATACGAACGAAAGACGGGGAAGAAGATAGGTGTCTATGTCCTTGCAAGAGAAAGAGAAGCAGAGAACAAAATCCATGCTAGACACACAAGCAGCAGCTTTCTCCGCTCCGTTTCGTATCTCCTCTCTCTCTCTCTCTCTCTCTCTCTCTCTCTTTGTTCGTTCTTCCCAATGGCATAGATCGACCCTTCCTTTGTCCCCCCCTCCCTTCTCTCTCTCTCTCTCTCTCTCTCTCTCTCTCTCTCTCTTTAGATCCTCTCTTATACGTTCGCTAACTCCTTTGTAAACGCCACACCGTTTAATTAGTATCTACGTCTTTGGAGATGGTAAAAGGCACGGATTAGATCGTTCCAAAAATAAAGGAGAGACTTTGCTCTCGTAGCTTTACTTAACGTTGATTAGGATACGTCAAACGTTATTAAGTATCCTTTAACGATTATCTATCATTATCCACGGGCTTTACTTTTATGTTACCTCCTCTCTCTCTCTCTCTCTCTCTCTCTTTTTTTTACTCCATTCACTTTACCTTTTTACTTTACTTTACTTTACTTTACTTTCTTCCTTTTTTTCCCCCTCTTCCTCTCTCTCTCTCTCTCTCTCTCTCTCTCTCTCGCTCTTTTCATCTATTTCTCTTTCTCAGTCTTTCTTCTTTGATCGAGTACTTGAGCGTTAATACGCGCGAGAAATCGCATCCGTCACGAGGACTGTTTCTGGATCCACGGCAATCAGGGCCGAACGAAATTACGGCTAAATCACTGGAGCGTCGTTTCGCGTCGCTTCACTCTGACACCCTCGTCGAATCTTCCTTCGTTCCGGAAGACACAAGGAAGGACGGACGTACGGACGGACGGACGGATGGAAGAGAACGGACGGAGAATCGGACGGACTGACGGATTGTTAGAAGGGGAGATCGATCGTGGCGAGAGAGATACTAAAAGAGAGAGAGAGAGAGAGAGAGAGAGAGAGAGAGAGAGAAATAGAGAGATGTTTCTTCTCTTTCTTTGTTTCGATCTTTCCGTCTCTCTCTCTCTCTCTCTCTCTCTCTCTTTCTTTTTCATCCCCTAGTCGATTTAATTGCTTTCGGCCGGAAAATATTTCCGTCCAATTCCGGCTGTGGTCTCCTCTCACCCTTCTTCACAACCTTGTATTCCTCGAAGTCACGGGGAAAGCCAAGCTAGAACCTAGAAACGTATATCGTGCCACTTTTCAAGACGATAAAACGTGAAAATCTTTTCTGGTTTCGACTTTAGTTTCTTTATTCCTTTCTCTCTCTCTCTCTCTCTCTCTTACTCTCTCTCTCTCTCGCTTTTTCTCATAGGATTTATATCGAGCATGCCGTTGCGACGTGAGCAATAATGGGAAGTTTAGGCGACATTACGTAGGAGAGTAGGATAAAGGTGCTCGAGTGCTTATATCGTCATTCTCTCTCTCTCTCTCTCTCTCTCTCTATCTCTCTCTCTCTCGACTACAATCATATTCGCTTCGTGCGCTGGGTGGTTATACTCGTTGTTAAACATCGCGGCTGCGACGGTTTACTCGACGACGCGTCTGTGTCTTCGTTGGAGAGGTTGCATCTCTCTAACGTTCTGGACCAGCTGTATTGCTCTCTTACTCTCTCTCTCTCCCTTCCTCTCTCTCTCTCTCTCTCTCTCTCTCTCTTCTTCTTCTACTCTCGTGTGTTCTCTCGACGATCTCCCATTTACGGCACCGACATACGTATCTGTATTCATGGTACACTGTGCTTAACGTTCATCTTAGAAGAGAATATGGAGCGAGCAAGCAAACAAGCAAGCAAGCAAGCAAGCAAGTAAGCAAGCAAGCAACCAACCAACCAACCAAGCAAGCAGGCAAGCGAACGAGCGAGCGAACTAGCCTAGCTAGCTAGCTAGCTAGCTAGCTAGGCTAGGCTAGGCTAGCTAGGGAACGAACGAACGAACGAGTGAGTGAGTGAGTGAGTAAGCGAAACAAGTATGGAGAAAGATAGAGATAGAGAAGAGGAGCACTTTGATAGCGTATAAGAGTCACTCCCTGCTACTGGGCGTCGCCGACCTGGAAATCTCCAGCCGCGGCTTCGTTAATTAGCCACCAAAACCACCGACGTCGTTGGTAACGTAAGAATACTCTCGGTCTACGAATCCTCCGGGACGTGAACCCGCTGAAAGCGGTCGGCTTTTGCAAGAGAGAGAGAGAGAGAGAGAGAGAGAGAGAGAGAGAGAGAGAGAGAGAGAGAATATGCTCTTCAAAGCACAACCATCACCAGCAGCAATAGCTGCGTTGGTGTCAGCGGCAACAGTAGCAACAGCGACGGCACCCTTAATAGCCCCAGTAATAGTCGACAGGACCACGGAGATCCTTTTTTCTTTCTTAATACCGTGTCGTTACTCGAGCGACATCCTCGAATCAAACAACCATTTTTATTTCTCGAGATAACGAAGCTCCCCCCATTTTCCTTCCTTCCATTGCGCTTAATTCTTTCAGTTTCATAACCGTCCTTAACTTCTTTAGTTACGTCGATTTAACCTCTCACGGTTGATTACGAAAGACGTTTTCATTCGAGATAGTAATTAAGAAATTATTTTTAATGTTCCGTATTAATCGTAAATATTTAACTTATATATATATATATATATATATATATATATATATATATATATATATAAGTTAATTTTTCCTCCTTTGTCTAATACCTTTTTCTTTCCTTCTTTTTTTTTTGTTCTTTTTTTTTTTTTTTAATAAATATCAATATGGAACCAAAGCGAAGTTAATGAACTCGGTTATCCCAGTGACCTCTTAGACTTCGACGATCGATATGATACTTAGGAGCAAGAAGTCGAGGTTGTGTTAGCTGGAACGAGAACGGGACTCATTAGAACTGGCACGGGAAGAGATTGTTCTATATACATACATACATACATACATATATATATATATATCGATGTGCATAGAAGATAGAAAGAGAAAGAGAGAGACAGAGAGCCCCATATATATATATATATATATATATATATATATATATATATATACGTTTGTATGTGCGCGCGTACATGCGTGCATCACACAGCGAGTGCATTTCCATAAAGCATCGCCGCCGCAGCTGCAAGTTTCGAATCTCGATCAAATAGCATTTAGCGAGGCGCTGGAATTTGTGGTTGGATTACGCCTGCGGCTTTTCATAGACCGACGAAGCGTTTCGTACGAACTCTCGCCCGCCCACACCCACTCCCCCCGCCTCCCTCCCCCCAAAACGTAGATTCTCTCCCATCTACCACGAAGCAGTACACTGTCGTCGCTACTCGTATCGCCAGTCTCCCTCCCGGTCCCCCCCCACCCACCCCTCCTCGTAACTATCATCCTTAATACATCGCCTCATGACCGACGGTCTTTCGTGTCCTTCTTGAATCCTTGGAAATATCTATTTCGTGTTTTTTAAAACGAAGAAATTGTATTGTTTATCGTTACAAAAAATCGAATAAGATTCCAGACGGTATATGATGTTGTTTCTTTGCTTCATTGCCATTTACACGATTAAACACCGTCAAACACCTTCCCTTGTTTTAACCTACTCTTTAAAATTATATTTTGTTGGAAACGAATCTTATCTTCTTGTTTTCGATAGATATTATTTACCTTACCCACCTTATCGTATACCTTTTATAAATATCTCTTTGTATGTGTGTATATATATGTGTGTGTGTGTGTGTGTGTGTATTTTATTTTATTTTTTTTGCTTTTTGCTATTGTACAGATTTGTCGATAAGTATTACTAATAAAGACGCGTATCTGTAGACATATCTGCACACGTACACACAGATATATATGTATATATATATATATTATTTTCAATAAAGTGCCATTTGATAAAGGCTAACATTTCTAATATGTACTTATGGTCATTCTAACGAAAGAATTACTTTACCGTAATAGATAAACATCGTCATACGAATGGAATATAATTTTTTTAATTTTCTTATCGATCTTATCGAGCGATTAATATCGATCGCGTTCTCGTTATTATTGCGACACTGACGTGGCATTTTCATTTTCTCTGTTTTTCTCTAATAATACGTTTTCCAATTGGATTATTTTAATTCTTTATTTCGTACTTTTTATTTTTATTTTTTTTTTAATCTTTTATCCTTTATCCTTTACCTTCTTTTCTTTTTTTTTTCTTCGAGAAGGATCCGATCGATTTGCCTTTTCCTTTTTTTGAACAGACAACGATAGAAAGGGAGGGAAACGCGAGGAAAGTGGTTGTCTGCTTCTGGCGTGCCATTTTCTCGAACCGTTGAGGCAAACGCGAAGTAGAAGTAGAAGAAGAAGTAGAAGAAGCAGAAGCAGAAGAAGAAGAAGAAGAAGGATATTTCATTTTCAACGGTGATCGTTTTCGTTGGATGCAATATGTGTATCCCTCGTTTTGCGTGGGAAAAGAGAAAATAAGGGAAAGGAAAAGAAAAAAAGAAATAAATAATTAAATAAATAAAAAATAAATAAATAAATGAAAATGTCGACGTCAAAGTCGACGTTCGTTGAAATTCATCGACGTAGTCGATGTCCCGTCATAATTATTATCAAGAAGATAATCAAGGCCGTGGGTTAATTAAATGAAAATATTTTTCGATCTAGGATAGCAATTAACTATCAATGATTCGAACTGATTAATTTAATATCAAATGAAACGTAATACCTAAAAATATTCTTGGTAGTTGTTCGTCTACAAAGATGGATAGAGAGAAAGAGGGAGAAAGAGAGAGTTAACCCTTTGAATATCAATTCTAAGTTTACCCTTAGGATTGAATCTTAAGAAGGGTTTACCCGTTGGTACTCGGTACACTTCTATGTAAATGAGATACCAGGTTATATATCTTTCCAGCTGAATATTTCTCCCTGGCAAAAACCAATAAACTTATGGGTTGATAGTTAATTAAACGTATACGTAAACACATGCGTGCGTAAACGTATCTTGATTGATGTGTAACGTTTAAGTTAAATACGTGTAAGCGTATTTTATCGTGTTAATCTATTTGATCGATACTCCCGACGATTGAATTCGAATATGAGAAAATTATCGCAAATATTTATATCGAATTTTGCCGAACCACATATCGTTCGGTGTTCTCCCTTTGATTCTTCTATCGTTTATCGATGATTTCAATTTTAAGAAACGAATTAGTCATTCGCAATCAATTATTGATAGCGTCTTTAACGACGTCAGCGATTGTTAAAGTGTATCCCATCGTATTGTCAATTAAAGAAATTAGATTTTTCTATTTTTTTCTTTTTCTTTTTTAAACGATTTCGCAGAGGAAAGACGTTGTAGGAGAGCCGAACGTTCGAGGTTTTACTCGACTTCTTCGTTCTATGTCGCTTTAATCAATCGCGACGAGCGATGAGTCGCTTTATCGGCTGTATCGCTTATCGTTATCGGACCCCCAGCGAATACGGTATGCAACTGCAACGTGTTTATGCGCATGCGTGTGTTGCGTTGCGCACGAACGAAGATAAATATCGTTCTATGCAAATGAATAAAAATAACTCGTTTTGAATGAACACAATTTTTCTGTTTTTTTTTTTTTTTTTTTTTTCATTGAGCATTATTGTCGTCGTTACGTAATGCGACATATCAATTTATCGCGCGTTCCTTTTTTCTTTTTTCTTTTTTTTTTTTTTCTTATTATCCTTTCTTCCTCTAATTCTACATTTGTCATTATTAGCTTTATAAATTTATTCATGGAGTATTTTAATTTATTCGAATAATATATATACGTATATGTATATATATTTATATACACATATATGGAGTAGTTCGTGATTATGTTTGAAAGGAAATAAAATAAATAAAGAGAAAAATTAAACATGAGTGAGCGCGAGCCTTTCTAAAACGTTCGATGCCATCGTTGATCGTAGGGCTATTAATAATTTCTTATCAACTTCGACGGATTTGCGATCTAAATTAAAATCCGTTATCTATGTTATTGTCGTTTTCTCTATTTACTTCAAGGGTATCGTGAAAGTTTAAAGTTTTTATTGTATCACGAAAACAATGATTTTTTTTCTCCGGCGGAACACGGAAATTCCGAAATAAATAGGCACAAATAAACTTATATAACTTGTTGATATCGTTTAAGCGATAGAAATCTTCGCGTTAATATCATTTACTAACTTTCCCAGAAACATATTCGAGGCTATTGATAACACGAAGGTATAAATACTTAGGCGAAACGTCGTTAATTTAGTTGGGCTTTGGGATCCGAGTAAAATAAATTTTGCTTGAGACTTTGAGGGACCAAAGGAAAAAAGAAAAAAGAAAATAAAACAAAGTATTGAAAATGCGTGGGATACTAATCTTGCTTTTGTGCCTTACCGTGGCCACTTTGGTCATGGGCAATGATTACGTTTTAGGAAAACGCGAAGAAGGTGATCATCTCGTTACTGAAAAAGTTATTGGAAGGGTAATGTATAGATAAATAAATATAAATATAAACGACAATATTATTTAGATATCATATATTGTAAATCCAACGTATTAATTAACGTTGTTCTCTCTAAATATTAGTTACCAGTTCTCGGTAGATATTCAACAGTCAAAGTTGGAGCTCATGCGAACGAAGACATATCTTACGTTGAAGTAAAAGATCTGGGCAGATCCAAATCAACAGTTCGACCTATAGTTGGTGGATTGGGCTCACGGAAGGTCGTTTTATTAGTCACTGGGGAACTGGGAAAGGGACTACTTATACGATTCGAAGTTCGCTCATTGAAAAGAAATACGACTGAACCTACTACCGTTGAGCCAAGTACCGTAGCACCGAATGCAACTACTCAAGGATCAGGAAGTAGTGAACCCACCGAAGGACCAAGTAACAGTACATCTACCGTAGGATCAACCAACAATCCATATACCAAAGGACCAAGTGCGAATACAACTACTGAAGAACCAACAACCAGTTTACCTACTGAAAAACCAACAACCAGTTCACCTACTGAAAAACCAACAACCAGTTCGTCTACTGAAAAACCAACAACCAGTTCGTCTACCGAAGGATCAACCAAGGGTCTACCTACCGAAGGATCAACCAAGGGTCTACCTACCGAAGGATCAACCAAGGGTCTACCTACCGAAGGATCAACCAAGGGTCTACCTACCGAAGGATCAACTAGCACTACGTCAACCGATGGACCAAGTAGCAATACAACTATTGAAGTACACACCAGTACGCCTTCGACAAGTGAAGCTACAAACGATACATCGAAATCAATCTTCGAATAAAGCGGTAATGGAGAATTTATTAATTTATCCAAATAGTAGTGCTCTCGATATTTTAAGCGATCGAATTAGACAAAATAAGAAAGCGAGAGAGAGAGAGAGAGAGAGAGAGAGAGAGAGAGAGAGAGAAAAGAACAAAAAAATATAACGAGAAGAATAAAGATGAAGAGGATATGAATTCCGTGTCGTGCGTTCGTAGATTATCCGTCGTGTAACTGTGAACGTACGTAGGTATACACATATATACATATCCAATAATATGGCTTGATTAATAAATTTCCTGCGTTAAATGAGAAAATGTAATATATAAGATGGAAAATATAATCTATTTCATATAGTTTTACGAATGTTATTGTAGATAAAAAAAAAAAAAAAAAGGAAAAAAATGAAAAATGTACACACGCATATTGAACATGAAACTTCGAATCAAACACGTATATTCTTGTTGAACGCATTAAAAATATATTTACATCGAGAACAATATTTCCTATTTCATTATTCCAATATTAATTTACGTTATCTCCTCTTGCATTAATCATGAAACGGATTTATCCTTAAATTTGTTTAATCTTAAAAGAATGTTTAATCTTACAAAAAAAAAAAAAAAAGACACGCTACGCTCTAAAGAAGAAAAAAAAAGGAAAGGAAAAGAAACAAAATTCTAATTCGAAGCCCTACGAAAATAAATGTTTTGCTTCCACGAGATTGTATGTATATTTCAAGAGACATTTAATTATTGTTAGCACTAAGCTGCTTTTCGAGCGCTCATACATGAAAAGATAACTTGTCCAGATATAACCGAAACCAATAAACTGCTGCTACGTTGCTTTCATGCTAAACTTTTCCGAAACCTTCAAACTGCTCTCGGGTTATTTCATATTATATTATTTTGAAAAATAAAAAAAAAAGAAAAATAGAAAAACAAAGGAACGGATTATTACGTTCTATATTATATTAGTTTACATCGAAATTAACTTCGACGATAGATATACGTACGTTCCCCTCCCCTCTCCCTCCTCTCTCTCTCTCTCTCAACCCCAATCCCGGTTACTTCCATATCAGACTCTCTCGTTGTTTCCGTTCTGTATTATTTATATAAAATTGAATAAAAAAAAAAAAAAAAAATAAATAAATAAAATAATTAGAAAAAGAATTTTCAAACGATCGGAGATACTGAAAGACTAGAGAGAAACTTTGCGGTATCGAAAAGCCGTAAAAGAAATTCTTTTATGGATGGGATAATATATATATATATATATATATATATATATATATATATATATATATATATATATATATAAATACATACATACATACACGTATGTATGTATACACGTACGACGTTAAAAACAATTTATACTTTTCAAATAATGACAGATCCCCGGAACGATAGTAACGTGAGACCTTCGTATTCGTATCGGGAAAATATGAAGTTGAAAATCGAACGGGGGGGAGGGGGGAACGGAGAATGGAGGGCGGGGGACGGGAGAGAGGGAGGGGGAGGGGGAGGGACTGGAAAAAGGACGAAAAAGGGAGAGGAGAGGCAGGGGAGGGGGGTAGTGGAAAAGAAAAAAGGAGAATGTTTTATATCGAAAAACACACGCACCCCGTTGTAATGTACGTTTTCATCGCGTCGTCTCGGTTCAATGCGCGAACAGTCGGACCGAAAGATTTTAATTATTACCCTCTCTCTCCCTCTCTCCCTCTCTCTCTCTCTCTCTCTCTCTCTCTCGCGCGCGCACTAACGTTCGGACGCGCGAAGTCGTATATAATGATAAAATGAAATATGCCGTGATTGGAACGGTGCGTTTAATTTCGGACTGATAAGAGGAAACGATGGAAAAAACAAAACGAAACGAAACAAAAAAGCAAAACAAGAAAAAAAAAGGAACGCAAAGCGGACTAAAACGCGATTTAATTGCGACGTCATAAACATAGTTAAAATTATTTCAACGTTTATCGTCAACGTCATGAGGTGTTAATTAAACGATAGGATGAAATGATGTTGATGGAGGAGGGAGGGAGGAGGGAGGGAGGAGGAGAAACGATAGGAACTTCACCTCGTCCGTACCTTCTTGCACCTAAATCGTTTCAACGTTTTCAAACCCGACGTTAGATTATACCGTTATTCCAGATTGAACGTAAAAATGGAATGGTCGTTTATAAGCAATATCGAAAGTATCGAGAAGCCCTCGAACGGATTCCCATCGATGTTGACTTTTCTTCAATTTCTAACAAAAGTTACGTTTAATTTGCGTTGTAAAGGGAATGGGATGAAAAAAAATAAAGAATAGTAAATAAAAAAGGGGTAGAGAAGGAGCAGAAAGAGGAGGAGGAGGAGAAAAGAGGGATCGATCGTAACCCTCGAGAATTGTTAATTAAAATTCAAACCGGTTCGCGTAGCTCTCGAAGAAGACAATGACTCACTCACTCTCTCTCTCTCTCTATCTATCTATCTATCTATCTATCTATCTATCTATCTATCTATCTATCTCTATATCTCTCTATCTCTCTCTATCTCTTCTCCGATCTGTCTACAACACAGCCGCAGTAATTCTTGATGTTAGACGATGCCCGTGTAGTATGTTAACGCTCTTTGACAAACGATCTCTCTTTTATAGGATCCCACAGAAAGTAATTCAAGAGTGCAAGGTCAGATAACTACCGTGGGGTGTACGCGCGTTGGATAGTAGCTGCTCTCCCCTTTCTCCTCCTCCTCCTCCTCCCTCTCCTCCTCCTCCTCCTCCTTATCCTCCCTACATTCGATCGTACGTGTCCGTATACCACTACACTAATACTTCTACCTCTCGTATAACAAAATTCCGGAGTTCCTTTTTCCACGGGTACATACCTAACTCTATGTAAGTAACTCTAAACCGTCGTCCTTCGTAAGAAAAGAATCGCGCGGGGCCTATTCCCCCCCCCTCCCCGATGTGTTGTACGCGGGCTTAAGAGAGCTCGAGAGGATGGAACATTTTCAAATTTAATTTTCGTCGAAGTTTATCGCGCGAAGTAGCGAGCGAGACGAGAGGGCCGAGCGAGACGAGGGAGATGAATTGGAAAGAAAATGATACGTGAGAGATAAACGAGCTTGTTTTTGCTTCCCTTCTCTCTTTCCCCTTTCGCTCTCTCTCTCTCTCTCTCTCTCTCTCTCTCTCTCTCTCTACTTCTCTTTCACTCTCCCTCGGGAGAGAGTGGAAAAGAGAAGAGGAATAACCTTTATCATAATGCAACCATTTTCGTGGTTTTGTTGTTAGTCCTTCTTTACGTCTTTCTTTTTCTCATTTTATTTTATTTTTTTATTTATTTATCTTTTCGCACAACGATCTTCTTATAAAGAAAGAAGAAGAGAAATAAGAGAGAGAGAGAGAGATAAAGAGCCGAAGGTAGAGCTAAAAGTGAGGATAAGGTATGGAGGAAAATAAGAAGAAGAAGAAGAAGAATAAGAAGAAAGAGAGAGAGAGTGGAAAGGGAAGACGCCTCGAGACGTAAACGCCTTTTGTGATTGGTCGACGGTAGGTAGAGCTCGTAAATGTGAATTATTAAATTTGGACAAAGGTTTACGCCTCGGCGATGTACTCCGCGTATATATAACTACGTGACCCGCGCGCAATAACAGACGAGCGAATACCTACGAACTCTCCTCTCCCTGTAATCAAGTGCAATCTCAGCGACTGCTTATTTACACCTCGGCACTTGTGAAAGGCCGGGGAACAGGGGGAGGGAAGAAGGGGGTTAGGGGGAGGGGAGCGCCGGCATGGAACAAGGCGGCAAAGGCGATGAGCGAGCCTCGCGAGTCCTGCAAAAATCATAAACACGGTCTACGTACTATCTCGCCTTAAGTTTCTCGGCCTTCTTCATCGAAGATATTTCTTTTACCCGGTTCCAGCTTAACCCCTAACTCACCCCCCCCCTCCCACCCCTTTCCCACCGCCCCACCACTCATACACCAGTACACACCATACACCTCTCGTTACTCTAGCAACTCTACCATCCGTACTTACAAGTCTCTTTATATCCTTCCATCTTTGTCCTTTTTATCTTTTTCTTTTTTTTTTTTATCTTTGTCTTTCTTCTTCTTCTTCTCCTCCTTCTCCCCTCGCCCGCATCTCTCGTTCCATTTTCTATTTCCATTTCCTTCGTTTTTTCCTTTCTTTTTTTTTTTTTTTTTTTTTGTTTTCCTTTTTTCCTCCCCGTGTTTTTTCCACCGTTCTTTTCTTTCCGTCCCTTTACGAACGTTACGCGCACTCGTTTTCTCGATTCGGTTTCGTTTCCCCTCCGGTAAAGTAGAATTTAACATCGATATGCGTTCGTCGATCTCGTCCGTTACGAGATTCTCCTCTTCGAACCCCTCCCCCCTACCCCCTCCCTCCATCCATCCCTCCTCCTACGAACCCGCCCCCCACCACAATTTCTTTTCTCTGTTCTTATACTTTTCTTTTCTGACTCTCTCTCTCTCTCTCTCTCTCTCTCTTTGTCTCTCTCTTTCTGTCTGTCTGTCTCTGTCTGTCTCTCTCGTTTTTCCTTAAACGTTCTTCTCTCCTCTCTTCTCTCTTTATTGCGCTTCAGGTGCAAACTGTTACGCGGTAAAAGAGGGAAGAAAAGAGAAAGAAGATCGGCCTCGTATATTTCTGATACTCGAAAAGGTTATTGGAATATTTTATCTCCTGCAGTCTCGGCGTATATGTAACAACCCATATCTACGCGTGTATGCATGTATGCACGTACGTATGCACGTACGTACGTACGTATGCATGTCTGTGTTGGTACGTAATATGTAAGATTGGATATATTAAAATGCGTGTCCCGATACCGTTGTTAAAATGATAACCGTGGAGGGGAGGGTTGGGTGAGAGGGTGGGTGGGTTGGTGGGGAGAGGGTGATATTCGATTATTTCACGAAATACTCCGATTTATTTTCTTGGTAACGACGGAAAGAAACAACGTCGAACGATGGGAAAAGAAAATGTTTTTTTCTTTCTTTTTTTTACCGGTACAAAATTTTATATCAATATTCGAACGTTATTATTTATATTCGAACGTTTAATCGAGTATTATTTGGCCGACAATTAACGGTAATTCGTTTTTCACATTTTCTTTTTCTCCTTATTCTCTCGTTCTTCCTCTGTTTTCTTCGCGATTTTTTCTACGATCCTACGGGGGAATATATATATTTCTTTTCTCTCTTTTTTTTTTTTTTTTTCGTGCAATCCGATCTCCGAAAAAACGGGGATATAGGAATGGATAATTTCCGGTTTCGTTGTGTTCCTTTCCCAAAGGACTTTTTAATTACGGGCAGTGAAAGAGAGAGACAGAGAGAGAGAGAGAGAGAGAAAGCTTTGTAACGTTCGAAGCTGAGCGTCACGATCCAAAAGTCTCTTTTTTCAAAGGCGAAACCTTTGTGCTTTTCAAAGAACCAGAAAATTGAATGTAAAGCTGGCAAAAAACTGACGGCAAGGTGGGAGTTTTAAATAAAGGCCACGTTCCGTTTGTCCTCCCATTTTTCGAAGGGATAATTTTCAAAGGAGTCATATATTAGGACGGTACGCGTCGGTTTCTAAACAATGAATTTCTATACCATTAGGATTATTTTCGACGCGGAGATGACGAGGACGACGAGGACGACAACGATCTCACGCTGAAGAACGAACGGTAACATTTGGATGATACGTTCGATGAGAACAGGGCGGGGAGGGGGTCGGGGGGTGGGGATTGAAACAAGGAAAACAAAGTCAAGACTGTTCTGTAAAATTTCACATGGAAACTTTTTCGAGAAGGAAGGAAGGAAGGAAGGAAAGAAATATAAAAGGAAGGAATGAACGAAAGGAAGGAAGAGAGAAAGAGAGAAAGAAAGAGCCAGCTTGAAAACTTATTTCAAGTTTCCAAATGGACGCGGATGGACCGTCCGAAGTAGTTCGACGTAAGGCGTTCCTCGGTCTGTCTAAAATTGTTCGACCCGTTAGATTGAGGAAGAAAGGAGGAAAAAGTTGGTCAAAAGTTGGCCGACACGCGAGAGCGAAGCAGTCAGCCCAAGTAGTCGGTCAATCCATCTACCGAACGCCTTGGGAGGATACTTTCTCAATTTTTTTCTCTTTCTTTTCTTTTTTTTCCTTCTTCTTCCTCTTCCTCCTCTTCTTCTTCTTTTATTTCATCGACGATTTCCCTTGGTTAGAAGAAGGAACTTTTTTTTTTTTCTCTCTCGTGGATCGATTTACGGTCATTAATACGTTGAGGTTAACGTATCCAGATATTTAGGTTTACGTCCCTTTTCGTATACGCATGGTGATCTTGGCGAAAACTTTTACGATGATCGGACGAAACGGGAAAATAAAAAGATTGCGAACGAAAAATTTGACAGTTCGTTAAACGGCAATAAACGACGGTAATAATAAGGATAATAATGATAATAATAATAATAATAATAATCGGCGAAAAGTGGTATAACGTTTTTAATGAGCATACGCTCAGTCGATTCATGGAAATGTGATCGCAGGAACGGTTCTATCGTTGTAGTTGCGGTGTAAGAATGAAAACGATCGGAGCTGTCAATAGGACTATCTATTCTTCTTGGTGAAACGGGGTCGTCGTAGGTCAGGAAAGTTGCGAGTCTATCCGTGATACCGAAACACGTCAGGTTTCTATCGAGTTCGTGTCTCTGTTTACACTATTGCGGGGAATCTCTTCTAGCCAATGGTATGTTTGCCGAAGACGTTTACGAGTTGGCGTGTACGCTCGATCCGCTTTACTCAACAAATACAGACACGATAAGAGGAAACGCAAGCCCGCGTTAAATAGACAGAGAGAACCGAGAGGATCGAGAGATCGACGATCTTCGATTTCGTTGATCGGCCTTAATGAGAAAATGAGAATTGTCAGAGAGAGAGAGAGAGAGAGAAAAAAAGTCGAAATACATATGGAGAAATATAGAAAGAGATACGGAGAAAGAGAGAAAGATTTATATATATATATATATATATGTATGTATGTATGTATTATATAGACAGATAGATAGATAAAAGGAAAGTGGGTCGATTAATTTTCACATCGTCGCGCGAATGATTTTCTCATTTTTCTTTCCTTCTTTTTTTCTTTTTATTTTTCTTTTCTTTTTTTTTTTTATTTTCTTTTTTAATTAGTCACTTCTCAACGAGAAGATAGCGCTCCTCGATGCGAGGACAAAGTACGTGTTAGCAAACTTTCGAGATAGATTGTTATCACGTTAAAACGTTTTAACGAGTGTTCTAGCTTGTCTCATGAATTTTATCGTTCGACAAAAATCTCGTGACAATCTAAACTTTTTGTGCATACGTACGAACGTAATATGTCATAGTATTATATATATATATACACATATATACATATATATATATATATATATATATATATATATATATATATATATATATATATAGAGAGAGAGAGAGAGAGAGAGAGACGATGTTAAACGTTGTCGCACGTTGTACGAGATACCTACGAAGAGATCTTTCACGAGCTCTCGAATGAGACTCGAAGCACTCAGTCTTCATGGGATTTCTATGTTAGATCCTAGTTGGAATAAAACGCTTTGAAAAATAAAATGGCTGGAAAAAAAGGAAAGGATAGGATAGGAAAGGAAAGGAAAGGAAAGGAAGGAAGAAAAAAAGGAATAAGCTATTTTCTCCTCCTTTCTTTCGCGAAATCAAGTTATCGTTCAAGTTTCATCAGGAAGATCCTATCCGATCCTATCCGATCCAATCCTTCTTCCTTCCCCATTTATACAGATACGTTTCTCGTAGCTCAGTAAAGGACCACCGATCGACCTGTATACACCGTCTCTCTCTCTCTCTCTCTCTTTCTCTCTCTCTCTCTCTCTCTCTCTCTCTCTCTCTCTCTAGTTCAGCAAATTATTGACAATCAGGCAGGTGTGTGTGTTCGAACTCCGTGGGACTTGCTAACAAGCCGGCATTTTCGAGGTGCGGACTTGAGATATATAATTATATATATCTCCTTCTTTCCTCGCGTGTTTGCATGGCCCCAAAATCAAGCGCGCACATCCATCTATTTATGTACCGGGTGTTTCGAACGAACGAACGAACGAACGAACGAACGAACGAACGAACGAGGAGAATCGCATTGCACAATATCGGGCCATCCGAAATGAAAAATATTATTAAATCGATTTCGATCCACGAGCCCAAAAAAAGGTAGGAGTTCATTCGATAGACAAAGATCTCTTTAGAAGGTATTACATCGATAAGTGTTATATCGTCGTTTTTATCATTAACATCTTATCCGTTTCGAGTAATACATTTTTTTTTCTTTTTTTTTTTTTTTTTTTTTGATAATATACATTTCTTCCTTATCATTTCATATTCTTATCGGGGCATAAGTTGTTATTACGAAGCAGATCGTACGTAAGGGGCATAGTTCGTACGTGCGAACATTGTTCGTTGATTTCCGGTCATGTAATATTAATATATAAAACGTATATACAATGTATATATATATATACGCATATATTATATTACATATATAGATACGTAATAATATAAAATATCGGTCATTTCCCTATTTTTCCATATCTTCACGAAATATACGCGAGCGCGTTCTCATTTTTTGCAGCCGAATATTGCGAAATTTACATTATATCACAGCCATTTGCATGCCGTTCGCACTCGAGTACTCTCTCTCTCTCTTTCTCTCTCTCTCTCTCTCATTCCCTTTCTCCCTGTCTCTCTGTCTCTATCTCTTACACACTTTCTCTCTTTCTCTCCCTTTGTTTCTCTTTCTTCCTCCTTCCCTTTCAACAAAATATATCAATCCTCGATACTCGAGCGGATGGATGGCAAGAGCAGATTCGTACTTTCCATATATACGAGCGTTTTATACCAATACCAATGCTCGGTACTACCTACTGTTTTCTGAAGGACAACCACGAAATAGCAAAACTCGTTGGATCCTTTCATTATTATTTTCTTTTTCCTCAACTACGATTTCGGACGTTAATAAGTACTTTCTTTATTAATCCAAAAAAAAAAAAAATAAAAAAAAAAATAAAAATAAAAAACATTGCCAATGCATCGCATCCCGTGTCAAAATGATCGCGAATATTATGCTACAAAAAACTTCATACATATATATTCTCTCTCTCTCTCTCTTTCTGTCTTTTTCTCTTTCTCTCTATCTCTCTTTTTGTAATGTAAAATAGTGAAGTAATTTTGTGAAAATTTGAAGACGAGATCATTAGTGGCACGCGACTCCGTTGGTTTCTTTTTCTATGTTCTCGTTCTTCAAACAAATGAGAAAAAGAGAGACAGAGAGAGAGAGAGAGAGAGAGAGAGAGAGAGAGAGAGAGAGAGAGAGTTAGAGGGTACGAAGAAAGAGAGCGAGAACGATTTCTCGCAAAGTGAAAAAGGAAGATATAGTTTCTTTGGGAAATCGCAAGAGCACGCGAAGTTACTACTACTTCAAGACACATATTACACGGGGGGTACGAGATCTTCTATCCTTTTAGTAAATAGACGGCTCTAAGGAAAAATATGGTAGAACTCCGCGTACAGTCTAATTCGGCTACCCTATATATACACACGTACGCAAACACACACACACACACACACATATCTATATATAATATATATATATATATATATATATTAGATCTTTCAGAGAGGCTGTTTGGTTGCGGCGTGAAACCGGTGAGTATGATTACCCACTTTAGTTAACGACCCTAGCAGCCTCCTGGCAATTCTGAAAAGTCAGAAAGGGAACTCTGGAAGGAAAGCAAAACTACTCGACGACTCGGAATACGCGTTGGAACGTCCGCCTTTTCTCTCTCTCTCTCTCTCTCTCTCTCTCTTTCATTCACTGTCTCTCCCTATCACTATCTCCCTTTCTCTTTGCTTTTATGTACCAGTGAAAACGTCGCAACGTCCTTTTGTCAGTTTCTCGCGAACCATACCGAAGTCCCGAAATTATGCTAGTGTATATGGAAAGATACGCGTAGTCGCTAGTTTCACTCTACTTTTTCCAAGTTTAAGGAATACGGCGGGATGGGTGGGCGAGGAGGGAGAGAGGTGGGAGGTGGAGGGAAAATGTTGAAAGACGGTACAAGACGTAAAACATCTAACGTCACCCATCTTCTTTACCACCTTTTTCGTTTTCTTTTTTCTTCTTTCTTCTCGTTTTAAGCTTCCTACTCTTTTCTCTCACCTACGCGTGAGGAGGACACGTGTTTTTTTTTTCCTTTCGCTTTTCTTATCTTGACTTGTATACACAAGAGAAGAAAGAGCAGCTCAATTTGAATGTTCTCCTCGTCTCTCTTAGTTCAAAGTTTCCGTATTGCGGCGACCTCTTTTTCGCATCTCCCATATACGTGTACATATGTGTGTGTGTGTATACACGTGTATATATATATCAACAATGTACGTGCACACGTATATACGTATACGCATAGATCACGATTCTTAAAGAAGATATCTAAACCCATGCGTGTATATCGTTGATAATATTTTTTCCATATTGGTATGAATTTCGTGAGATACGTACGACGTTAAATTCGATCGAAGGTAAAATTTAATCGGAGGGCATGGGGTGGGGAAGTTATAATAATAAAACGTTTTGATCATTCCTCTTACCTTCTTATTCTCTTTCTTTCATTCTTCTTTCTTCCTTTACTCTCTCTTCGCGACCACCCCACTTCTCCTCCCGTTTGGAGTGTCTTGCGGACACTTTCGTACGAAACAATAAATCCACGATATATATGTATATATATATTAGAATTTTAATATCAACCATGGTCTTGATACATCTCCTTTCTATCCTGTAAGCTTCGCCATGAGGGATTAGAGAGAGAGAGAGAGAGAGAGAGAGAGAGAGAGAGAGAGAGAGAGAGAGAGATGAGGACGTTATCCGAGCGAAAGGTCGAGGAACTCGAGCCGGATATCAAGGGGGCTGCACCCTACGCTTGCGGTTTCAACGTAACCGCGGCTCGGCGAGATTTTTGAAGACGCACTTCCTAGAATAGAGAGAGAGAGAGAGAGAGAGAGAGAGTGAGATCGATAAGCCCTTTAAACTACGTCGAAACTTCGTTCCTGCGACGGCTCTGAGGGACGGCTTTGGGTGGCCAGGGGTGACGGAGGGTGTGTGTGTGTGTGTGTGTGTGTGTGTGTGTGTGTGTGTGTGTGTGTGTGTGTGTGTGGGTGAACGAAAAGGACCATAGACTATAGAGTAAGATAGCGATACCGCTTGGTTAAACTGGATATGGTTGTCACGGCGAATATTTGCCAGTTTAAGGCCTACACACGACGCTCTCCTTGTTCGATTTACTGGCTTAATTTGGTTCCCCTATGAAATATCTACCTTATTCCCCGTGGATCGTTGTTGCGTTCGGAATTCTGGTCGACGGTGGCCTGGTCGGGCCGGGTCGGGCCGGATCGGGCCGGATCGGGCCGGCAGAGCGCCGTACGCAATGCATATTTTATCGTGCAATACGCTTTCGAGCTCGTACGGGGTAAACGATGCTTCCTTGCGGCTGTTGCGTGCATTCGCGCGGGAGCGAGCGAGGAAAAAAAGGAAAGAGAGAAATAAATAAAAAAAAAAAAAAAAAAAAAAAATTAAAGAGAAGATAAAAAAGAATAAAAAAAATAAGACAAAAAAATCGGGGAAAAAGAAGGAAGGAAAAGTGGTGGGGTAGAGGAAGGAGGAGAAGGAGGAGGAGGAGGAGGAGGTAGAAAAGAGAAAACAAAAATATGGCGAACGGGAATAGATGGGAATGTAACTAAACCGCGTGTCTGGTCGCACATTGGCGTCTCGCTTATCCCCCCCGACGATAAATAACGAATGCTCGATGATCCACGCGGGTATTATGCGATTCTACGGACCTTATATCTCAACGCGATAACGGTCGATCGAAACGAGGTACGACAAGCAAGGTGCAGAGGGGTATGAAGGGGGGGGGGGTGAGGAGGGGAAGGTATACAACAGCTGGGCAAAACAGCTGGAGTTAGCTCTAATTTTACGTAATATCGCATAAAGCATCGAATTGTTTAACGATCGATATTCAGAACACCCCCTCCTCTCCCCCACCCACCCACCCACCCACTCCCCGTAATGTACGATCACGCGCGTGCCTTTACTACTGATTCTCGCTTTACGCTTTGGCCAATCGATCAAAGCCAAAGCGTTACACCCACGCTTCAATGTAACCAAACTGATTTGCCATTGTCTTCTCTTTGTCTCGAATGATGTATTAGGTATGTATGTATGTATGTATGTATGTATGTATCTACGTAACCGATGAATTGGATCGTTTCCTTCATTATAATAAACGTTTAATTATTTATTCGCGTTACTTCGAATGACATTAGTATTTTACGAATTAAAAAATTCAATAGACCTATGTTTTTTCTTTTCTTTTGTTTTGTTTTCTTTTTTTTTTTTTTATCAAGGAATACAACAATTGTTTTTTCTATCGACGAATCAAAACACTCGTTGGAAAGTGAAAAAGGTATTTTACTCTCTCTCTCTCTCTCTCTCTCTCTCTCTCTCTCTCTCTCTCTCTCTCTCTCTCGTATTATTCTCGTTAAATTCGACTACGGCGACTAATCCAAACGAACCTTTTCACGTTTGAGTTTTGACGGAAGCGTAAGAGAGCGTTCGTAGAACGTAATCGCGCAGCTTGGCTTTATGACGGAGTTTCACCCTCTCTCTCTCTCTCTCTTCCTCTCTCTTTCTCTCTCTCTCTCTATGCGATCATCCCGCAAAGCTCTTGGCTATTTACAATGTAACTACGAAGGATCCCTCGAGCCCCGACGTTCTCCATACACGTGCGAAAGAGACTCGTTCCACTAAATTCCCTAGTGATACGCTTCCATATATATACATATATATATATATATATATATATATATATATATATATATATATACCTACTCTTTCTCTCTCTTTGTCACTTACTCTCCCTCTCTCTCTTTCCCTCTCTCTCTCTCTCTCTCTCTCTCTCTCTCTCTCGCTCTCTCTATGCGTACGAACACATTGCCAAATTCTCCCGAATGGTTACTCTCAACATGTATTTTCCACGTGGGAAATGTTAGTTCGTTCAACGAACCTCTGGTTCTCTTCATTCTCTCTCTCTCTCTCTCTCTCTTTTTCTCTCGTTCTTCTTCTTTCTTTCTCTCTTTCTTTTTTTTTCACAATTTCCTGTTGCTCTAATATCGATTGTTCTCTTTGCTACCGGGCCTTCCCTCGGGAAAAAGGAGGAAACTTGCACCGGACGCGACGCTTAACGCCGACTAATCTGTGCTTCCTCCCTCCCCTCTTCTACCCCGTCTCTCTCTCTCTCTCTCTCTCTCTCTCTCTTTTCTTCGTTTTAAGCTACCTTACTTCATCCCTTTGCTTCCTCGTTATTTCTCTTTCTCCTTGTCTCCCTTGAAATTTTGCTCTCTCTTTATCTCTATCTCTATCTCTCTCTCTCTCTCTGTCTCTCTCTGACAGCAATTACTAATCCCCCGGTATTACTCGGTATTTCGACACTTTAATTTAATAGTAACCATCCATCGAATTTTATTATAAACGTTTAATGGTAATGGATCATTATCATCTTCATTAACTTCAATGGGAAAGATCCACGATAATACGAGTTCGTACGTAACGATAACGATCGTAAATTCTATTGCCAGAAGGTAAAACGTATAAATGAAAATAATGTGAACCCCCCTCCCCCCGCTCTACCCCTACCCGGTACGGGGGGCGGGGTTTAAAATATGAGGGAAGATTAATCTGGGAATTCGTTTTGGTTTGTTCTCGTTGTAATATCCAGAGACATGTCCCTGTGGAATTGTTTTTTTCTTTCTTTCTTTCTTTTTATTTAAAAATAAACAAGAGAGCAACATTTTCTCTCTCTCTCTCTCTCTCTCTCTCTCTCTTGCGGGGGAAACGTTTTTATTTTAATGACAATAAAAAGTAAGAAGAGAGCCGATAACAAACGTATTACGTATTATCGTAAATATTTTGACGGTTCAACATCGTAAGAGTTTGTGATATATGTATATATATATATATATATTATAGAGTATGTATGTAAACAACGTATGTACGTGAATTATCGATTGTGCCTAGCTCGATGAATATACACAGCCGTTGAATTTAGAAACAACTAGGACGTATCAACATTAACTATATTATATGAAGCGTTCAAACATACGTACTCTAACGTAACTATAATGATTAAAGAATCGACGAGTGACAAACGATCATTTTTCTATGCGTAAGAATCGAAAAGTTTTGGTTAAATATTTTAATCAAAATGTATCGTTGTTCCAACGCATTTGTATTATTTCATATTCGTCGTATTTATTATCATTATGGTCCTTCTTCGCGTTGGTCAACTTAACGTACGCTGAGAGGGGTGAGGGGGCGAGTGGGGAAGGGAAGGGACGGGTCACGCGAGTTTCTATCTCATTAATGTTGGAAATATGAAATGACTGTGTGTGTAAGTTTGAAAATAGAGACGGTATAATAGAGAGAAAGCGTTGTGCCTTGGAAATAACCCACCGAATGAAATTTCGTGGCACGAACTTTGGCGTGTTCACTTTTTTTAAAATGTATACGCTCGTAAAAAAAGAATTGTAAGCTCTGTACCGGTGGGAGTATTGGTATAACGAGTAAGAGAGCGAGAGAGAGAGAGAGAGAGACGAAAGAGATGTAATAGTCTGTCTGGTACGGCAAAATTAGGCGAACTTTCTATAATGAGTAGAATACAGTTCGATAATATAATACGTACGCGTTGTGCGTGTACGTGCGTGCGAATGTGTCTATGTGCGCGCGCGCGCGCGCGTGTGTGTGTATAGACAAGTTCTCGCGTTGGTCGTGATGAAAGAGTAATTATCTTAAACCATGTAGGATGATTAACGAAGCTTAATGAAGTTCCGAGAAAATAGATATCTAGGTGGGTTTGATTAAGCGAATAAGATCCAATGGGGGCATGAAATTTAATACGAACTGTCGTAACGAACAATCGTCCTTTTAACGATTAATCGTCCCGAAACTTTGGCAAAACGGCATCTCGAGAGGAAGGAACCGGCGGACGTGCGTACACATAGACATCGATCCTCATCAGGGTTTAACGGCGCATGTGCGCTACCATGAAGACTAGATAATGAAAATGGTTTGCGGCCGGGCTGTTGACAAGTCGACTACGAACTTTGAAAGCAAATTGTCGTGAATTCCGAGTCGGCCGAGGTAAACTTTTCCCTTGCGTCTACCTACCTCGGCTTGAACTGGATTGAGAGACGAAGCAAAAGGGGAAAGAGAGAGAGAGAGAGAGAGAGAGAGAGAGTAAAAGAGTATTGTTACTCGAAGAAGAAATAAAAAGTAAGCTCATATCGAAAGTAGATTCGCCTAAACAAACCCCCTTAGGACGCTATGCAATCTCGCTATTTTCCTCGATAGTTCGAAAAGAAAAAGAAAAGGGAGGATTATTCTGGTACTCCGTAAAAAGAGTCAGTTCGTTATTAGAAAATATCATCGGTATCCGTGGAAAGACACGAAGCAAGCAAGCAAGCAAGTAACCAAGGAAGGAAACGAGGAAGCGAGGAAACAAGTAAGTAAGTAAGTAAGTAAGTAAGTAACTAACTAAGTAAGTAAAATACCTAACAAAGAAATACACATACGTACGTTGGATACGTGTATCCCAAAAAAAAAAACGATTTCATATCTACGAGAAAATGGGAAGAACATTTATACGTACAGTTTGACGTGATAAATGAAAAGAGAAAAAGAGAGAGAGAGAGAGAGAGAGAGAGAGAGAGAGAGAGAGAGAGAGAGAAGGAAAGAGAAATAACAAACGAAATAAAAGAAGAAAAAAAAATCGAACGAAAAAGGAAAGGGCGTTCGGTTAAATAGCGTCGAGCATCGAATAAAAGAAAAGAGAGTCCTTTATCGGTAAGGGTTTCTTGCCCGGTCTTCGACCCATCGATCGATCGATCGATAGATCGATCTCATCGAATAGCGTCGCGTCGCGTCGCGTCTAGCCTCTTCGTATAGATAAATCGTACGACCGATCGATCCCGATCGTTCGATCTCTTCGATCGATTCCTTTACCGATTATTTCCGACGGGACGACCGGGAGAAGACCGGACCGTAATTTTTCGCGGTCTCTATCGCGTAACAAACGAGACCGAGGTTGGAATAGACGGAGTAACACTGATTCTTTCCCTTCAAGTATTAACGACCGTCTGTGCACTCTCGGCTCACCTTCGACCCATCTCAAGCTCGACTTTTCCCCGTACGCGTTCGTTCGTTCGTTCGTTCGACTACCACTACCACTACTACTCTCATCTTTTTTCTTTTCTCTTTTTTCCGGTTATCTTTTTTTTTGTTTCTTTTTCATTCTTTTTCACTTTTTGCTTTTGATACTGATTGCGTCGTTACCGAACGAGATACGAATACGACGACGGTTTCGTTAAATCCCTTAACCCTACCCCTTCTCACCCCTTCTCACCCCTTTTCCCCGGGCACACGCTCATAATTAATATCAGTCGCGTGTAATACCGTCGGACCGACAGATAAATGTTACAGTTAGGACTACAAATATTTTCTCCCCTTTCTTTTTTTCTTTTTCTTCTTCTTTTTCTTTGTAAGTATATATATATATATATTTTTTTTTTTTTTGCTTTTTTTTTCGTTTTTCCCTTTTTTTTTCCCTCTTTCGCCCTTCGGATAATTAGTACGCGCACATTATTTTCGGTGGATAGCTCTCGTTGGCTGGTCCCATCTGCCACGACTGCACGAATTAACAAACGCGACATCTTCGGGTAGAAAAAGAGCTCTGCTTTCACTCACACATACATACACGCACACACATACATACACGCACACTCTCTCTCTCTCTCTCTCTCTCTCTCTCTTTCTCTTTCAATTTCTCTCTCTTTTTTTCTTGCGCTCTCGCATCAACGTGCGAGCGTAGCTCGTTGCTTATTTAATTATGCGGAAAGCATCGTCCGGTCTCTCCTCCGGCTAGATAGATACTTTTATTCCGATTAGTAGAGAATCCTTCGCTCTTCGATGCTTACTTCAGAAATGAGAGAGAGAGAGAGAGAGAGAGAAAGAGTATATATATGTGTGTGTGTGTGTGTGTGTGTATGAAAAGAAAGAATGAGAGAGTAAAAGAGAGAGAGAGAGAGAGAGAGAGAGAGGGAAGGTATAATTCGATCCCTTCGAATTCATTTTGAGGAGCGTATAAATTATAGAAAGGATTCGAGAGAGACTAATGGAAATC
>OU426999.1:1973200-1990700 GCA_911387935.1 Dolichovespula saxonica
AGAGAGAAAAGTAGAAGATGAAGAAGAAGAAGGAACACCGTGTATAAGGAGAGCTCGTTCTCGGCCTTCTACCAGCCCGTTCTGCGTATACATATTCATGGTATCATTACCGCCTCGTGAAACACGCTATTGGTAAACGTTTTCTGTTGCTCACCCTCTTTGTAGTTCTTCTTCTTCTTCTTCTTCTACTGCTTCTACTGCTTCTACTGCTTCTACTTCTACCATCAACATCACTAACACTACCACTACCACTACCGTTGGTGTTGGTGTTGCTGGTGGTGCAGATATCGCTGCTACGTCTTTTTCTTCTCTTTCTATCTCTTGTTTCTTTCCAATCTTTTCATCCTCACGGATGGTCTCAGCACGTAACAACGTGGGCGCTTCTTTATAAATTACCATCGTGACACCGATTCCTCGGTACCGATGACAAAGTAACCGAATGGTGTAGGGAGCGTCTTCTCTTTTAGCTTTGCTATCGGAAACACTTGGCCGAGGATAGAAACGAACGTTACAGCGTGGATGGATCGATCGTTCGTTCGTTCGTTCGATCGTTCGTTCGTTCGATCGTTCGATGGATCACCGACCTACCTACTCGATTTACTGCCTCGGTACTTGTTCCCGAACAGATTTCGAGAACTTAACGTCGCCTGTAACTACTACATTTATGCTTACGAACGTTGAAAAGAGGCACGGGGTACGGTAAAAGAAGGTACGTACATATATGTAACTGTACGATTCCAAGTGCCCTACGGATATATCGGCTTTTCGTTAACGAGAAAATTTTTTTTTATCGACGAATAAGGGAAAGAGAAAGAACGAGAGAGAGAGAGAGAGAGAGAGAGAGAGAGAGAAGGATAGACGATAGAATAATCGAACAGAGTCGTTTATTCGTGACGGATTTTATAAAATTTATTGGATATAACCGGCGTTCCATTTAATTTATGCATGAATTATTTCCACGGGATTCGTATAAATTAGAAAGGAAAAGGAATAAAAATTTCGAACGAACCCTTTTGATCTTGAATAATTTAAGTATAAAAAATGTTAAATATTAATGTTAACGCGAGGAAATGGTTAAGTATTTGTTGGTAGAATCGGAATGATCTATTGGATTTATTCGACCGGAACCGATACAAGGGAAGTACGTTTTCTCTATTATTTCGATTTGATGTACAGCTAGATCCCATACTCTCTCTCTCTCTCTCTCTCTCTCTCTCTCTCTCTCTCTCTCTTTTTCTCTTCTTTTATCTCTCCCGCTATTCTCTTGGGAAATTAAAAAAAATTCCAATCCATAGACAGCCCACGGGTCAGAAATGAAAGGTGGTAACGCATACGAAACTATTTATTTCTTTCTCTATCTTTCTCTCTCTCTATCTCCTCTTACGTCCGAGTAACATATGCGTCGAGATGAAAACTCTACGTTATTGAAGGATTATTTAAAAGTTAAAAAAAAAAAAAAGAAAAAAGAATTAAATAAAAAGCAAATTTATATATCACGATTAACGAGGATTGAAAAATATTAAACAAATGTTTACCCGGTTGTGCGGACGCTTCGATATGAAAAATATGAAATAACAATGCACCGTAAGCCACGGAAATGTGAGTTATTTCTTGATCGAATCGTAATCATCGAGGCAGAGTCGGTCATCGCGGGATTTAGTCATCAAGAGTCACAAGTAAGACAAGGTAATTGAAAGATAGATAGATAATATCTCGTCCGATTTTTCGTATGTGTTATCTCGTAATCAAGTAATTAAAGGCCGTTCAATTTGATGTAGTAACATCGTTATCGTCCTGTCGATTTCACTTCTTGATAAAAAAAAAAAATAAAAAAAAAAAAAAACAATAAAAAAAAAATATGAGGCAGAATTTAGTAGGTAACGAGAAAGGAGTAAAAATACTAATACGAATAAAAGTGAGAATAAAAATATAAATAAACATAAATAAATAAATAAATAAATAAAGTAATTAATAAAGAGTAAAAGGAAAGAAAATATGAAAATATAGAAATATGAAAATAAAGAAAGATGGAAAGGAGTAGGGATAAAAATAAAAGATCTCTCATTCACATCTTTTTTCTCAATTTTTCTAATATACATACATACATACATACATATATATATATATATATATATATATATATATATATATATATGTATACGTACGTACGTATATGTATATATCGGATCTCGTAAATACGGGCCGTGCTGTTGGACTTCTATCGCACGTTGGTTCGGTCAAGAGATAAGCGAAGCCGAGAGTGGGAGAAGGAGTACGAGGTGATAGGAGGAAGGAGATGGTGGTGTTCGTGAACGGGAAGTGGGGACGTCGAGTGGGTTGTGTGTTTGTGTGTGTGGTGGAAGAGGTGGGAGAAGGGGGAGTAGGGAGGGGGGATGGCGCAGGGGCTTTCGATTTCGAGATTTTTATTGGAATAAAACTTATCGGGGAAATAAATCGGCGCGTGTAAGATCGAAGTCGCACGATAGTTCATCGGTATTCCGTGCAGCTTCGACGATCTGTAAATCCGCGGCTTATCGACAACATTACCGTAAAGCGTTGCCCCTGCAACAAGCGTGCCGGTATTAACGTGCCCGGGGGCATCAATGAGATGACCAGAACGTGTAGGCGCCAGAATAAACCGTATCCTACGAGCTATCGTAAATTTGTTCGGTATACAAACGACCAATCTCTACGATGTATAAACAATAAACGATATATACGCTATACGGAAGAGAAGTAGAGTTAGAGAGTTAGAGAGAGAGGGAGAGAGATAGAGAGAGAGAGAGAGATAGAGAGAGGGTTGGGTGGGTTGGAATGAGAATAGAGAAGGAAACATAGTAGTGTATGCTTGTTTTAAAATCCCGTGAGAGTCGACGACTTTACGAGAGGGTTGGGGAAGGGGTAGTGGGAGGCCGGGGGAGTTGAAAACAATCGTCGAGCTATATTAAAGAAAGCGCGTACCATTTTCTACCTACGCTTATGGTATATACTTATGTACTTACATATATACGTATGCATGCACATGTTCGTTGAACGACTACCGTCTGTGAAAAGAGAGAAACTGGGATGATAGAGAGAAAGAGAGAGAAAGAGAGAGAGAGAGAGAGAGTGAGAAGGAGAGAGAGAGAGAGAGAGAATAAAAATGGATCGTAAATCAAAGGATAAATTCTATAGGTGTTAGTGACAAAGTGTAAAGCAAGTCTCATTGATATCTTTTGTCCTTTTATTTTATTTTTGTTTTTTTTGTTTTATCATCCATTTTATTTCGGCAAGAGCCAGTAACCTTCTCATTCTCATTTTTATTTCGTTTAGATATATATATATATATATATATATTTTTTTTTAAATGAATTATTAAATTTTATTTCAAAGAGAACGTTCGCGAAACTCCTTCGATCATACATTGTACGTCATATTACGGAGTACATTATAATTGTGAAGGAAAAACGTGTACAAGGTGTCGAATTTACGGTCTAGAAATTTCAAATGGACCGTTACTCAGCGTTCGTATCCAATACTTTACAACGATAACGTTTCGTAGTTCCATTCTCCATCGTGAATTTCTTTATTTCGAAGATACTCTTGACGTTATATCAAGATAGACGTCGAAACGTTTCTCCTAGGTCTCTGGATCGAGAAAGGACAGGAAAAGAAGAGAAAAGAAAAGAGAAGAGAAGAAAAGAAAAGAGGGGAAAGGTGAGAGAGAAATAGAGCGACAGAGATAATGTTCACGGTGGTGTTTTGTATGGGGGATGCGACAAACGGTTTAGTACGAAATAAATACATGGTTCGTTGGGCGAATTCCATTCGAATGAAACGTAACAAAGTTAAGCCGAGTTCGATGATATTATTCGTTCGATTTTTATTAAAATTCGTCGATACTTTTATCGTAGATTAATATAATGGTGAATGATATGAAATGTGCAAACTCGTAAATCATTTCGTTCGGTTTTCTGTTGCATTGGCTACCGTGTAATAAAGACGTTGTACGTAGACAAGACTCTCTCTCTCTCTCTCTCTCTCTCTATATATATATATATATATATATATATATATATATATATATATATATACGAACGTACGTTCGGCGATCGACGATTTTTCTCGATGAAAATCAAGTTACCGTACCTTTATTAAATTTCTCAATGCGCAATGCCGTAGTATCCGATGATATCTCGAGTAAAGTGTGCGTGTGAGAGAGAGAGAGAGAGAGAGAGAGAGAGAGGGATTAAACTGGCCAGATGGGTAATATTGCCAACTTGCTCGTACAGTTACCAACACGTGGCGCTGTTAATCACATCGAATTACAACACATGCAGCCAATGCATTTAGAGATATTCGAATCCAGTTAGTTCGCCGTTGGTGTTAATGCACAGCGCGTTAGACAGGAAATTGGGATAAATCGTTGGAGGCAAATTGAATATTGCATTACCTGTTGTTCCCCGTAAGATATTGGCCTGACCTTACGCTGCGACGTTCGCGTTTCGTTCGTTGATAGACGGAAAGAAGAGGGGGGGGGGAGGGAGAGGGAGGGAGGGAGGGCAGAAAAGTCGGAGTGACGTTCGATCGACGAATTTTCCAGATCCCTGAACTGCATTCCCGTATAAATAAGACATTTTCAAAGAGGAGACGAGAATGGTATTTGGACGTTATTAATATTTACAATATAACGACTGTATATAAATGTGTGTCCACGTCTCGTTCTCTCGTAATACGATTGATATTTCAGAATCGTTGAATTTGCGTCGAACGAAGTAAGTTCTTTCTAATAATATCTGAAATATTCATCGTTTCGAAAAAAATTTCCCCATCCCTGTCCCAAGCAATGTAATAATCATGACTCTCTTCTGCTCCCCCCCTCCTCCTCCTCCCCCCGTCATACGTAGGGAGAATCAACGAACACGGCGAATAATCGATATTACGGGTATACGAAAGAATAAAAATCAAGACGCAATTAAAATAGAATCCTCCCGTAGTCCGTCACACATTATTTCCTTATCGTTCTGACTAAGCGATCTTTCCTTTAATGATTCAATCGATAGCGCAATAATCGATATCGCATAAATTCTAAAGAAGCGGCGCACGATCGTGTTATACGATCTACCTGATTCTATAGGGGCTATCATCATCGTGCTATATTAAACATGCGTTTCATATCGGAAACTCTAGAACCACGGGTTTGGTTATTGATATAGCCTCGAAACCGAGGACACGATTCGCGTTTACGTTTACGATTATTTCACGATAACTGTTAACGCGATTGTGTGTCGTGCTAATCGTACGATCTCACCTAATGCACGGATTGTACTTTGAAGTATACGAGTGTTATGGCAGTGATAACGAGCATTTATTATTATTCCGTACTGCCTGACGGCATTAATCTTAAAATGTTTATAGGAAAAAGTACGATGATAACTTGAAAATTTTTGAAACGATATATATATATATATATATATATATATATATATATATATATATGTATTATATGTATATATGTATATATACAAGAAAGCTTTTCTCTTTCTTTCGGTGCATACATCTTTTTTTTTTTCGTCAAATCCAAGCTAAAAGTCATTTTAATCTTTCATGTCATAAACGAGTGCTGGGAACTAAAAGAATGGCGGAGGATATTGGTCCAAGGGTTTGTGTACATTTCTGTGACGATGATTCTTTTGCAAATATTTGATTCTATACCAAGGAACGATATAAAATCAGATTTCCGTGTGCGACAAAGTCTATGTATTTACGTATATATATATATATATACACATTTATATTCAGTTATACGTACGTTACTTACATGCCTTTTTCGGTCTCTATCGAAGAGAAAATAATTGCATTTTCATTAAGGTTACATTCTAACTTCTTTTTCAATCGCCCCCCTTTTTTTTTTAATTCTCTTTTTAAATCAGTTCCAAGATTAGATACAATGTCCAACGTATGCGTCAGCTTAAGAGATAAGAGGGAAAGGTTCTATATACGTTTGTTGTGATATAAAATAGCTAACGTGAACGAAGACGCGAACGAGCATGAATCTTTTCATGGTGAACGATCTCTTTGTGAATTACCTGGACATGGTGACAACCGCAGGTAGATAATCTAACTACGCGCTTCCGCAAACTGTTAACGTACATTTATAGTTCCCATGAATATGGAAATAGTGTATTATCGATCGCGGAAGGTGTTCGATGAGCCGTGAGACGAAAGTAATCAACTAATATATTTCTGGTGTTTCAAGGTTGTTTCGTTATAGTTAATAATAGTAATAAAAGTAGTATCGACAAAAAAAGAATGACACATTAATTTTTCTTTCAAAAATGGAAGAAAAATAAATCTTTTTTATATACATACATACATACGTAGATATATATATATATATATATATATATATATATATATATATATACATATACATCAAACGAATGAGAATAAAGTTAGCACGTTCGTTAGAGGTTAAAAACCACGACAACACAGGAACAGTTCCCCTTTTACGTCGCGGTACCACCCACGTGTATCAACACACACACACACACACACACAGACATTTGAATACACATCGACATAGGTTAAGGCTATCCGCACATTACACGGACGGCGTTTTAGATACTTTGCAAATGACACGGAGTGTCATCTTCATGCGCGGGGAGAAAAGGACGCGGAGCGTAAAAGCGTTCGCACGCGTACTTGCACGTTTCAAACGTAAAGGGTGGAAAAAGAGAATGGGACGAGCAGATAGACGGAGATAGAGAGAAACAAGAAAGGGAGTAAAGAGAGAGAGAGATAGGGAGATAAAGAAAGAGATAGAGAACACATCGGAGAGGAGACATCCTCGAAAAGTTCGCATGGAACTCCGTATGTGTTTGCACGACTCTTTGCTAAGTACGATCTCCCCCTTTCGTTTTCCCTCTTTTTGCATGTATAAGTATAACATTCGTTCTTAACACGTATACACGTATACACATAAACGCACGTATATATATATATATGTGTGTGTGTGTGTGTACATATGTATATATGTGAACTAACGCGTAGACGGACGGATGCGACAAAAGCGACGCGTCGGACCCTCCGTCGAGGGATCGCTAATGCAGCGGTTGCACGATTTTATCTCTTGCATTCTTTAGCTAAAGGGCTGCTCCAGGCTGCGTTTGAATCGATCCGGGTATGTAGATACATACATACATACATACATACATACATACGTACGTACGTATGTACGTACACTATCGAACTCGGCAACGTTTTCCTATATATATATATATATGACTATAGGTGAATCTTTTCTTTTATTCTCCTTTTCTAGTTTTCTTTCTGTTCTTCTCTTTCGTTTTTCTTTCTTTCTTTCTTTCTTTCTTTCTTCTTTTTTGGAGAAAAGAATCCCTTCCTCCTTTCGAAATACTGGCTGCAAGGGTGTAGGACGCATTTAAGGACGTAGCTACCTACGTGGCATGATTTCAAGCGACCTCACCCTTTCGTCTCTATCTCTATCTTTCTCTCTCTCTCTCTCTTAATCTCACTCTTTTCCATCGTCTTCTTCTTCTTCTTATTCTTCTTTCCTTTTCTGTTTTTCTCGAACGAACACACGAACTTAAGCTGCGTTCGTCACAATGGCGATTCAGGATCGTCCTACGGTCTATTAAGTAAGGCAAAGAAATTTCCAGACGAGGGCAGAACCGTATTACTCACTCTCTCTCTCTCTCTCTCTCAGTCTCTTTTTTCTCCATCTCTTTCTATCTTTCGTTTACCCCGTTCTACACAGCACGTTATGTGACATTGTTGGCGATTTAAGCTTTAATCCTACCTACCTACCTACCCCCTCTCCCCTCTCCCCCCCGCCTCGTCCCACTCCTCACTCCAGCTGAAGCCACCTTGCCAGCATATCTGTATATCTCTTTGTACAGCTTCGTTTTTATTCCTACGGTTTGTTCCTCTCACGATCCTCTCTCTCTCTCTCTCTCTCTCTCTCTCTCTCTCTCTCTCTCTCTCTCTCTCTCTCTCTCTCTCTTTCTCGATACCCATACACCCTTCTATACCTTCCAAACTTTATCCTTCCCTTTTCTTCCTTAGTCCTTACAACCATTCGTTCTACTCTTATACAATATGAGAACACCTTTTCAATTCGTTCGATAAAATGAAGGAGAAGGATAGAACGAAGACGAAGACGATGACGAAGACGAAGACGATGAGGACAACGAAGAGGACAACGACGGAAGATGACAACGACGACGGCCTCCTCGTTGCCCTAAGCCGGCACAAATATCGGCTGGAATCTTATCGGCTATTAGATCTGATCTGATTAGTGTTTGGAATAATGGCTTTAAAGGGACGCGGGTATAATAGGTACGTAACACGAGGGAACCGTTTGCTCACGGCCATACCGTAGGTATTGTATTTAATTGTGTTCAGGTAGACACAGATAGATAGATAGATGGATGGACGGATGGACGGATGGATGGATAGAGATAGATAGATAGATAGATAGAGAGAGAGAGAGAGAGAGAGAGAGAGAGAGAGAGAGAGAGAGAGAGAATTTTTTTTTCTATTCTCGACACAGATGACGTCGTCCGTGAACACATGGTTGTTCCCTTGTACTTAACGTATCTTACTTCCAAGGGCTTACGTTTCAATACCCTTCTTTACGTACACGTCCCATTTGCGTACGTATATTGCAGTCATTTAAATTACACGCAGTCATGTTCTTTTCTTTTATTCTTGTTTTTTCTTCCTTCTCTCTCTCTCTCTCTTTCTCTCTTTTTTGTGGTTTTGTTTTTTTTTTCTTTTTTCCTTTTACTTAGACCGAAACTTATATTTATATGGTCGTGTTAAAGTTATGTAAATTTTTGTTAGTTTGCGCGCGCGCGACAGAGAGAGAGAGAGAGAGAGAGAGAGAGAGAGAGAGAGAGAGAGAGAAAAAAGTTACCTTCATTTTACGCGTTATAATCTTCCATAGCTTCCTTTCAGGCTACCATGTAAGTGGATGAACGCATTTTGTTTGAATCTTAAATAACTACGGAGTTAAACAACGGTCGTTCTACGCGGTTACGGTTTTCTCTAACATGCAAAGAGAGAGAGAGAGAGAGAGAGAGAGAGAGAGAGAGAGAGAGAGAGAGAGAGAGAGAGAGAGGAGCCATCGTACGACGTCGAGGGCCGTCTGAAAAATTGTTAAAATTTAAGTGCTTTAACGCATTAAGAAGGAGGCAAGGAAGAGAATGAAATGAGAAAGAGAGAGAGAGAGAGAGAGAGAGAGAGAGAGAGAGAGTGTTCTTCTTAATTAGTTTCGAGAATAACTTTCGGCCCGTTCCCCCCTTTTTTTCGACCGTTGTCAACGATTTTAGACTGAAAAATGTAGATGTAGCGATATTTTCATGGATATGTGAACGATGTTATATATATGTATGTGTGTGTGCGTGTGTACGTTGATATACAGTATACGTATATACGTGAATGCCCGTAAAAAAGGATGTTTTTTTTTCTTTTTCCTTTCCTTTTTTTTTTTTCTCTTTTTGATTACGTTAGATCTCACCATCCTCAAATTAGTTTCGGCCGGACGTTGATGAGTCAGACATGTTAAACGTTAATAAAGTCCATTGGTCATGTTAAAAGAATGTCGGATCGCATGGTAAATGGCTATTATATATATATACATATATATATATATATTCTCTATGAACTTCCTTGTCGTATATATTAGAATATATTGCATTCGTATAAAAAAACATTTTTGAATTAGTACGTGCGAATTGTAATAGTAATGAAATGAGGAAGAAAAAAAGAAAAATACGGGAGAAGTACGAATTATTCTCGAATTTTGTTACGATAGAAAGGAATGCCGTGTATACATTTGATATGTCGAATTATTATAGAAAGGAATTATTATTGTATAATTTTAAAATATAAAAAAAAAAAAAATAAGAAAAAAGGAAAAAGAAAAAATTGTTCACGCGAAAACGCTTCCGCGATTAAATAAAGTATAGAAATTTCCATTTCAAAACGGAGAATAATATTCCCAGGCTTCGCTTTGGTATATTAATTGCACGTATTCGATCAATGGATATAGAAATGCGCGTGCTTTCTATATACACCAACATATATATATATCTATGTAATATCAGCACTATGCAAAATTCGTCGAATTGTTAATCGAATACGATCGCTTTAAGAGAAGGGAGAAAGAAAAATAAGAAAAAATACGAAGATAAATGGAACCAAATAGAAATGAGTTCGTTAAAAACTCGCTCGTGGGACTTATCGAAAATTGTAAGAAATCGATCGAAAAAGGGATCCCGTTTGAAAGTGTAACATTAAATGTACACGAAAGTCGTACACGCGAGGAACGAGATAAACTTTTGGAACTGTTTGGTATGATAGTAAGAGATAGATAGATAGATAAAAAGAAGAGGAGAGAGAGAGAGAGAAGGAAAGAAAGAAAGAAAGAATAGTTGCATAGTAGACAAGCTTCTGCGAAGTGCATATTATCTCTGGACGCGAAAGGGGAGGACTTTGGGTGGTGCCCATGTAGCGTAGAGGGGGCTTTGGTAAGAGGTTCTGAATAATGCATGAAGTGCGTTTCATTTTTCTATACTGCAGGACGATACAAAGTTCTCTCGTCTCGGAGGACCCAAAACAAGCTACAATCTCCGGCAGTCGATGCTTTGTAATCCCGTCGACCACGCAGTTCCTTCTCTCTCTCTTTTCTTTTCTTTTCTTTTCTTTTACCATTGCCTTGTTGCTCCCTTTTCATGATTTATGTTTGTCGAATTCGGAACGAAATAGGAATGCACGTGCGTTACTCCGAGAGTAAAAAGAGAGCGGCTCGATCGTGGGTGTACCCATAGATGGTTCCTATCGATAGGTTTTGACTCCTGTTGGAAGATTATAGATGCGTGGGAGGGGCGGGGGGAGGGGGAGGGATGGGGATGGGTTATCTTGTAAAATCGAGCGAAGTAACTGCCTGAAAATTCTCGCGATTAGTATCAAAAATATCCTACGGGCGAAGGGTTTTAAAGCCACCTGCCGAGCCGAAGGTCTCTATCGTGGTTCTTCATCGTATCCCCCTCCCCTCCCGCCCTCCCCTCACCCCTTCCATGAAAAAGAACCTCTTTTCTTTTCATCCTCAACTTCTCCTTCTTCTTTTTCTTCTTCTTCTTCTTCGTTACTCTCATTTCTTTTTCTTTTTCTCTCTATCTTTCAAATCTCTAATCTATTTATCCATCTCTCTTGACGTTTCTAAATATATACTCTGGAGATACACGATGCGGATTATATAAAATCCTCTTTCGGAGACAACATCGCGAGGTACGAACTATACTATCCTCAATCGTTTATAATAACAGGCTAGCTCAGATAAATCCTATCGAAGTCGGTTGGTGCATTTGAAAGAATATACCATATAACTCGTACTCCTTTCCCAATCGAAAATATTGCTCGATTCGGGGAGGTGAGGGGGGGGGGGTTATACCTGGTGTGTGCTCCCCAAAACTACATTTCCTTACATACCTGCGTCGTCCTATGAATCCATGTATCCTATGTACGTACGTACGTTATGTTATGTATCTATCTATCCATCTACCTATCTATCTATCTATGTATCTCGATCTAAGCTCTCTCTCTCTCTCTATATATATATATATCTTTCTGTGTGTTTATGTATATACATACGTATGTTATCCGCCATCGTACAGTGGGATACCCTTTTCTCGTTGAAATCGGCAATAACGTTGAATTTTTCTAGAAGACGTTTTCAAAACGATATTACAACGTATGTACGTACGTACACGCGTTTATTTTGACATCGTGCTGAACATTTCCCTTCGTTATTTAGTATAATAAAATTAAAAAAATAAATTTTCGTTCTTTTATATCAATAATATTAATGACAATACGATCCATTCGTAATTTTATATAATAATAATAATAATACAAAGGGGAGAAAAAGAAAGGAATTAATTATTCATAATTTAACGACGATAAACGTATCTAAAACGCGTTTGTCTCAATATCCATTCAATCTTTCAATTATTGTTCGACTAATTTTTATATTCAAGTAATTGTATACATATATATATATATATATATATATATATATATATATATATGTATACAATTACTATATATATATATATATATATATATATAATCTTTAATTTTAATTGATATTTAAAGAAATCAAAATAATATTGCGTATATATATATATACATAATATAAAAATATAGATATGTATATATACAAAATTATTCTAGTAGCAGTGCTACTGAAAAAAAAAAAATAAATAAATAGATAAATAAAAAGAAAGAAAGAAAGAAAGAAGGTAGACAAAAAATTGGACGATCTCTTTTTACCGAGTAGGGGCCGAACGGAAATGGAAATCGAATGCAAAAACGCCGTCCCGCTCGCTCCGCTAATAACGTTCGCGGAAACAACGGGGAGATGTGCTGGAAGGTTGCTTTGGTTGGAGCTAGCTGGTGAAGAGAGAGAGAGAGAGAGAGAGAGAGAAAGAAGCTAGCCTCTTTCGCGAGACTCCTCGTGCTAAAAGAATGCTGAATGCGGGCGGGCGTAGCGTGTACGAGTTAACAATGCCCCGAAGCGAACAAGGAAGTCGAAGGATGAAAACGAATGAGAAAGAGGCGAATGAAACTCCCCCTCTAGCATTTTAAATGCGTCCTAGAATCATTTGACGCTCGAGGGTTGAAAAAAAAAAACAACAACAACAACAACAACAACACGCGCGCGCGCGCACGCACGCACACCACGGATTCTTCACGCGCGAAATTCTTGTCGTAATAACGACGGACCCGAGTCGTCGCTAAATTTATTTTTATCGACGTTTAACTCCTATCCCAATTTTTACTCCCTCCTTTTTCTTTTTCGGTTTGTCTTTCTTACTTTCCTTCCCTCCTTCTTCTCTTTACTGTCCATTTTTTATCTCTTTTCTTTTCTTTTTTTGTTTTCTTTTACCTCTCTTTTGGCTTTTCTCGAACGAACTACCCCGACGTCGAACTACCTTCGCGTTTCGATTTAAAATCCCTCCTCGAGGATTTTTTGTTTTTTTTTTTTTATTGTTATTACAACGACAGACACAAGCTATAGTTACTTTTCCTCGTTTCGTTCGTCGTTTCATCGTCGTAGCCGTCGTAGCCGTAGTTATCATCGAGAACGAAGCGCGTGTTCGCCCACGTGAATGATTTAATTATTTGATTAATTTGTAAATGTATTTGGACGTTAGGCGATCCTACGAGTCTCATTGTGAAGGTATACTCGATGGTTAGTGACCATGCATCCGTTGCACTATGTCAATTAGGCGCTTCCAATTAGAGCTTCGTAATTGATGAATAGTACACTACGCGGTGGGTTATACTGTAATGGTCTGTAATACCCAATGAATCTTCGTATTGAGCAAATGCACCACACGTTAACGGCGTATGAGTTATAAAATATCATTTTGCGCTTTCGAACGCTTATTAATAACGTTATTTACGATCTCTCTCTCTCTCTCTCATTCTGATTCTCTCTCTCTATCTCTCTATCTCTCTATCTCTCTCGTTTATTAAACTTCCACTGATTTTCTTCTTTGTAAATTAGCTACTAGAATATTTTGATAATCCGAAAGGAAAACGGAAACAGAGAGGATGGGAAGCACACACACAGAGAGAGAGAGAGAGAGAGAGAGAGAGAGAGAGAGAGAGAGGGAGATACGATCGATGTGAAAGTAGACGTTCGATGAAGAAGGAAACAATCTCGAGCAACGATGACGTTGATAATTAAGCTCTTAATAGACGTAAAGTTTCCATTTAATCCACTGCCACGATAAACGGCGACTTTCCGAACGGGAAGGCGGAAGCTTGGCGGTAATGAGCGGATTAGAGAGTATTCCGCACGGATGCTGCAGATAAATGCACTGGGTAAGGGAGAGGAAGAAAGAAGAGGATGGAACGAGTAACCGATATATATATATATATATATATATATATATAGAGAGAGAGAGAGAGAGAGAGTCTGTGTGTGTGTAAGTGAGTGAGAGAATTAGAACGAGAGAGAGAGAGAGAGAGAGAGAGAGAGAGAGAGAGAGAGAGAGAGAGAGAGAGCTAAGGTCGGTTAGAAACGCGTTGCACGAAACAAGCGGTACGATCGAAGTCACGGTGCATTTGAAAAAAAAAAAGAAAAAAAAGAAAAAACAACAACAAAAGAGAAGAAGAAAAAGAAAAAGAAAACGGAAGAAAAGGAGAAAAGAAACAGAACGGAAAAAGAAAAACAAAAGGGAAGAAGCGGAAAAAACAACGTGGATAAGTAAAAGATCTCGCTCGGGTTATCCCTCTCGGTGAAATTGTTAAAAGTGAAGCTAAAAGCCGTCGTTAGTTGTGTTGTTTCTGAAGATAAATGAACTCGTTTGGGGAAAGGAGGAGGAGGAGGAGGAGGAGAAGGAGGAGGAGGAGGTAGGAAATGAGTAAAGGAAGAATTCCGAGTTGAAGATATTGGTGGATACGACCGGTTAAATGTACTTCGTCCGGATATTCCGGCAATAAGCGTAGGAACGTGGTAAAATGAAGAAAGAGCTGAGGAGGATGAGGAGGATGAAGGGGAGGAGGAGGAGGAGAAAGAAGTAGAAGTAGAGGAAGAAGAAGAAGTTTGAGTGGAAGAAAATGGGGTGGGTGTGGGTGGGGTGGCGGGGAGGGAATAAACGATCGAAGGAGAGAAATGTATCGTGGAACGATACGTCATTCGTAATCCCGTTGTTTTCCGTTCTTCGATCTTTCGTCCAACTTTTTGCCTTGGAACATCCTCCACCTCATCCTCCACTTCATCCTCCACCTCATCCTCATCCTCCTCTCTCTCTCTCTCTCTCTCTCTTTCGACTCTTCTTCCTTCACGAGTATAATAAATTTGGTAACAAATTGCGGAGAACGCAGCTTGAGCTCCGAGGGTTTTCGGAGATCACGAAGGGAGGATGAGACGATGAGAGAGAGAGAGAGAGAGTGTGAGAGAGAGAGAGAGAGAGAGAGAGAGAGAGAGGGATAGGGCAGACGGTCGCCACGTTTTAACTGGCTCGTAACCAGGACCTTCAGCTTTAGCAGTATTAATGGCTAAAGCCGCGCAAGTGACGGCATTAATGGTCGGTAAGTGTACCGAACTCTCTCTTCGATTTTTGTAATTAAATTCGAAAGATGCAGCTAGAAGGGGCGGGGTTAGGAGGGGAGAGGAACGCGCGCGTATCCGTATTAGCTTTCCGTTCGTCTGACTATCAGACGTACGATCGATGAAATTGTTTCGCCGTAAGAAACACATCGTATATCGTTTGTTCGATTGATCGATCGTTTTTTTCCTTTTTTTGGATATTTCCAAATCGATATAGCTCGTAATAATCCCATCGTAGGGGGATGTTGCTCCTACTCGTTAAACGAAGATCATCCGGCACGTGGGTACATAATGAAAATCGAATTACAACCTAAATTACAAAACGCACGTTGGCGCTAATATTATAGATCAGAGCAATAGATACATAGGATATATGGATACGTCTACTTCGTATTAACGTTAACGGATTGGCCCGATAATAATTGTAATTATCCGTGCTAATTGAAGCACGCTTGGGTTACGTTAATGGGTACGATTAATAAATATATCGAATAAATCGAAATGATAATGCGTATACTTGTACACCATTGTAATACTTATTCAGTTATTTTCCCGATTACTATTACATTGAGTATACTCGTGTTAGATTTTCCTTTGAATTTCTTAATGCGTCCTTGTCAACCAATACATACGTACATACGTACATACATACATGGGTATATATATATATATATATATATATATATATATATATATATATCTACATAGGACATATATCTATCCTTCGGCTCGCTTTCCATATTCCGAATCTAGTTAAAGTTCTCGTAGAGAACGCTCAAGTTTCTTGATTCCGCGCGAGGAAACTTTTAATCCGCGCTTCCATCTCGAACACGTCACTCACTCGCATTTAATCATACTTCCCCCTTTCCCCTCTACCTCTTCCTTTACGTTTATCCTCCATCTTCTTTCTTTCTTTCTTCTCTTTCTGTGTGTGTGTGTGTGTCTCTCTCTCTCTCTCTCTCTCTCTCTCTTTCTTCATTTAAGATAAAGGATCCTTACGAATGGCAGGAATTGCTTTATAGTTAGACATAGTAAAAAAAAAAAAGAGTCGATTTCTAATTCATAACGATGGAAAAATAAATAAAAAAGAAAAGAAAGAAAAAAAATGGAATAAAAACGATACGATCCCAATCCATCTGATGTCTCGACAGCTATCCATGAGCGATATAAATTTGAAAAGCTAAAGAGAGAGAGAGAGAGAGAGAGAGAGAGAGGCGCGTGCACTCGGCGATGCGGAAAAAGGTGGATTTTCGAGAAAATATAGGCTCACGTATTATACAGGGATCCCTTTTCGTATTTCCTTGCATTTCCACGTTTTTCGGAAGTAGACGAAGAAACGTGTACGCGTGCGCGTTACGGAAAACGAATGATTTCTTTTCTGTCTCTCCCTCTTTCTCTCTCTCTCTCTCTCTCTCTCTCTTTTCTCTTTTTTTGTCCTCTCGAAACGAGAAGTATATTACATTGCGTCTCGAATACGCGATAGCTTTCCTCTCCCGTTTCTACGTGCATACGTAGCAACATAGCGTAGAGTAGGTACATACGTAAACCGATCCATTACATACATATATGCATACTCACGTACGTATATACTGGGTGGTACGATGAAGACACGGTTAAAATTTTAAAATCATTCCCCGGATTATTATCTCTAATTAACAATTTTTCTTTCCGTCCATCCCTGTCCCCCCCCTCCCATAGAACTTTTATACCGGATTATTTCGTACGGTGTCATACGGTGTCATACGTATGATTTCTATCGTATGACGAAAAGAGAAGGAATTAATGGAAAAGAGGAGAGAAAACAAACAAACAAACAAACAAAAGAAGAAAGCAAGCAAGAAGAGAAACAAAAAGCAAGAATCGACTATCGACCCTAAGCGATTGTAAACGCGAGTGAGACGTTGATGAACTGAAATAAATAAATAAATGAATAAATAATACGATTGACATTTCGTTGAGTTCTCGAGCGAATTAATCTTCAATGTTAGGGGGATGTCGCAGAGAAAGAAAAAAAGAAAACAAAACAAAAAAGAGAGAGAGAGAGAGAGAGAGAGAGAACGAAAACCAAGAGATATTTACGAAAGGTTTACGCGATTGCGTGAATCACCCAGTATAAGCGTTAGTCGTGGGAGTACACAGAGCGGGCGTATATACACCGAGCGAAATATACACCGAGCAAATTCGTGGCGTAAGTAAACCACCGTAGGGTATACAAGCTCGACCATAATCGTTCGGGAGCTCGCAACAAGATCCAACGGAATTCGCAGTCCGCGTGCTTAGCGCGAAGGGCGCGCGTGCACTCGCGCGCGTGCACTCTCGATTCGTGGAAACAACGAAAGCAGCGACGTTATAGTGGAGTCGATAACTCCA
>OU426999.1:1993200-1998200 GCA_911387935.1 Dolichovespula saxonica
ATATACATACACGTATATGTATATGCATCACCAAAACCACCCGATTTTTATTTTCTCTTTTACTTTTTTTTTTATTTTTTATTATTCTTTTCTCCTTCTACGTTCATTGTTAAAACGTCAACCTGTTTGCGCAAAGATACTCGAAAGACTTACGAGCTCCACTATCGTTTTATTTCTTCTTTCCTTTTTCCCTTTTCACCTTCATCTTTTTTTATTTTTATTTTCTTATTTTTCTTTTTCATTTCTTTTTTTTTTTTTTTTTTTATTTTATTTAATCATAGTCCTTCTTTCATTCGTGTTTTTCTTTTCCTTTTGTTTTTCCTTTCGTCCCAGGAGACCGATCGTATCCGAAACTTTCTGACATTTACGTCGTTCGCCAACGCGGACGCGCGCGCGCACAATTTCTTCGCAAACTCGTTTGCAAAGACGGGAAGAAAAAGTAATTGTTTTCATTTGAGACGATCGAGATGTCAATGGAGAGTAGACCGGTAGGAAAGTTGGCCTAAATAAATTCTCGGGGAGAGTCTCGATGAGGGCGACATGATGGAATGCGAGGAATAAAAAGGGACAAAGAAGAGGAAAAAATAGAAAAGTAAGAAAGGGTGAAAAAAAAGGTACGGAAAGGGGGTTGGCAGGGGGTAAGCTCGGGTTGGCTTCGTTCGATGTAGTTTAAGTAGGCTTTACACGATTCTTTCTCTATGTTTTCTCTCTTTTTTTTTCCCCTTCATCTCTCTCTCTCTCTCTCTCTCTCTCTCTTTCTCTGTCTCTGTCTCTCTTTCTATTTCTTAAGAAAGAAAGTTGACACTTACTTCTTCGCTCGTACTTATTCTCTTTTTTTTCTCTCTCCTTTCTTTATTTTTCTCCTTTCCTTTCTTTCTCTCTCTCTCTCTCTCTCTCTCTGTCTCTCTTTTTTTTTCTTTTCCTTCTTTTTTTCTTTTTCTTTCCAAAATGGCACGCGTCACGGAAGGTCGTCCGTCGGGGCCACGGGGCCGTCCGTCTGGCAGCTTTTAACTTCACTTCGGGGGAGCATACTTTGGCTTTGGTGCACGGCCAACTCGGAATTGTCCCTTTTGCAGGTCGTGCGAAGCGTTTGTAATGTGCAATAAAAATAGGAAGGATGGGCGAGAGGGGGGGGGGGTTAGGTGGGTGGGTGGATTTGGGAAGGGTAGAGAAAGAAAGGAAATTATGAAGGAAAAAAAAAAAAGAAAGAAAGAGGAGGTGAAAAAGATTTCGAAAAAAATGGAGGTGAAATGAAAAGAGCGAGAAATGAGGAAGGAATGGAAAGGAAAACATAAAAAGAAAAAAAGAAGAAAAAAGGAACAAAAATAATGGAAGAAGAGAAACGAACGAACGAGAGAAAGACGAAGGGGAGGAAAAAAGAAAATAGAAAGGAAAAAGGGGAAAAGAAAACAATATTTTTTCAACATATCCCAGTATGGTACGAGAGGAAAATTTGTTTAATCTTTTCTTTTCACGAAGGGGAACGTTTCTTTTGTCATGAATACCCTTTATATCTTTCGAGAGAGAGAGAGAGAGAGAGAGAGAGAGAGAGAGAGATAGAGAGAGAGAAAGAGAATCGATGTTTGACATCGCGTGTCCAATGTTACGGTTTAATTAAATATAGGAATGTTATTATCGGATGAATGGGTCCAGTCGTAAAAGGGAAAATTCATTTTTCATGGGTACCTATATCTTCCCTTGGCCGATTTGTTAGACATCTTGACCTCGCTATAGTCTCCTTAACGTTCCTCCTCCCTTACTGTCCTACCCTCCCCCATCTACTTCACGAAAAGTCCGTCCTTGGTGGCCAATTCTCCAAGGATATAATGGCCCGCGTGCTTCTCTATCGAACGAAAGGCTAAGGCGTTCACGATATTATTTCGTGAATGGGAAAATCGAAGTGCTCGGAGTACAGCAATAATGTCGTCCCCGAAGGACGTTTTGTTTGCTCTCCGTGTTCCCTTTCTCACCCCACTCCCTGTAACCTCGGCTCCACCCCCTCCCTTTCCCTCTCCCCCCTCTCCACCCTCTCTCTCTCTCTCTCTCTCTCTCTCGTCTTACCCACTCCGCTAGTTCAAAGAAAAGAAAAGGGGGCGTTGTGATTTTCTAGAGGGTTCGGGGCGCTTTGCGAAAATTTTGTCGGTCGGAAAAATGAAATAGCAATGAAGGAAAGAAAGGAAGGTTAAGGGAAAGAAATAAGGGAAGGAAAGCGAGAGGGTGGAAGAGAGAGAGAGAGAGAGAGAGAGAGAGAGAGAGAATAAGGATGAAAGAAAAGAGTGGCAAATGATTTTTGGACTCTCGGCCAAAATGCGGATCCACGAACGAGATGGGCAAAGTAATAAAAACGAGGAAGAAGATCACAACGTTTCTTCCTGGCTTCCCCTTTAACATTATCTCACCCTTTGTTCCATCCCTTCTCGTTCTATTTCTTGCTGGTAAACCGGCAAGCCTAACAAATATTCAACGCGAGACGGAAACGTCCGGGGGAAGGTTGGATCGGTGGGTGTGGGGTTGGAGATGCCATAAAGTGATATTAAATTGATATGCTGAGTTATTTTTATTTGTATCAGGGGTTGCTCAAAACTCTGATATTAACTTTAAGTATTATACATATATACATGCATGCATACATACATACATACATACATACATACATACATACATACATAGATATATACATATATATATATATATGTATATGCTTGTATACTTATATCTTATATGCTTGTAGGAATATGTTTATACGTCAGGAGGAAAACTTTGCCGCCGAATTAATTTGAATCTATGGTCATGTTATAAAAGTTTCCTCGTGGTGAACTTAAATCCGTAGAGAGAGAGAGAGATAGAGAGAGATAGAGAGAGATAGAGAGAGTCACTCCTTTTTGCTTCTCTCTCTCTCTCTCTCTCTTTCTCTATCTCTCATTCCTTCTTCCTAGCACTCTACCTCCTTATTTTTGCCTTTCTCGCGTTCCTACAGACGTGCCGCATAAAGGCAGAGCCCCCTTCCGTATTCATACGTACGTGACTATGTCAGTGCAACAGCTTTTTACACGGGGTGCGCGTTGAAATAAAACACGTGTTAAGTATATTCAAGAATTCAGCCTGTGTGTTTCTCTCTCTCTCTCTCTCTCTCTCTCTCTGTCTCTCTCACTCTCCCTCTTTCATTCTCAAGGGATGCTCCTCAGCCGCGCCTATCAAGTACACCCTCTTTTTATAATGGCAAAGGTACTTGATTTATTTATCCCCGGTGCGAGATTGAACGAGGCTTATCGTGATGCTGCTGTTGAAAGAACCAGTGAAAAAGAAAATAAAAAAAGCGAAAGAGTGAGAGAGAGAGAACGAGAGAGGGAAAAAGAAAGAGTGAGAGAGAGAGAGAGAGAGAGAGAGAGAGAGAGAGTACCGAGCAGGAGTGAGAGATACGCGTGCGGTCTCGTTCGAACAAAAATGATGCACTCGTTCGTTTCAACGTGTAAAGGGATTTACCATCGAAGAGAGAGATAGAGAGAGAGAGAGAGAGAGAGAGAGAGAGAGAGATTTCAATCCTTTTGATCCATCGGTGTAATATATCAAAAGGTATAGCGCTAATTACGACGATTATACTTTATCCTCGGATTTTTGTACGTCTACCGAGTTTCAACCGTTTCACTCGTTAACTTCGATCATTTGAGATCGATCGAATTGTTAATACGATTCGTATGGTATTATTATAATCTTTCTCTCTCTCTCTCTCTCTCTCTCTCTCTCTTTCTCTTCCCTTTAATGGATAAGAGAACCATGCTCTCGTTCTCGTAAACGGCACGTCGGTCGCGAGAATATGGTATTAGAATAATTGGATCACCGGTGTAACGACCTTAGTGTTAGTGTAATTGTATTAAGAGTTCTACTGTATTTAATAACGCTCCAGTGAAATTGCGTGGCTCGAGGCCGGCCCAAATTCGTACCTTGTTGAAAGAGAAAGAGAGAGAGTGAGAGTGAGTCAGAGAGAAAGATGGAGAGAGAGAGAGAGAGAGAGAGAGAGAGGGGGAAGAGTATTAGAGAATAAAAGGGTTGAACGGGAACGACTTACGTGATTCCTTACATAGTTACGTACATCGTACTCTTATGGTTTCAAACGCACACCTAAATCCCATGTATAAGTGTGTACATAATAATAATAATAATAATAATAATAATAATACGCTAATGCTTCTTCGTTGAATTCGGCCTCGTTCAATATGTCACAATAAGCTTTAACCGAATATAGAAACGATTTCGACCCCCTTCACTTTCGACCCTTCTTCGTTTATGACGGTAATACTATACGGCCACTTTACTCTTACATTCTCTCTCTCTCTCTCTCTCTCTCTCTCTCTCTCTCTCTCTCTCTCTCTCTCTCTCTGACTTTCTCTCTCACAGAATACAATGGCTAGTGGTACCTGATTCGTCGAGTGCTTTCGTTTACGAGTCCCTTTATAATATCTTTCACATTATTTACATAATATTTCAATTCTATCGTAGAACGTAACAAATTTACGTGTTAGAGAACGGACGATACGATGTAACGATATTATAATAACTATTAATCGAGCAGACATTATTTATCGTATTAATAACGATAAAACGACGATACGTAGTATTTGTCAATCGATAGAAGAAATGCATCGTCTTCGAGGAGGTTCTTCTAACGACGATTCGTTTTCTCTCTGAAAGGTAAAAGGGTACGGAGCTTAAGTTCGTGACCTATTCGTACGTTCTCATTTGAAGAGACGGATAAGACGAGATCGAGGGAAAAAAACTTTTTTTGGCTAGGTAGGCTCTTCGCGTACAAAAAACAATCGGGCCTGATCGATCGAATTTGTCGGCACGTACTTCTCTCCTTTCGGTATTCCTCGAGGACTATCTTTCTTATTTTTACTTTTTCTTTTTTTTTTTTTCTTTCTTTCGTCGTCGTTAACACGTTCCGTGCCACGCGTACCATCGGTGGTACACGTTAAACTTGATCTTCTTACGTTAAACTTGAT
>OU426999.1:2003200-2075700 GCA_911387935.1 Dolichovespula saxonica
CTCTCTCTCTCTCTCTCTCTCTTTCGCATGGAATTGGAATCGAAGTAATCCGAGAATATTAAGCGAGGACCATTGGTAACAATATCCCGTGGTGGTATCGATAGTGACTAACTGATCAAACAGAGCCTCGAGGGTGTTGAACCTGGAGGATGAGAGAGAGAGAGAGAGAGAGAGAGAGAGAGGAGTCCTTTCGACTTTTTCGCCCTTTGGTAATATCGAACGATATAACCGGAGAACAGGAGAGGAAAAGCTCGTTGTTATATATGACGCAAAACTTGGACGTCTCCACCCTACCTTCATGGGGAGCCCTGAACGTACCTGTACGCTTACAAAACGGAGCAAAAAGAGAGAAAGAGAGAGAAATACAGACAGAGAGAGAGAGAGAGAGAGAGAGAGAGAGAGAGGTAGAGGTAGAGCAGGGCCAATATTGAACGAGGCTCGTTGCGTTTATTACTCTCGAGCAAGAGGGCACGATTTCTAGATTACTCTCCTTCGTCGTCTTACGTTTGAGTGCTTTTCCCTTTTGCGATCATACTCCGCGCGATTTCGAGGAAGCGATTACCTCGAGAGAGACCGATTTTACCGAGTTGATTTTCAATCAAGAGTAATATCGCTTAATATCACGGCGAATGGATCTATCAAAATCAACTGAAATCTCTCATACGTTTAATCGATTAATAATCATCGACTTCGTAAGTTTTTAATCGTACGAAATAAATGGATTAAATTAGATTAGATCTGTCGACGAACGAACGAACGAACGAACGCGTGCGCACGCACACACAAAATCGTTCGAGTATATCGTATGTGTCTTAGATAATAAAAAAAAAAAAAAAGAGAGGAAAGGCGGAGTGTATATACGATTAAGAAACGTTACGATGCCTTTTAGAAAACGAATGGCCAAATTTAAAGTCGACGATCATGAAAAAAAATAATTATTATTATTAATATTTGATCTCGAATCGTTTCCATAAATGTTTGAACGTAACGACTGATAGTTCGGAAATGATATCATTCGTAACTTTAGGCGCGTACGATTTTAGTCGATTTTAAAACAAGAAAAAAAAAAGGAATAATCAATTGCAAAATCGTTCCTGAACGATCGTTGACGACCTGGGGGGGGGGGAAATATTTTGACATTGGGTATCGAAGGTCGTTAAAGTCCGTTCGATAGTAACGTTCGACCTTCGTTGAATTCTCGTACGATGAACGACGCGGTAGGTGCTGACCGCAATTCCCTTCTATAATTCCGCAAGAGACGCGAAGGAAGAAGTAAAGTGGCGGTCGGGGAATGGGAATAGACTTTATCCCGAATAGGGGTAGACTAAAAGCGTTATACTCCGAAACTGATTTCCTCGTGTTATCGTTCGCACGATAGTTGGTCGGTCCGAACATCTCGTGCCTGTAAGGATTAGTCCCTGAAAGCGTCGTTCTCACCGTTTCTAGAAGTCAACAAGTGGTTGCGTCTGGTTAACTTGCGGATTCGTTGCCGCGGACAGTTGGCTCGCGCAAAGACGAGTTAGTTTTCCTTCTGAAATCCCGAGCATTTCGACAATCGTCAGGAGAAATAATAGAACGGAAAAGGGATTTTGGCTTAGGAGGCCAATAGCAGCACGGGATTTAACTATCGATTGTTCGTTCGTTCGTTCGTTCGTTCGTTCGTTCGTTCGTTCTCGTCGAATACACTTCGAAAATCCGTGAAATGGAGACATAGGTAGGGACGCGTAGACGAGAGATATCGATTCTAACGCGTTCGTATCGATTACCGAATAGGACGTTATCCGTACGATCGCTATTTCGTATAAATTCGTCGAATACGTGTTCGATCAACCGTGTTATCCCGAATTCTTCCCGTACGAGATAGAACTCACATGATTTGTTCGCACGATTATTATTATTATTATTATTATTATTATTATTATTATTATTATTAATGATATTTCTTTCGTTTTTTCTTACTAATATTATCGTTTCGTACGTCATTGAATTAAAAATTTCGTCGTTTTGAATTCTTCGAATAAAATGATGATAGAGAAAACGAGAGTGAGAGAGAGAGAGAGAGAGAGAGAGAGAGAGAGAAAATAAATTATCACCGCCATCGATCCTACGAACTCGCATTTTTCTTTTCCTCTCTTTTTCTTTTTTTTTTTTTTTTTCTTTTTCTTCGTACGATTCTCGTACGATTCAGTTTCTCCGAGTTAGCTCGGGAAGTTGATCGCGCGGGCTTACGTGAGCGCGCGTTTGTTCATAATTGACGTCCTAATACTCCCTTTTAAGCCCCTGATTAATGTTAGCCGGCATTGGCGGAAATCAGCCCCGGGCGATGCCCTGCGTACATCGAATGCCCTTTGTGTTTCCGTTTTGCACGTTGATGTTTCCACTGATCGCTCCAAATTTCGTACGCACGCGTCTACACACGTCCGAAAGGGCCGAATTTCAAAGTGCCAACGTAACTGGCATCTACTACTGGGATCGAATATTGAATTGAAAGTTCGCCGAGCCGGAGATAAGCTACGACGAGCTATTTCGTTTATTTCTTTTTCTGTAGCACTTTTTTTTTTCTTTATATATATATATATATATATATATATATATATAATATATATATAAATATAAATATACATCTATTATTTCAATATTCTGCAACTTCGAAATCGTTTACGCACTCGTATCTCTACGTATACATATATTCTTTTGTTAAATATTAATTGAATTCTTTGATCTAAGAACGATGTTAAATCGTTAATGCGTTTTCCGTTATCTCTAATATTTCAAGTCGCGCGTTCAATGATTTTTTTTATAGCTTTCTTCTTCTCTTTGTTTTGATTTTTTGCTTTTAGACACAACCAAAGCGATTAAGCGTGTTAAAAATGTGACCGCCGTGAACGCGAATAAGAAAAAAGAAAGGAAAAAAAAAGTGGGAGAAAAGAAGAAATAAAAATGTTTCGTGTCCTTAACAAAAGGAGATACGATAAACGATCATTGCGAAGTTTGCAATTTCATGGTCGATCGGGGATGCACGTGTCTCCCGATTAAATCGATAACGCATTGAAAACTCGATATCGTTATCTTATCTGTAATCGATCGATTTTAAAACACGGTACGCTATGGGCAGCCTTCGGATCTACATACATAGACGGCAGAAAGATATTATTCGCTTATGAACGACATGTATTATTCCCTATGGAATGGTAGTAGGGTAAAATCAATTAAGAGGAAAATATGTTGACGTATTTTTTTTTCCATCTCTCTCTCTCTCTCTTTTCTTTTTGATAAAATCGATAACTCCGGAAGTTCGTTAATTCGATCGATCGATCACGAATGTATGTCGTGCAGGTATAACGTGGTGGATGTAGATTACGTCAGCTGTTCACCTAAAAAAAAAAAAAAAATACTGCGAATGAAGGAGAGTATATGCGTGAAATGATACAAATTAATAGTAATAATAATAATAATGATGATAATAAAAAAAGTAAGAAAAAAGAAGATGATAATCGATTGCGAAGTAAACATCGAGGTAAAAATCGCGAAGGTAATTTTAAGGACAACGTAATGTTACGTTTTGACAAGATGAAGTCCGTAAGAACTCGCGAAAGAAAATTGGTAGGAAAGAGAAACGGAGAAAGAGAGAGAGAAAGAGAGAGAGAGAGAGAAATAGAAAAAGAAGAAAACAAAGAAAGTATCTCATAATTACTAGAGACTGTAATTTTCAACTGAGAGAGTGACATAGCGAAAAATATGTTTCATATTTTGTTCTTCCGTCTCTCTCTCTCTCTCTCTCTCTCTCTCTCTCTCTCTCTCTCACTCTAGCTGTATTCCGCATTAACTCGCGGACATGAGCACGCATAATTCTCTTAAAATGTGACGGGCACAAGCTGCGCTCGCTCTCTCGCAAGACTCACGACGTTGTATTACAACGGATAAGGGGTCAGCGACGTTAAATTTATACTACGACGAGATATAAGGAAAAAAAAAAATAATACAAAAAAAAAAGAACGAAAAAGAAAAAATTAATATCTATCGATACGTTTCTACGTCTAACGTTTCTTAGATTTCTAATCTTTCATTCGAGACGTCACGATAACGCCAAATAAAAATAAAAATGACACGTTGGAATGAATAAATAAATGATAATTGCTACGATTGAAATTAAATAAAAGATCTCGTATATGTATCGTAGATAATGGATTAGTCGACGTGAAAATGCACACGCACGCACGTACGCACATACACGCACACACGCACACACGCACACATAGGTGCGATACGTATATACACATACGTACGAGTATAATTTATAGACCGATAATTGATAAATAGGAAGTATGTAAGTAGTACGGTTCGCAATAAATTTGCTCCTACAGATATTATCTTACCGTGATTATCAGTTTGCGTAAGAAATTAATTGTACCGCGTTCGATCATTTCTCGATAGAGAAAACATATTGTTATCGATAGTACAGAAACTCTAAGCGATTTAATGATCCGTATCTACGATACGTAACACACATGTACTCGGATATCAATTTCGTTAACGATAACATTATAATTAATATTACGTTACGAACTATGAGAGTATGCAATTATTAAACGAATCTATGAAATATCATAGTCAGATGTATTTTCAAATGCGAAACACGATAAACGATATATTTATTACATTTAAGAAATTTAACTATATCAACTTTTGTCCCTTTATTATTTATTTCTTTATTTCCTTCTTATTCTTATCCTCTCTTCTCTTTCATTTCCTCATACTTTTTTCATTCCCCCCCCCCTCCACGCCCCTCCATCGCCGCCGCCGCCCGTTTTACGATAATAAAAGAACGTATGTTGCCCGGATGATACGGCACGACGACCATAATCTCGCCGGTTAAAAATCTCACGAGTAGAAATTTTATTTCCAACGAGAGCCCGGGTCAGCTTGTACGTAGCCCATTATGGTAGTATGTAAGCGACGTGAAACTCCATTAAAAGAAACTGCGACATTTTGGAGTTCGTTTTTCTTGCTCCGAGCTCGCGAAAGCCCACAAGAGAAACGACCGAAGAGAGTAGAGGAAGACGCGAAGAAAAAGGAATTGAGGGAAGTAGCGTAGTCGCCGCCATTGGGTGGGGACGGAGGGGTTGTGAGGGGGGAGGGAGGGAAAGGGAAAGGAGAAAAGCAGAAGGAAGAAGGAATCCTTTCTTAAATCGGTTCAATCTCCACTTTCCACCGTAAAATTTCGCCATGATGCCAGTCCCTCGTATCTCCGAGCTAAGAAACGTTTCAGAAACGGACTTTCGAACGAATGAACGTTACTACGAAAGGGAGAGAGAGAGAGAGAGAGAGAGAGAGAGAGGGATGAGAATATCGAGCTTATCGTCCTTCTACCACCCATCCTGTTCCAAGCAGCTTCCTCCTCGTCTCAGAAAAGCGGAAATCGAGAAGCATCCTCTCTCTCTCTCTCTCTCTCTCTCTCTCTCTCTCTGCGGGAACGGGGAACAACGGGCGAACTATTGCGACCTACTCGACCGGCAAAATAGCGTCGATAGTTATTGACGACGTAATAAAGCTAGTCGCACGTTACTAAAAGTAACAACTTAGGAAGGAATGGTTGAAGGTATAAAGGGAGAGTTGCGATGATCAAACAAAACGATGGTGGAATACGAAGTGTATAAGCCATATGGTTTGAGAAAGAGAAAGAGAGAGAGAGAGAGAAAGAGAGAGTGTCCATTCATCTAACGTTTACGACACTATTCTCTCCTCTTTATTCGCTTAATTGCGAATCGTTAATGATCCGTATCTTCTCCTTTGTATCGATCTATGATATTTAACGCTAGTATTATAATAAATTTAAGGGACCCTAGTCTACCCTACGTATGCCGTTCGTTCGTTCGATTTCCTTCGTATAACTTTTTCTTTGTCGTCTATTTATATTTGTATAATATATTAATTTATGTATATGCATACGTAACGCGATGTATAAACGTCCAGAGCTCGAGGCACGAATGTAAGAGTGCGATCGTGAAGGTTGGCGAGAGAACGAAAAAAAAAAAATAATAATAATAATAATAAAAAGAAAAGAAAAGGGATAGAAAAAAAAATCCTTCCGTTCTTTTCGATGACGCTGTTCAAAAATATCAATGAGAGCCTACGGAGAACGAACGAATTTATGTTTTTTTTTTAATCCCTATGACCGTATTACGTTCTTAAGCACTAATTTTTCGGCGACTGGGAGACCGCGACTAATGCAAAAAAAGAAAAAAAAAACAGAAAAGAAAAGTTAAAAGAAATAAAAATTTCTAGATCTTAAGGGATAAGTCACGGCTTTTTATTTGAAGACGGACGCGCCCGCCCTCAGCAGCGGCGTGCTTTGCGTAGCTTTCGTTGCGCGAATAATTACGCGACGAATATCACGGTAAAATGTAATCACCGTCGTCGTCTCGTAGTCCTCCTCGTCATCCTCCTCGTTGCGCGTTGCCATTTGCCGTTGCCATTAAAGGAAAGGTAGCGGAAAGTTCATCAGTCTAAAATTTATGATTACGCTGGGATAAAAATCAGAGAGTCATAGAGAGTCGTCGTCGTCGTCGTCGTCGTCGACGTTACCCCTCTTGCCACCCCTAACCCCACCCCAACCCCCGTCACCGTCACCGTCATCGTCATCGTCATCGTCGTCATCGTCGTCATCGTCGTCGTCGTCGTCGTAACGGGATAGAAAGAGAGGAGTAAAAGAGACCGAAAGAGAGAGAGAGAGAGAGAGAGAGAGAGAGAGAGAGAGAGAGAGAGAGAGAGAGAGAGAGAGAACAAAAACTAAAAGAAAGAAAGAGAAAGAAAATGAATAAAGATAAAAAAAAGAAAAAAAAGGGACAGGTCTACCGGTTACATTTTTCACATACGTCCGCATACCTGCTAGCTACGCATTAATAAGTAAACCTATACGCGTGTCCTGTTCATCCGCTTGTTATGGCAAACGCCGTGAACAGCGACGACGACGACGATGATGATGATGTCAACGTATGTATGTATGTATGTATGTATGTATGTATGTATGTATGTATGTACGTAGGTGTACTGATACATGTCGAGCTAAAAGTTCGAGCCTTTTAGCTCGACTCGAGTTTTTTTCACGACCGTGTGAAAAAAACTCGAGGTTTTGCATGCGTAGTCTTGCACGCGTCTTATTATATATACATGTGTGTGTGTGTGTTTATTATATGTATATATATATATATATATGTTACGTATACGTATAGTTACATATATTTGCGCTGGGAATTCATATATTTTTTAATAGGGAGAGCTCGTGCATTCAGTCGCATCCCGCCTGTCGCCGTAGCGACTCTTTTTTTTCAACTTCTTTTTTCCCTCCTCTAGCCCCTCCCCTATATCTTTCTGTTTACTTTTCTATTTATCTATTTATTCGTTTGTTCCTTTTTTTTATTTCGTTTTCTTTCCTTTCCTTTTTACATTTATCTTTTTCTTTTCTTTTCTCTTTTTTTTTTCTCTCGTTTTTTTTCCCTTCTGGTTTCTTTTCTCCTCTCTCTCTCTCTCTCTCTCTCTGTCCCCTTTCTCTCACGTAGTTCTCTCGTTGAAAAGAAACCGTCGGCGCGTCGGTTATTCACAGGAAAATATGAATACGTCGCCGATCGAAAAGTTTTGCCAAGAGGGAGGGAAATACTTTCTAATATCCCTGTATATCTCTGTTTCTATAGGCTTATTTCTTTTTTTTTCTTTTGCTTCTTCTTCTTCTTTTTTTTCTATATATATATATATATATATTTTCTTCCTTATTGGAAAATGACGAGCTCTTATAGCTGTCATAATCAATCGTTCCCTTTTTATATATACATGCATATATAAAATACGAATGACAGACGTAGTTATTTATTCAAAAACTTGTTTACATTTTATTTATTATTATTAACGTTTCGTATAAATTTATAGAAATGAAATGGCGATGAATAACGCATATATATATATATATATATATATGTGTATGTGTGCGCATACGTAGATCGATACAAATAACGCAGAAAGATTTGGCAAAGATTTTTCGTTAGTTGAAAACGAACGAGGAAATGAATGTTATATCCCTTCGTCGATTCGTTCAAAAATATTTCGTTCCAACATTTTCTGCGGTCTACTCGAAAAAAATGAAAAGCAGATACGACGAGCAGCAGTACGTAGTCCCTTTCATATTAAGACTTTGCCATAATAAGTTTTTCAATATATAATATATATATATATATATATATATATATATATATATATATTATATATATATATATATATATATATATATATATATTATATATATATATATATATATATATTCCCTACGATCGTCGGATCTGGCGTAGAGGAACAGAATCTAATAGTATATTTTCTGGCTACCATCCAACTAACCAGAAACACGAGCTAAGCCCCTCGATATAATACCGACGTCGGGCCTCCCAACGTAAAGACACGTACGATCAATCACTGTAACTTATCCAACTGCTATTACGTTATATGTAAGTATACGTTTACATACGTATGTACGTTTACCATATATATATATATATATATATGTGTGTGTGTGTGTGCATCGATTTAATATTTTTTATTATTAAAATCAATTCGCGAATAACATTTATATCTATCTCTAATATTCGTTTCTCTTTTTATTTATTTATTTATTTATTTATTATTGCTTTCTCATTCAAAATTGACGATCCTTGATCACAACATTAGTTATCAATATTATTAATAAATCGAAATACGTTGGCGTGTCGCGTTTCCATACGTAATCTCGATTCAGAGATACGAAGGGATACGAATCAAATACGAAATAATTAAAGATAGATGAAATTTTAATAATACGACTGACACAAGCGAAAAGAAGTTTAGGTTGCTTTATCTATCTCCCTGACATTCTGTCGGTAACGTGCAAATGCATTCGGTTTATATGACCTTCGTTGATAATTAATTGGCAATAACTTATTCCGTTAAAGTAAATTGTGTTCCACCATAAATAGGGATTGTCTTATAAACACAATCGTCTAATATATACTTTCGTATACGCACGTAAAGGTACTTAATTTCTTAAAGCACTTTCGCAGTATCCTCTCGTACACCCTCGCGCAATAATATTTTCTTTCAAAGCTCAAAAGTATCTTCCCCTCGCGTTAACCTTACCGCAAAGACCTCGCCTATTTCCTACGACGTAGGATTCGCTCGTGCTCCGTATTCGTTTGCTATTTTACGAAACTATTTTCGTTTTTCTTTCTTTTTTTTTTTCTTTTTTGTTATTGTTTATCTCTTATCTCTTCTTTTTATTTTTTCCCATTTCATTTTTAGCCTCATCTCTTCTCGCCCGTTCGGGTTCGTCCGTCGCGAAGAATCCTCTTCCTTTTCTCTTCTTTCGCCTCTTCCATTCCTTTCCCGTTTTTTTCTCCTTTTTTTTTTTTACAAAAGACACGAAACTCATCGAAGTTAAGTTATTATATTGCCTTCGAGGAGCAACAAAAGCTGGGTGAGGGGGGGAGGGGGTGGCTAATGTTTCAAAGCGATATGATCTTCTCTTTTCTTTTTCTTATTAGTGCGTTTACAGGGGGGATATCATTAAAAAAAACTTTTCAATGAAAAAGATTTAGAGACCAGTAAGATATTCCAGAGATAGTGAATATAAATAGATTCTGGAATGCATGTCGGGTACTTGGGCGAAGCCATTATGGTGAACCGTAAAAAGAAAAGAGAAAAAAAATAAAAAGTAAGAGTAAAGAAAAAATAAAATAAAAAAGAGAGAAAAAAGGAAAAAGATAAAGAAAGAAAGAAAGAAAGAACGGCTTGATAATGCGCCGGATAATCTATCCACTCGTCTCCTTTATGGGAAAGAATGGTCTGGTAATAGGAAATCGATTTACTGCGTTACGCCAAGGAATCGACTCTCTCTCTCTCTCTCTCTCTTTCTATATCTATCACTTTCTATCTTTCGTTCTTTCTCTTTCCAAACAATATCCCACCCTTTCGCCCTACGATCCCTGAGAAACGCAGTGGTTGTTAGAGTGTGTGCGTGGGAGGAGAGAGCGTGTCATCCTTCGCACAATGCCGTACGCGATTTCTAAGAAAGGGAAGGAAAACACTTTTCGTCGAGTCACCGATAATGGACCATCTCTCTCTCTCTCTCTCTCTCTCTCTCTCTTTATATATATATATATATATATATATATATATATATATATATATATATATATATATATATCTTTGTTAATCTCGCATTGATGGCACTCACGTCGAGTTTTCGCATAGAACGAACTTTAATTGCTTCTCTCTCACTCCCTCTCTCTTTCTATCTATCTCTCTCCCTCTTTCTCCTTTCTGGGATAATATTTTGTTAAAAATATCCCGAACTCGTCGTTCGTTTAACGAACGACGACTCTCCGTCAACCGGAAAAAGCTTCCTCTTCGCGAGGTCGAGCCATCGACGATGATGAACTACGAGAAGCTTCCGAAAGCCGATTACTCGAGAACTCGTAGCAGTGGCTTGCCTCCGTCATTTCCGTCTCGGTGGCCAACTTATTATTACTCTCCTCTTCCCGGGTATCATTAATATCAATATAGATATTTGCATAAATCTTGAAACGTCTCTCTCTCTCTCTCTCTCTCTCTCTCTCTCTCTCTTTCCCCTCTCTAATCCTCTCTTTCTCGACAAAAAATCGGACCCTTTTATTAATTTGATCGTTCCTTAAAGAGATCGAAATGCTTAATACGGATTATTCTTTTTTTTTAGACTATACGATTACCTTCCTTATCTTGTTTTTATTTCTTTAAATCTCATTCTTTATCCTTATCCTTTTCCTTTACATTTTATTCGATACTAATAAACCCTATCGTTTATTATCGTATATATATTCGCTTATAGAGAATTTCTGATCGAGAACTAATCCATCAGTTCTAATCGATGCAAAACTGTGGCGAATACTTAATTACCTTTTGTCGAGTTAACCGAAATGTCATATACATACATACATACATACATACATACATACATAAATACATACGTATATATATACGACCAAGTTCTGAAAAGGGGTATTATTGATTTTCGTGAGTTCCAACCAACCCTATGAATATAGTTTGGCTATTTTAAGTGGGTGAACCTTAGCAAGTCAATCTGAAACACCGTTAGAAGTCTAAGTTCATTCTCTCTGACACACGTCTCACCGCGACTTCGGTCTAACTTGGATAACCTCGAATTTTAAGATAATCCAATTACCCCGTAAATATTCATGCCTTGGCACGAATGAAACGGGTCGGATTATTGGGGAATTATTTATTTATTTATATATATATATTTTTTTTAATTTAATTTTTTTTCTCTTCTCTTCTTTTTTTTTGCCTTTCCCTAATCGCCCGCAACAAATTTTATGAGAATAACTCTTAAAATCGCCGAACGAGCGATCGGAACCTTTAAGGGAAGGAACTTCTCGAACGAACTTCGTCATCGAGACGTTAAAAAGAAAAAGAAAAAAAAAAGCAGAAAGAAGTATTTACGACGCGATCTCGACCAATTTCTTAGGACGCTAACTGTGGCGTCGGCAAACTCGAGAACTCGGATAAAATGACGTCAGATGATCGTATAAAATAAAATAAAGATATCCTATATAATTCGTCTTGAAAATTCATATAAAATTTTCCCGAACGACGACCTCGATATCCGTCATTTCGTCCTCCCCATTTCTTTTCCTTTATTCTATTTAATTTTCAAATTACTTACAAATTAAGAAATTTGCAAGAGAGAACGGGAAAAAAAGGGAGCAGAGAGACGACGACGAAGAAGAAGAAGAAGAAGAAAAAAGAATCCAATCGGAAGATCGGAACGACGAGATAGTACAATAAAAGTCATTCGCTTTTACGAAGATAACCGATTCTAAAAGCTACCGAAGTTCGTTACGAAATTACGAGTCTAGGAGAAAGTTAAGGGAAGGATTTGAAGGAGGAGAAAAAAAATAGGGGGGGCGGGGAGGGGAGGAGGAAGAGAGAAAGAGAAAAAGGAAAAGAAAAGAAAAGAAAAGAAGAGTAGAGAGAAAGGAAAGGAAAAGAAAAGGAAAAAAAAAAAACAGAAGATTCGAGTCTACTTATCGAAGAGACTACTATCAAATAAGACGAACGTTCTAAGAAAGTTCGGTTGCCTAGCAGCTAGAGCTGATCTTACGACATCGATCGAGTTTCTTCCTTTGGATCGTAGAACGACGACGAGGAGATGAACGGTGAAAGTTCAGAGAGCAAAGTGAAGATTCGAGGTAGAATAGTTTTTACCTTTGTCCAAAAAGCGTGAAAGTGTGAAAAAAAAAGAAAAAAAAAAATAAAGAAAAGTAAAAGGGAAAAAATAAAAAACGTGAGGAACGTGAAGATAATGGAAGTAGTGGTGGTGACGGTGGTGGTGGTAATGGTGGTAGTAAAAAAAGAAAGAAAAAGAAGAAGAAGAGGAGGAAAAGGAAGGAAGGAAGGAAGGAGTAGGAGGAGAAACAGTAATTAGTTTGTCGGTGTAAACTCCGCCCGATCGTTTTCGTTATATCCTTTGAAAACAACCCTTATCGCACAAAGCAGAACTCCGTAGGACAAATCTCGGACGGCAAATCGACCCGCCCGTTATGCCCACGGTCCTTTTATTGTCCGTAAACGCAAAAAGACGGGTGGTAGCTTTAAGGGTGAGACAGATAGGTAGAGAAAGATAAAGAAGAGAGAAAAGAGAGAGAGAGAGAGAGAGAGAGAGAGGAGAGATAGAAAAGAGCCCGTTGAAAAAGGGCGAGAAAAAAAGAAAAAAGAAAAAAAAAGAAAGAAAGAGAAAGACAGAGAATCGAAGGGAGAAGCGACGAAGGTCGCAGTTCTTTGGCTTTAAGGGTCGACGAATTTTTAGGGAGTGAAGCGACTCGTACCGAAACGTTCTCTACTTATGGGTTAACGTGGAGGTACCACGAAACTGAAATAGGACGAGTAAAGTGATTGCGAAAAGGGGGTCAGAGAGAAAATGGGGTACGTTACTTTAATAGACTCTGAGACCATGATGGATGACGTTGGATCGATATTCCTCGTTCCGTCCGCTTATGTCCTTTTTTTTTTTTTTCTTCCTTTCATCTTCTCTTTCATCTTTTCTTCTATACGTATCTTCTTACATATACCTACACAAACACACACACACATACATACACACATACATACATACATATACATACATGTATATTTTTTTTTTCCCCACTTAAGTCATATTAATATCAGTGCTTATTCGTCAAGTAAGAAAAGTTTAACACGTTTGGCTCGTGGCAAGTTGATCTGATAAGTTCAGTATTCTTGGTATTTTGGATGGATAGGCGGATGAACGGATGGAGGGAAGAGAGGGATTCTCGACAGGATGAGGGAGGGAGGAGAGGGACTGTTCGATGGAGAAGAGGGCCCATCGTGCTCGGACTTGCGAGAATGGCGCTGTAATACGACGGAACTCACATACCGGACATTTTCGACGCTAGTAAGCGTACCTCCGGATTCTTGTGTTCATCTACGTCTATGTATACATATATACATACATACATACATACATACATACATACATACATACATACATACATACATAAATATATATATATATATATATATGCGTGTACGCGCGAGTATAACCTAACGCGCATTTTCCTCACAACGTAGTAACCCTCTATTGACTCTATTATTATTGTTCCTGCTAGAGTCGACAGACGGGATGAGTAGGTACGTATAGACTATGCGCGAAAGCGTACACACACACACACACACACACACACACACGCATAACACACGCATATACGTATGGTATATACGTGTACGCATACGTAAGAGTATATCTATGTTGTGTTGAATTCATGTAGCAAGACGTTAGATATTGCTGCTTTTTCCTCAGGAGACGGCTCGTTCCACTCTGTCGTACGATAAATAAGACGCTTCTCTCCCCACCCCTGCCTCTCTCTCTCTCTCTCTCTCTTTTTCTCTCTCTATCTATCTTTCTCTTCCTTTTCTTTCACGGCGTATAATCGTCCTGGATACGAAATTCCACGGTGCCAGCAAGAAACGCCTCCGGTGAGAATTATGTGACTCTTCCTCCACCGACCCTAATTACGGGACTACCATCGAGGATACCGATACAATGCTAGGCATACTCTCTCTCTCTCTCTCTCTCTCTCTCTCTCGATGTCCTTCCTTCCTTCCTTCCTTCCTTCCTTCCTTCCTTCCTTTCCAACCGTGTTCCGAATGTATGCAAGCCCTTCGCGTTTTCGTCCTTTGTTTAAGCGAGTTTCCTCGATTCATCCTCGATTCTCTCTCGGAATTCGGCCTTTTAAACGATCACGTCTCTGTTACGTGTCCCCCCGTCTAATTCGGATGGAACGTTAAACGATCACCCATATATATATATATATATATATATATATATATATATATATACACACCCGACGATCAGAATTGCTTTTTGTCTAATATCATCGGCGAGAACCGACGGAATGCTCTACGTCGAAATCGAAACCCCAGTCCCTCCCCCCACCAACCCTTTTGTTCGCCGATCTCCCAAGAGATGCCATTGAAACGTACGAAAGATTTTCGATGGATATCGTAGAATTTCCGACGAAGCAATTTAATAATGCTTTTTCGACTTTTATTTTCCTTCTTTTTTTTTTTTTCTTCCGCTCCCCCTCCCCTCCACCCCCCGAAAGAATTAGAATTTAATGAACTTTCCAAAGCTCAAGGAGATTACATGTGCGTGTATGTATATATATATTTATATATATATATATATATGTTTATGTACGAACGACGTCCAAACGGTACCACGTGATTTATCTCCCGTACCGTATAGTACGAGATTATTATGAAAGAGTTAAGATATCGGTGTAAGTTAATCTCGAGTACTGACCTCTCATTTATTTTTTCTTTTCTCTTTTTTTTTTCTTTTCTTTTCTTCTCTTTTCTTCCTTTCTTTTTTGCCTTTGGTGTTGTTTCCTTTACTTATACTTTTTGTGTTCAGATAAAACCGTGCCGATGCCAACACGGAATGATTAATAATACCACCCCGTTTCTCGTTTATCTCTTTTTTTTTTTTCTTCTTCCCTTCCTTCATCTCGGACGAAACTATATTCTCATTCTCTCTCTCTCTCTCTCTCTCTCTCTCTCTCTCTCTCGCTATCTTTCTCTATCTCTCTTTCGTTCGTTCGTTCGTTCGTTCGTTCGTTCGTTCTCTGCATAGCCAAGCAAAATTACAAGCAGCAACATATTGTTAGTAATAAATTATGTAGTTTAGCTTGTGAACGCAGGACTACGGTTATCGCCACCCGAGAGAGATCCATGATTTACCTTCGCTAAGCGGTAAGCTCGACATTTCGAGACGAAAACAAGAACATTTATGGCCGTATACATAGAGAGTTACTAAAGCCGACGCGCGAACGATCTTCGAAGATGTTTTGCGTTTAAACACATGCGAGTACAAATATATACGTATATATAACTCCGATATACATGTATATACATACATACATACATACATACATACATTTTTGTGTATATATATATATATATATATATATATATATATATATATATATATATATAAAGATATTATGAATAGATAGATAGAGAGATAGAGAGTGTGTGTGTGAGTGAGTGAGATAGAAAATAGTCTTTTGGATTCCTTCTTCCACGCCGTTGTGCACGTTCACCCTCTTCTTCCGTTCTAGCAAAGTTCGGACTTTTTACTTTTGTAGTAGCATTTTGTCGTGGAATACCGCATCCGAGGAAACATACTTAACTTTTCTACAACTTTTTCTCGGTACGTTCCCAAGAGAGAGAGAGAGAGAGAGAGAGAGAAAGAGAGAGATAGATAGATAGATAGATAAAGAGAGAGAGAGAGAGAGAGAGAGAAGAGTATTATATTATCGCATAAATTTATTTACCCAGTCTCGTAAAAAAATTTCTGCCCTTTTCTCCTTCGGCACTTTTCTTTCCCCTTACCCTCCCACGATTTTCTTTCCCCCGCTGAGTATTTTTTTTCTTTTTTGTTTTTATTTTTTTCAAATACCACTCCTCTTGGTACTAACCGAATGTAAAAAAGAGAAAAGGAAGGATAGATTGACAGAGAAAGAAAGAGCGAGAGAGAGAGAGAGAGAGAGAAAGCTCCCACGAGTAATCCTCTTCTTTTTGCTGTTTTAGGAAAGTCTCGATCTACTTGCCACTATGTCAAAGGATAATCCTTAGAGATGCTCTTAAGAAGATTCTCGTACGTTGATAAAAACTTCAATAAAAGGACGCCTTGGCTGTCTTTCACAAACTTCTTCATTTTTTTTCTCTTTCTTTCTCTCTCTCTCTCTCTCTCTCTCTTTTTTTTTCTTCCTTTCTTCTTTTTTTTTCTTCTTTTTTTTTCTTTTTTAACTCCCTCGATCGATCGATCCCGATAGAAATTAGATTCATATAACGTCGTCTACGGGTTAGTAACATTTAATACGACGATTAATCAATTTTTCCTTTTCATATTCTGTCCTTTATACGAATTTTTCTTCCATACAATTTCTATCGAAGAAAAGCTTACGTCAGAGAGAGAGAGAGAGAGAAAGAGAGATAGATAGAGAGAGAGAGAGAGATGGATCGAGAGGACATGAAAGAGGAGAAAGAAAGATAGAAAGAAGTATAAGAAGACGAAGACGAAGGATAAAACGAAAATAACGTCGGAGGAAGAGAAGGGGAAAAAAAAAGGAAAGAAGGAAAAGGAAACGAGATTAGTAAAGGGAACATTGAAAATTCGTTTCTTTTTCTCTTCCTTTTTTTTTTCTTTCTTCTTCTTCTTCTTCCTCTCCTGCTTTCTCCTTCTTCGTTGCTCTGCTCTCGCCATCGAAACACGTTCGGTGGCGCCAGTCAAAGTCGGCTTGGATCTATCGAGAGAGGAGGATGAAAATAAAATGGGTGGTGGTCGGGACGAAGGGGTGGTGGTGGAGATGGAGGTGGAGGTGGAGGTGGAGGTGAAGGAGGAGGAACATGGAGGGGCTAGTTAGCCAACGCGTCGCCTAGGGACACTTTGAAAGGGATATGACCCCGGGACCCCGCGGTGCTACGCCATGAAGTTACTCGAAATTACATCTGCATATTATTTCAATTTTGTAGATTGTTTAACTGCAGTAACTGCAAGGATACGGGAAACTCCAGTAGGAGCAAAGTTTTCTTAGGATAATCTCTTAGGTATCCCCCTCCTCCTCGTCACCCTTCACCGCCACCACCACCACCCCTCCTCCCCTTCCCCCTCTCGGATCGTCCTAACTTCCTGCCGCATCTCATTGACTGTCGGAAGAAATTTGTTGCTTCCATCCGTCTTACCAGCCACACTTCTTCCCGTTTTTACGTAAACCCACCTCCTCTCTTACCACTCCTACTAACCTAGCCTACCTTATCCCCTCTGTCCTTTCCTTCCTTCCCTTTTCCCTTTTCCTTTTCTCGTTGGCTCTTCTCCCGTTTCACAGCGCCTCTCTTCTTCCTTCTTTCCTTCCCTTCCTTCTCTAACGTTAGCTGCCGGTTACGCGACTGAAATTAATTTACCGCGACCGCGTTCGTACTTCGGCCAAGGGAGCCGACAAAGTTCAACGATCCGTAAGGATAATAAATAAATAAAAAGAGGGAAAGAAGATAGAAACAAAAGAAAAAAATAACAACAACAACAAAAAAGCGCGATATAATATAACTTTTCTAGAATCCGACATACGATAATCGATATCACTGTCGACGTTATATCCCACGATTTGAGATTCTGTATTACGAGATAGAGATAGAGATAGAGATAGAGATAGAGACGTAGAGTGAGATAGATAGAGAGAGAGAGAGAGAGAGAGAGAGAGAGAGAGATGATATCGTAAAGGAAGAAGCTATGACCCGTAGAAAAAAGTATGAGTAATGTTCTTACGATTTTCCTTCTATCCCCTTGTACTTTGGCCGCGATAAACAGCCGATAGAGAGAGAGAGAGAGAGAGAGAGAGAGAGAGAGAGAGAGAGAGAGAGAGGGAGACAAATCGGAAACACGTAAATCAAGAGTAGATCGTAGAGCATCGTCGTAACGGGCAATTTGGGAAAAGCTTTAAACGAACTGAAACGATAGTTATCGTGTTTTTGAGAGTTAGTCGGTCCGACCATTAACATAGACAATTTTAAGTATTATTTCATTTTGTGTCGCATTTACGATCCCAAAATAACTCTAATCTATGAAACAACTTTATTCGATATATAATCGAGAGATAGAAAAAAAAAGAATTACGAGAGTTAGAAAGAGTTCAAGGGGGGACAAAAAAAAAAGATCATATATTACATAAATGATCATATATATATATATATATATGATCATATGTATATAACTATATATCCAACAATCTTATTGATAACTCTCTAATTAGTATTATTTCAATGAGCATAAATGAATTAATCAAGATTAAAGGGTTTATGGGGCGTCGAAGAAACGGTAATATAGAATGGCGTGTTTCGAGAGATTAATCGTCCCATGTCTCTTGGCATTTTGACCGGTGCGTCAAGTAGACGAGGAGGAATAACTTGTGGAGCACCTTCGCCATTCTACGTTGTTGCTTTGAGGAAAGCCAGCAACGAACGGGGAAGGTCGAGATGTTGCTAGGAAAGGAAGTTGAAATGGGGTGGGGTTTGAAGTAGGAGAGAGAGAGAGAGAGACAGAGAGAGAGAGAGAGAGAGAGAGAGAGAGATCGTAGTAGAATGGAAAGGTTGGGGTGGCGGTACGAGGGGTGGGGAGTTTGAGTAGACGAAGAGAGTGGGCAGCGCTGTGTCTCGTTTGTATCAATTTACCCCCGGGCACCCCTTACACCGACGAACTTGCTTCGGATTTAATCTAATGCCGCGTCGAGAAGGGTAATTCATTAAACAAAGATCCACGCTAGCCTGTACCACTCTCTCTCTCTCTCTCTCTCTCTCTCTCTCTCTATCTATCTATCTCTCTCTCTTACTCTTTATCTCTTTCTCTTTTTTACAGTAGCTCGCTCACTCGATCTCCGTCTAACTCTCTTTCTAAGGGAGATATCGAGGATGACGTCGGCGCGCCCGAGGTCGCGTGGAAAGGGCACCAAAAGGTAAATAATTAAATCCGATGGGTCTGAAATTTTTGTTCGAAAAACTAAGTAAGAGGTTGGTACTTATATCGAGGCAACGTACTCGAACGGTGCCACTTTAAAGGAGTGGAAGAGAAGAGAAAAGGATAGGGAAGAAAGGTAAGAGAGAAAAGTTCGAAAAGGTAGTTTGAGATATTTCGAGTGGCTCGATATATAAAAGGAGGTCGAAAAGAAGGAAGGAAGGAAGGAAGAAATGAAAAGAAAAAAAAAAAGAAAAAAGAGAGAGAGAGAGAGAGAAGAAGAAGAAGAAGAAGAAAACGGGAGAAGGGTGATCGTACCTATGTACCTATCCACCCATCAAAGATCCAGGCCAAAAGAGAAAAATGAATGCGCAACGCATTTTCGAATGAAGAAACTCGATGAATTCGACCGTGCACTACGCTTTTTGCCAAAAGACTAATTAGCTTTCGACTTAGGACTCCCTCTCTCTCTCTCTCTCTCTCTCTCTCTCTCTTTCTCTCTATTGAATTCCCATGAAATACCTTTGGGTAGTTCAAAGAAGGAGATCTCGGAAAAAGATATATACGAGAACTGGAGTCTTATTATCCACGGGAATAGATCGTTTCGCGTTTCTTGAGATTCAACCGGCGATTCTAGCTAACGATGCAGACTCGTACTTTTCTATCTCTTTCTATCTCTATCTTTCTGCTTTATTCTCGTCTCTCTATCTATCTATCTATCTCTATCTCTATCTCTATCTCTCTCTCTCTCTCTCTCTCTCTCTCTCTTTCTTTCTCGCAGGAAGAATTTTCTTTTTCTTCAAACGAGTTGAGAAATCGTCAAGATTAAACGTTAGATTACGATAGACGTTTTCGTTTCAAACGAAGGTTCAACGAACGTTGGCCCGATCGGTCCAACGAGGCGATCGTGAAAGACCGGAAAACGATAATCGCCGATGATGTACGATTCAAATATAGAATTTCTCATAAATTATCGTGCCTAAGGATGCGATGTCGTTGGATCGATAAAGCGCCAAAGCTTTGAATATATTAAAGTACCCCTTTTTCGAAACGTTTCAACGACGTCGCGCAAAGTTTCTCTCTTCCGTGCTACTACTACGGATGAGGATAAGAGAGAGAGAAAAAAAGGGAAAAAAAAGAGAAGAAAAGGAAAGAAAAGAAAAGAAAAGAAAAAAGAATTAACTCGAAGTTACCGAGTCTCGTGGTACCGGTAAAAATGGGCTAGCGGGGAAGAAAAAAAGGAACGAAGAAAATTGCTCAGCGATATCTGGGTGAGTATTTTTACACGAAAAGAAAAAAAAAAAAAAAAAAGAAGAAGAAGAAGTCGGATATGTTACTGCACGATTTTCGACAACTCGATCGTGTATAAAACTTCGCGCGAAACGAAAGGAACATGAACGACGATACAAAACCAATCGGAACTATTCTAAAATTCTAATATCGATACGATCGGACTAAACACGGTCGTTGCGCGATCGCAATAAAGTAATTTAAAAGCCAGAACGGATCGGTATCTACGTACGACGACGTACTCTATACTCCAACCCCTTCCCCAGATATCACCGCGAAAACAAAATATTCCATCTGAGTGGCTCGTTAAATTCCGAGGACGCTTCCCGTTCTACTAAAATTCGGCCGATAGATCAACCTAAACTTTCCGCACGTTCTCGCCAGTAATTCTCGTTTCGTTTCAATAGCGTATCCGTATCTTTGTATGTGTGTGTGTGTGTGTGTGTATAGGAAATAACTGAGAAATAAAATAAAAGAGAGAGAGAGAGAGTGAGAGAGAGAAAGATGGAGATAGGAGTGATAGAAAGAGAGGCAATATGATCAAAAAAATAGGCTTCAAAAAGGTTACGGATCATATATTTTTCGAAGAAGAACCTGTTATAAAACAATATAAAGAGTTACGTTTTATCGTCGTACACATTTTCTCTCTCTCTCTCTCTCCCTCTCTCTCTCTCTCTCTCTCTCTCTCTCACTCTCTATCCTTTTCTCTTTTCATCTCGGCAATGAAGAAGAAAAAGAAGAAGAAGAAGAGGAAGAGGAAGAAGAAGAAGAAGAAAATTTCTTCGTCTTACGTTTATTGCGAAGAAACGAAGTTTAGGAAGAGTTGAAGATAAGGTTTTACGAGGCAATCCGTGTACGACAAAATGCTTTCAGGAGGTAGGGGAGGCAGGAAGTTGGATCGTTGGACGTTTGCTTCTGGTACCACAAATCGTTCCGTTCGTAAATCACTAAAGAAATCGGGACTTATCTGAGAAGGAACGTGGTAGGATTGTCGTTGGTCGGTAGGGAACCGGGAAGTGAACGCGAGACGAGGCTAAAGGTTCGTTCCTTTGATGGGGCGGGGATGAGGATAGGGGTCGGGGAGGGGTCACGGTAAAGAGACGAACGTTTCTTCCTCTAGAACGTACCATTCTCTTTTCTAAGAGCACACGGAAGATATGTTGGCCGAAAGGAAGACGTAGTAGACAAAATGGCGGTTGGTCCTAAAGGCAATCAAAGAGAAAGCGTACTGTTATCCATCCATCCATCCATCTATCCATCCATCCGTTCGTTCGTTCGTTCGTTCGTTCGTTCGTTCGTTCATCCATTCGTTCATCCATTCGTTCATCCATTCGTTCGTCCATTCGTCCGTCCGTCCATCCATCGGTTTTCGTTCAACGAAAAGGGCGCACATGCCTCGTCCTTCCCTTTCTCCAATTTTCTATCTCTTTACTGTCTTCTTTCTCTCTCTCTCTCTCTCTCTCTCTCTCTCTTACTCTTTCCCTTTGCTAACGCGGTCAGCATCATCCCCTTTTCGAATTCTTCACTGAACTCACCCCCTATATACTCGCCTATATTGGCGCACGTGACGAGGAGGCCCGCATATCTTTCCCCTCATAAAACAAACTTATCCACCCACCACGAATCGATCCGTAGGAGGATGCTTCACTCTCTCTTTCTTTCTCAATCTCTCTCTCTCTCTCTCTCTCTCCGTCTCTGTTCGTTCATTTCGCTCCCTCGACGAAGCCTTAATTTCTCATTCGTCTCGATCGTAACCTTCCCCTCTCTTCTCTTCCCCCCCCTCTCTCTCTCTATCTCTCTATCTCTCTCTCTCTCTCTCTCTCTCTTATTCCTCCCTCCTTCGACGAGAGAAAAAAAGAGGGCACTCGCGAATCAGCCACGGCTCCGGCAATTATGATAATATCTTGATCCGATAATGGAAGGAGCGGGAGTTGCAGTCGTGGATTCTCCTCAGTGGGCCAATCGGTCGATTCCACGAAGGGAACAAAAAAAAAAAAAAGAAAAAGGAAAAAGGAATGAGGAGAGAAGGGAAAGAAGGGCGTTGATTTTACGCTCGGCGAAGCCGGTAGAGATTCGGGGTTACCTACCTACTTACATACTTACCAACATGCAAAGGAAAGGAAGAACGAAGATTTCGTGTTGAGCAGCGCCGTATCGACGACACAAAGAGAACCGACATAGTGCTTGCAGAAAAAGAGAAAGAGAGAGAGAGAGAGAGAATGAGAGAGAGAGAGAGAGAGAACACTGGAACATTATACTTCTCGTTTTTGACGCACTATCGTCGGCCCTTTGTTTATATTCCCAGGACGAAGGACATGTCGTGTGGTACGTAAAAGACGTTACGAGGGACAAAAGATCCCTCTTACCCTTCGTATATTCTCTCTTTCTTTCTTTCTTTCATTACTTCACCTTGCTCGCTCTTTTTTTATTTTTTAATCTCTCTCTCTCTCTCTCTCTCTCTCTCTCTCTCTCTCTCGATCCCCTTTCTAAGTCTATTTTTTTTTTCTCCGTCACGCTTTACGACAAACTGTCGTCTATGTCCATTGAAACGGTACGGAGCTAGCAAGCTGCCGCTCTTATAAATACGGCCGTGTCGTAAGTGCCGTATCATTATGCCGCCGGTATAATGAACCTTCCAGGACGTTAAGGCGGTATAAGTAGCTTCCTATATTCTCGAGTATGATTTAACAAATCAAGGTTGGAAGGTCCCATAACAAAATCAAAATTTTCGACAATATTTCTCTCGGTGATACATATAATATTAAAGTTTTAAGCGATCGTCCTTCTTACAGTTTTTATTCGTACTTTCCTTTATTTTTCTTTTTTTTTTTTTTTCCCTTCTAATCGCAATAATTATTTCTCTCCCGTCGCTATATCCCCTTTTCGAAGGATATATTAACCGCTATGTCGCTCGAAGTTTATCAAGACTTTGACTCGATTCAACGACTTAATCGAACGTTCATCGATAAATTATAACAGCGATTAATAAGACGTTAGTATCTACGTAAGCGCGCACATATTCGTACGATCATTTTATCCTAGCTTCTACGATTATGCGATTTCAAAGATACGCCGCAAGGAAGATCGAAAGCGAATTTTGATTGTAATATCAATTTTGATTGCTCGCTTAGTGTCGACGGGAATTCAAAGGGAAGATTAATTAACGTGAAACCGTAGAGACCACCCTTCTCTCTATCTATCTATCTCTCCCCTCTCTCTCTCTCTCTCTCTCTCTCTGAATTATTTTATGCAGTTCTAGAGAGGTGGACTGACCAGAGGTATAACTCCGAGCACGTAATTTCCGAACGGAGGAAACGGTCTCTAATGCGTTCCTCACGGCTATTCAATTGCGAGAAACTAGATCTTCGTCGAAAATTATGTACGCGAATGCACGACTAAAGTGCATCTTTCTCTGTCTCCTTCTCTCTCTCTCTCTATCTCTCTCTCTCCTCTCTATTTATCCGTCTATCTCTCTCTTTTCTCTTATTCCATGCGATCGACTTCGTAGTAGATATTTACAAGGTAATCTTCATTTTGTAATTCGAACGGATCTTCAAACATTTCGAAATTAACGATCTCGATCTCTCGTATTGTATTTACTTAAGGTACACAAACACACAAATGCATTTAAGGTACGCGCATATACGCACACATACACGCGTACGTACGTACTTACACGTATATGTGAACAATGATACCATATATATATATGTACGTGTGTACACATGCATGAGTTCGTTACCAGTTAATTAAAGTTACTCGGGTGTTACTATTAATCTAGTAATTTCAACGTCATTTTTAGTTGTAAACTTTCCACCCCTCCCACACCCACCCTACTCCCTCCCTCACGCCCCCCTCCCCTCCCACGCTAATTACATGAATATTGATGAATTTTGGCCGAACCGTGCGCCATACCGGTCGTCACCTTTGACCGCTCTCAAAGAGATTTGTTTATATTCGATGAGGGGGATGGTGCGGGGGTGGGGTTCGGGGGTTCGGGGGAGGGGAGAGTTAGGCGTCCTCGGTCATCGGGGTGTCCCTCGTTAAAATTCAAGAGAATCGCGCCGAAAAATTGCTAGGGACAAGCCCGGTTAATTGTCGTGCGTTTGCGATCCCTCATTTTTCTTTTTTCTTTTTATTTTTCCTTTTTCTTTTTTTGTTTCGTTTTCGCACTCGTTCGTGTTTTCTTTCCTTCTCTCTTCTCTTTCAACTTTTCTTTTCTTATTCTTCTTCTTTTTTATCTTTTTCGTTATTTTCTCTTCGTACTTTAACGCCCGCCAATCCATCCCGCCCCTCACCCCTGTCCACGCCCACCTCGCCCCTCGTCCAACCCCTTTTCTTCATTTTATCCCAGATCGTTGCAGGCTTACCGCGATGCCACGCGCGAGAGACAAATTCGTTCTTTCGTCTTCGCGTCACCGACGCGTAAATCTACGTACTCTAATCCGTTACACTCCCTTAGAGTTTTAATTACGGTCTCTTTCCTCTCTCTCTCTCTCTCTCTCTCTCTCTCTCTGTCTCTCTCGTTCGTATAGATTCGTTTATAAAACGACGCGATAAAAGTGTCAACTGTGATCGTTGGTAATTCGTAAATATTGAATTCCATTTTATCGGGGATATATTTTCCGAGTATGAGTAAAAAAGTGTGCGCGCGTGTAAATTCGACGGAATTCGTTAAATTGTAACGTCGTTAAAATTGATGCGACAAAATGAAGAAGAAGAAGAAGAAGACGGAAGAAGACGGAAGAAGACGGAAGTGACGAAGAGGAAGAAGGAGAGGAAGAAAAAGTCGAACATTTTCTCTATTTTCCTTTTCATTCTTCTTTTCTTTTTTATTTTTTTTTTGCTTTTTCTCCTTTTCTTCTTTTCTTGTCTCTTTTATTACTATTTTTGTATTTTTTTTTTTGCGTGAACGGCCCCCGTAATAAAAAAGTATAAAAAAAGGATATCAATATGACAAGATCGATTGATGTATAATTTATGAGGAAGCATCGACCATCGAATATGCATTATTTATAACTACTATGAAAGCCAGACGGGCTAATCACGAACGACGAGAGGAGAAATCGTTCCGTTCGAGATCAAGCGGTGTGTGCCGGTCCTATCGATAATAAGAACGAGAATACGAAGGAGAAAGAAAGTAAAAGAGAAAGATAGAGAGAGAGAAAGAAAGAGAGAGAGAGAGAGAGAGAGAGAGAGAGAGAAGGATGGAGTGTCTCGAGTCACTTATAAAACGCGTATACGTGCACACGGAGTGTCTGACTGTACGCTATGGATATCATTAACCAGCGGTATTACGAATGTCACGGACTTTAAAGGCCGGCACCTCGTTACCAGATAGAAATTAGTTATTTCAGGGTAATGAAGTGTCAAGCGAGAAATCGAAAAGGAATATAGCGAGATAGAGAGTGAGAGATAGAGAAGGGAGAGAGACAGAGAGAGGGAGAGAGAGGGAGAGAGAGAGAGAGAGAGACGAGGACGACGGTGGTAATACCTAAGTTATTCAACGAGAGATATACTTCGTTCGTTCGTATTAAAATGTCAGCTATTGCAGAGGAGGGATGTTTCTAATTACTAGATTGAATTTAATGCGGGCAGACGAATTAACCGCGTTGCATCAACGTTATCATGATTATACCAAAAATGCTAGGGGTGGTCTTTTCCCTTAATAATCTCTCCTCTCGTTTCTCTTTTTTTATTTTCTCTCTCTCTCTCTCTCTCTCTCTCTCTGTTTTTTTTCTCTCTGTCTCTATCTTTTTTTCTTTCTCTCTCTCTCTCTCTCTCTCTGTCTCTTTTTTTTTTGGTCGAATAAAAGCCAGCACGGTGAATTAGGAAGGCAGGGATATATCTTTAAGCATTAAAATACCCGAGGTATTTTATTTCGAACGTACGAAGGTAAATATTAAAAATTAAAATGATAACATTTTAATATCGGGAGTAAAAGCACTGTGTACGTACAACTCTTCTTTCGTAATTACTATACTTAGTACGAACGAACGTAAACGACGGAACGCGGAATATTCCTCTTATTTTTCTTTCTCTCTCTCTCTCTCTCTCTCCGCGTGTCTTACTCGAAATACGATGACTTTATATATTACGAAAGGAACATTTTCGTGTATTAACATCTGGTATCCAGGAAACGGCCGGATACACATGTTAGTGCCTGGTGGTATAGTGTTGCGCATTATCCGGCTAGGAACGCCAGGCGACAGATTTCCCGACGTGTCCACGGTTTCCTTCTCCTAAAGATGAATTACCGTGAGACACGAAGCGTAGCCGTGAGACATGTCGTGTAGGGTGGCGGAGGGAGGATGACAGGACAGACAGAAAGAGAGAGAGAGAGAGAGAGAGAGAGAGAGAGAGAGAAAAGCCATAACTTTATCGGCGTTTAGTTTATTCAATTTTGCGGTTGAAAGAAACGTTGAGGAAATATAGACGAGTAAGAAGAAAAAGAAGAGGAAGTAGAAGTAGAAGTAGAAGTAGAAGTAGAAGTAGAAGAATGAAAGTACGTATCCTTCGAAATTGGAGCGATCTCGTCACGTTTCGGTCTTAAGTTGCGGCTCACTTAGCGCATTTCGAATAATCCAACCACGTCTGGCCGAGTCTAGCGCGAAACGTCCAGCTATGATCCAAGAGGTAACATCCCTGAGGCGTCCTGTAAACGTCGCATCTGGGACATCTCAACAGGACGTGCCACGAACGAACCGCAACCCTCCTACGTGAACCTCCTCTCGTAGTTCCCGGAGGCGTCGTTCCTTCCTCTTCCCTCTCATCGTTCTCGGGCATTCGACGATCGCTCGGGACTTTCCTCTTTTACCCTACAACGACGACACAATCCTCCTCGGTATTTCCGCTTTCATCTCCGAAATCGACTTCTCTTTCTTCTTTCCACCTCTTACTCCTCCTCCTCTACTCCCACTCTTCCCCTTTCTCTTTCTCCGTACGACAAGTAGAATAATTTAATTATTTACCTTTTTATTCTTTCCTCCTTTCTTTCTTTCTTTCTTTCTATTTTATTTTGCTCTTTTTCATTGCTTTTGCCTTCTAACAATACGACATTTCTCTTTCTTTATCTTCGAATTATTTGCTTTAACGAGTCTATCGTCGGTAGGCGAGATCTTTCGATTTGTTCGCGACAATCGAACCTTAACAAAATATCATACCGCGTTTCTATCAACCTAAGACGTTCACGATTTTAATGTATAAGATCGAATTCTATAAACGATCATCCACGTTTATACGCGTTCTATCACCCTTCTCTTTACTTCCCGTTTAATTTATACGGAAGACACCTTATATCGCGCGTCAATAACTGATATATGTATAAATCGTTTAAAGTTGGCAACGTTAAATTATTATTATTACCGAGAGAAACATATTTCACTTGTATCGCTTACTTTTCATTTCATTTCTTTATCATTCATTATCCCGATTATCTGGCGCTACCCATTATCGCCCATTATCACCCTATTGGCAGTGAGAAATAATAATTATTAATAGAGAATGTACCTAATTCCAATGCTGTGAACGTGCCTCAAAGAATTGTTGAGGGTTCTCCACGTCTAAGGAAGGATTGTGTGCCAGAGGGTAGCTTTAGGAAGGGTGGAGAGTAAGAAGAAAGAGACGATGGGGTCCTGGAAGATTGCCCGAGGTTATAACAAATGTGCGACCGTAGCAAGGTCTCTTATGGATTCTTCTTACCGAACGTATAACGTATATAACTTTCTACAACGCCATAAGAGTTTCTATAATCGTTTCGTTCTTGCAACTGCAGTGCCGGTTACGAGCGTTATATCTAAAATATGTATGAAAGAAAGGAATACGTATACGCGTACGTATAATATTCACTATTCACGCGCATACGTTATACATTGATGGAATAATATTTTAAACGTGAAAGCAACAAATATTTATACTAAAACGTTGTAATAAATTTAAACGCATCCATTACCAATCGGATATCATGGAATTAAGCGTGGATCTATTTAACGCCAATTTCCAATGTCATTAATGGCGCAAACAGACGTTGGCATCGTATATACCTACAGGTAGAAGAGCATCCAACTGAATTTGGGTAAACCGTGTCGGTAGGGAGACAGTTCGTTTCACGCGCGATTTCGGTCGGTATCTGACACTTGTCTCTGGGATTCAGGCGACCGACACGTCGCTGAGACAAGGTAGACGAGAACACAGGGTACGGGGGCAACGGGGGTAGAAACTTCAGGAAGACGAAGACGACTACGACGACAGAAGCAATCTCAAAGATTGCCCGTGGCTCGTAATTCTCTCTCTCTCTCTCTCTCTCTTTCTCTCTCTCTCTCTCTCTCTCTCTTGGTTTAACTTGTAGTCATAGAACGAGAACAGAGAGAGAGAAGATTCGAGTGTAATCATGCTCGGTAGCTGGCGGCTTTCCCCGTCGAATATAATATCTCGGCGTTTCCACGCTTCGCCTGACAAATTCTCGCGCACTCGCACGGCACGGTGATAACGAACTCGTGCTGCGCGATTGCCTTTGTCCGTGTACCTATGTATTATATATATATATATATATATATATATGCGTGGATACACACACACACACTTATATATATATATATAAACATGTATATATATATATATATATATATATATGTATGTATGTATGTATATAACTCTGTTCGTTTGTACCTCTATGTTATGTACGTAAGAGAGAAAGAGAGAATTAGGGGGTACCGGTGGAAGAGAAAGAGATGGAAAGAGAAAGAGAAAAAGAGAGAGAAAGAGAGAGGACGATGGCAGCTCGACAGAACGGAATTTGACAAAAGAGAGAAAAGAGAAAGAGAGAGAGAGATAGAGAGAGAGAGAGAGACAGGCAGAGAGGATTCAAGGACGAGTGTCCAGGTTCGCGCGTTTCCGCGCTGCGGCTAAACAACGGTAATTAAAACGTCGAGGTCCTGGCCCTATACCACTCCCCGTTTGTTTGATATTTGCTCGGTGGCCGGCGACAAACGCTACCAGGGACTCTTTTGCTCGCTGATGCACCGTCCCATTCCCCCTTTTCGATTGCACACGTTCGCAGGAAAGACACCCTTTACACACACACTCTCTCTCTCTCTCTCTCTCTCTTATTTATACGCACTCATATTTTATTTCTAAAGTGCAACGTGCGTGTTACACGAATCCAGTTTGCGTTGGGGTCGCGGAGAAACCGCGAGAGAGAATGGAAGGAGGTGGAGAGATAGGAGGGGTGGGCGGGGAGGAGGGTAGGGGGTAGGAGGGAGGCACGAAAGTGTAGTAGACAGACGGATGGATAGATACATAGACCAATAGAGATAGAGATAGAGATAGAGAAAGAAATGGAGTGTGTGTGAGAGAGAGAAAGAGAGAGAGAGAGAGAGAGAGAGAGGGAAGAAGGGAGGGAGGGAGGGAGAGAGGGTCGAGGAAAGGGTAACAGAGGGGAAACAGAGGGGAATCCAACCACCATACGTTTCGTCCCACAGCTGTCGCCAAAGCCGATGTTACGACTGCACCAGTTTGTTCATTCGGCGTGTGCTGCGGAAGGTGGCTCTAATGAAAGGAGTTTATTAGGACGCGCCACGAGACGCGCCACCGAGAGTTAGAGGGGTCCCAACCAGACGAGAAGGATTTGCATCCTTTATGCGTAATTTTCCTTCGATATTAGATTAGTCCCCTACTCTCATTCGTCTCTCGCTCTCTCACTTCTTCTCTCCGTCTTGCTTCACCGAGAGTTTCAACAAAACCTTCCTTCCTTCCTTCCTTCCATCCTTCTTTCCTTACCCTTTCCCTTCTTTTCCCCGTCCTCCCTTCTGTTTTATGAGAAAATAAAGCCGACCGTGGGCTCATTGTCTCGAAATTAGCCTGATAAGGCTCGTCTACACCCCCCCCAACACCACCACCACCACCACCAACCCTCACCCCCCATCACTTTTTCTTCCTCACACTCTCCCTTTTATTTTATTTTCTCTTACTTTCCCTCCTCTATCGGTCGGTCTCTCATTCCCCCCACCCCTTCGCGAAAAGTTAACGCGCACACCCCTACACCACCCCTACGAAACGTGGTCGAGATCGATCGATCCTCGACTCCTACGGCTCTCGTACTCTCTTACTTGGTGGTACTCGTTAATACGTTATCGAGTTTCCTTGAAAATTACCTACGAAGCGACGAACGAACCACCCTCCACCCATCCCTCCCCGTCCCCGCCGGCTTGCGAAATCATTCGCTTTCAAAAGCTGTTCAGAAAACGGGCCAAATCAATTTCTAATGACGTGTCCCGAACTAAAGGGGATCGAGTTAGTTTCATTCGATCAAAGTAGGAATTTAACTATTGCTTTTTTCTTTCCTTCTCTCTCTCTCTCGCTCTCTCTCTCTCTCTCCCTCCCTCATTCATTATTTCTCTTTTTGTTTCATCGATATGGTGATGATCGTTCGGATTTATCTCGATAAAATTTTTGACAAAATGCGTCGAACCTTTTTCGTAATTCATGAAAGGTTAAAGTCATTCGGAGAAAGAATGAAAGAGAGAATGTGTGTGTAAGAGAGAGAGAGAGAAAGAGGTAGTTTTGAAATTGATTTTGAATCGATTTCGAAATAATATAAACGTACGTATCAAAGAGGCTAAGCTTCGCTTTTAGATTACTTGCGGTTGGTACGACCTAGAATTCTCGAAAATGGCTTTAGATTTGGTCGGTTAGAGAGTCCTCTAGGAGGTTTCGAGTTCGAGCCATTCGAGTTCGGGCTTTAAGTGCCGAGTTTAAGTTTGCTCGCTTTCTTGGATATGACGCATGTCGTAAAGGCAAGCCTCAAGGAAATGGTGAGTTCCGCAATCGTTGATAGAGTTGCGTAAACTACACGAGCGAGAATTTGTCGAAAGATAAGCCAAAGTTCTTCGACTTACCACCAAATGGCAATTGCTTTCTCTTCGTCTTCTCTCTCTCTCTCCTACTCTCTCTCCTACTCTCTAATCTTCCCTCGTTCTCTTTCCCATTCTCGTTTCGTTTAGAAAATTTTGATTGAAACGAAAGAATTTATGAAATATTTTGTAGACTATTTTTCTTCCGTTTTTGTTTTTTTGTCTTTTTTTTTTTTTTTGCTTTATCTTCTCGAAACATAATAAATTATTCTATCAACGATTTTTCAGTTTCAGTAAATACCGGTGGAGTGTGCGTATATATACGTTATTATACGGATACATCAAACGATGAAGGATCGATTTACGTTACCCGCTTTAAATCATCGGAATCGCTACGTAACTCCTATGAAAGATTAATTAAAGTCAACGCCAATTTTCAAGTTAACGCTTAAAACAGAATATGATCGAGATCGAATACTGGCCCGAGTTATTGTTTTCTCTTTTTCTTTTTCCTAAACGCGCTAAATGGAGTAACGATTATTAAACGATTACTATTCATTAGTTTCAAAGACTTTTCATGGGATTATATCGTGAGTAATCGATGAAAGTTAACCCTATTAAAAATCGCGATCCTCTTCATTTAACGTAGGTATTATTTTAATGATAGACGGAGAGAGATAGATAGATAGATAGAGAAAGAGAGAGAGAGAGAGAGAGAGAGAGAGAGAGAGAGAGAGAAATGAAAATGAATTTTAATACTCGACCATTCCATCGTCGATGCGATCCTTTCTTAAGTCAAGTACGTAACGTAGATCGAAATCGATCCGGTGTACTCGCATTAAACGGATAATTGAGACAGATTTTTACGCGACCTTTTTAATATATCAGGTAATAATAATAATAGCAGGATCATTTTTCAAAATAATTCCATATATCCTTCCTTGACCTCCGATATGAATCCGTAATATTCGTAAGTAGGATGTGCACGTTATTATGGTCGCTCTTTAACGAAATAACAATCATATTGAGTTTATATATTCAGTCGATAAATTTCAGGTTTCAATGTTACGTGTAATTAACTATAAATATCTCTCTCTCTCTCTCTCTCTCTCTCTCTTTTTCATGTATTAAACACACGAATACAAGCGCATGCGAGCGTTCAAGTGTATAATCTGGATAAAACTTCGCGTAAATTCGAGAAAGATGCTTCTGGTGCGATACCGCTATTAATTTTAACGATGGTATTAACGTTAAATATTCAAAAATAAAAGGCCAACCTATTATACAATATCATTAAACAATGTGTTATTGAGTTATCATACCTATGAAATATATATAAATATTTCTGTAATATTATTGTTAAATCGAAACTCGAAAATACATCAATCTGACGATCGGGCATTGAACATAAAACTCGTGCGTTGTGCGTTAATGAATTTTTTCTTCTTTTTTTTTTTTTTTGTTACATTTTTTTTTCTTTTTCTCCTACAGAGATCATTCGTCGAAGAAATTTTGTAAAAATGTTTGCGCGGAGCGAGACCAACGAGAAAGAGAGAGAGAAAGAGAGAGAGAGAAAGAAAGAAAGAAGCAAAAAAGAAACGAAAGAAAACTAAAATCAAAAAAGGAAAGGGAAAAAGAGAAGAGATCCGAAACAAAAACAAAAAATTTGATTCGAAAAGAATCATCATCGATTGTTCTCGATCTATTCGCGAATTACGAAGATCGAAACGAGAAAAACAGAGAAGGATAGATAGATAGGTAGAGAGAGAGAGAGAGAGAGAGAGAGAGAATAAAAACGGAAACGACTGGCTCCAGTCGGCCGAGCGGACCGTCAATATCGCGAGAAGGGAATATTCGAAAAGCGATATGGTAGGGCCGACTATACATACTGACTATATGAACAATAGCGACGTAGAGGCGTTCGCCATTGTACATCGATCGCGACGTATCGAAATCGGCTTGACATTTCCGTGTGGACGATCTGCTTGTCGAGGGTGTTAAAAGCGATCATTTTTATATCGTTGACTTTTCGATCGAGAACGAACGGTAGAACGAAAAAAAAAAAAAAAAAAAACAAGAAACGAAAAACGAAAAGTCAAAAACGAAACGAAAAGAAAGGACAAATAACGAATAAACGAACAAGCGAACGAACGAACGAACGAACAAGTAAGAAAAATTAAAGCAAAAGTAATCTTCCTCGTTGTAGTTTTTATTGTTGTTGTTGTTGTTGTTGTTATTATTATTTTTTTTTCGTGTTTCTTTTCATACTCTCTCTTTCTCTCTCTCTTTCCGTCTCTCTTCCTCCCTCTTTCGATTCATTCCTATATCAAACGCAGTGCTCTACCTCGGGAGTACGGTGGAATCGCGGTAAAACGCGATTAGTTTTGGGACCGGCAACAAAAGGTATACAACAAATTCTACTCTCGTTTTGTTCACGATTATAGTGTTTACTGGTGGTATACTACGAAAAGGGGTTCGGAAGAAGAGACCGTAGAGAAGAAGGCGTTCACCGTACACTCTCTACCTTCCAACATACCTATGTACATACACACACACACACACACACACACACACACACACACACACACACACACACATATATATATATATATATATATATTTCTTCGACGCGACGTCGTTGATCCTCATTGTTGCACGGGTCACAATCAATTGAAAGAGCTCCGTGTGCGCCACGTTGAATGTCCACCGATATCAAGTTTCCGGTTAAACGTCGTTCAGGTCTTGCCGGTGCAGCATGAAAGAGCTGCTCTCTCTCTCTCTCTCTCTCTCTCTCTCTCTCTCTCTCTCTCTCTCGCTCTTCCTAGGTACCTATTGAAAAGCTCGGGTCGTGTCCATACTTACATTCGACGTGCGGTTCTATGCGACAGATTACCGATCTAAAGTGTCCCCATAGTGAAAAAGAAGAAAAGAGAGTGAGAGAGAGAGAGAGAGAGAGAGAGAGAGAGAGCAAAGCTGAGCCCCTTACCTTTTTCTCGATATAACCGAATACGAAAAAAGAGTGAGTTGGGAGGGGGAGAGAGAGTGAGTGCTTCCTGTATTCCAACGACGCGATATTCATTGTCAGGCCGATTTTAATTCGCTTCGTTTTTTGTACTTTTTTTTTCTTTTTTTTTTCTTTTTTTTTCTCCCTTTCCGTAAACTCTGAGAACGGACATTGTCGTACTTTATATATATATATTTATATATATATGTTGGTATTACTACCACCTTAACTTGTTTGTACGACGTCTTCCTCCACGTTCTTTCGATGTTCCACGAGATCGTGCGAAAAATCAATCCGAACGGACGATTCTTTTAACTCTCTCGCCACTCCCTCCCCTCTAGCTCCCCCCTCTCTCTCTCTCTTTCTTCTTCCCGTAGCTCCCCTTGCTGCTATCGTTGTCCGAAAGATTTCACGAAAGAATTCGACGCGCGACCTAAGAATAACTCTAAAATCTACTCTTCGATAATTGTTTTCTTCCTTTTCTTCTTTTTTTTTGTTTCTTTTTCTATTATATATATATATATTTTTATTTTTTTATTTTTATTAGATCTTCCCGGGTTTTCTTTTTTCTACGTCATGAAGCAGATCCCTTGTAAAAGGGAGGGAGGCGATTCGTTTTGGGCGTCATTTAAATTTCACGAACAATTAGAGCTTGACGAATTGGATCGCGGCGATTGCCAAGGGATAAGATATTCTCTATCTATCTTCTTTCTCTTTCTCTCGGTCATTTTGAGAACCGTACGATCGAAATGATTTGAATTGAAGAAGAGAGAACGCGAGAAGCAAGACCGAGACGAGAAAGAGAAAGAGAAAGATGAAGATAGAGAGAGAGAGAGAGAGAGAGAGAGAGAGAGAGAGAGAAAATAAGAAGAAGAAGATGAAGAAGAAGGAGAAGAAGGAGAAGATGAAGAAAAAGAAGATACGCAACCCGGGGAGTGCTAGCAAGCAAAAACCGTGCATTCCTCGAATCGATCTGAATTGCAGTAGATCGAATCGCGGGTATCGAGTAAAAAATGACTACGCCAGAAGCGATCTGCTAAAGATCCGTCCGTTTCTTGCCCGGTTGAGTTCTAACAAGCTCCATTTTTCGTAGCAAATGGTACATCAATCATTCATGAAACGGTTTAATCGTTCGAGCGCGGCATTCAGAAATCGCGACTTTCACGGAATACCCCATCTCGTAATCTCGATCATATTCTCGACGAAACGACGTGGATGGATTATCTCCTATGTAAGCTCCCTTTTGATTCCTAATGTAATTCGCTTCGCGTCTCTTCCTTTCTTTCTTTTTATTTTCTCTTCTTAATCATTTTATATCATTCAACGCATGATAATGGACGGCGGGATAATAATTTGAGAGGATGAACAAATTTAATATAGTTTACCGCATTACCCAAACCTACGGAGTTTTACAAACTCTACGATTATGTCGGGGGAGATGACAAAATTTATTTATTTATCTATTTATTTATTTTTTTTTATAATAAAAATATTCCAATCCTTAAGAAGTCTATGGATTATATTGGGAGATAACGAAAGTTATTTTCTCTCTCTCTCTCTCTCTCTCTCTCTCTCCTCTTTTCCGTCATAAAAATCAGTCGATCTCAACGGGTAAATCTTTTACACGATGAATAAAAATATCTCGCGTTTCTTCTTACCACTTAATATGACGGATGCAACATAATCTTTATCCATCTTCGTGATTAGAGATACAAAATACATATATGTATGTCTATACATATATATATACATGGTATATGTTAGGTAAGTTATCTACGTAGATGTATCTACGATATTAAGATATGCCCAATAATATTTATTATTCTCTAACAAAATTTATACATAAAGAATAATAATGTATGAGCTTCCTGGCACTTACCACACGTAATACAATAGATACGATATAATCGTATCGAAGAAAAAGAAAAAGAAAAAAGAAAAAGAAAAAAAGAGAAAAGAAAAGAAGAAAGAAAGAAACTAACAAATAGTCCTTCACGATGTAGATACGAACTATATAAAGTCAAGAATGCAAATCCATGTGTTATGCTATGTCGACCCTAGAATTCGAACGCTTATACGGAGAACTCTTAGAAAGGAGTACGGAAAAGGTAAGGTGAATTTATATATATATATATATATATATATATATATATATATATGCACGTATGCACGTATAGATGCACGTATGAATGCATGCATGTATGCATGTACGTACGTACGGGGATTTTGCATCTCTGGCGCCTTCCAACGACCATTCGTGTTACATACCTTGTTCATTGATTTGTACAATATCGTTCCTACCTGTATCTGCTTATCGGTAAATCGACACATAAAAGGAATCGTAAACATAAAGTATGCCTTCGCACGTTCTACCTTATATGGAAATTAGCAGCCAGTACAGGATGTATCGCTTAACGTGATCAGCAAGCATAGATCCTTCTCTTGAATGATTCTATGAGATAATACAAAAGAAAATAGAGAAAAGAGAGAGAGAGAGAGAGAGAGAGAGAGAGAGAGAGAGAGAGAGAGAGAAAGATAAATAAATGTATGACGGTAGAACGAAAGGGGAAGTATACTTTCGCATGGACATGCGTTTTGATTTTAATATATTATCTCAAACGACCATGACCCAAATAACGTCACCTATAATCGTATTAAAAATAATATAATTCACGAATGGATTAGTAAGGATAACGTCTTGATCGAAAGGATGAATCTTAATTGGACGTATATCAATCAATGTGCCATAAAAGGTACACGCACATATTTCTTATGGTTTTCGTTCGTTTTTTAAGTCAAACGACAATTGTCATCGGTCTTGACGATAAAGACGTTACGTTACAAACGAACTGACGCGTAAGATTCTAATAGAATTGAGAGGAAGAAAATGGAAGAACGAAGGAATTAGAAATGTCGTATAATGTCGAATAATTTGACCGTCGTTTATCAACAACAAGTCATAATAGAAATTCAACGGAACGGAGATACCACTTGATCATTCTCTCCGTCGACGCATAAATTATACCCCATAGAAATTTCCGGTAGCCATAATCGTCAGGCATGTAGTAACTCTCAAACTATTCGCTTTTATCGCTCCTTTGATCTAACGACGACCGTGAAATACTATCTAATGCCGAGAGAGAAAGAGAAAGAGAGAGAGAGAGAGAGAGAGAGAGAGAGAGAGAGAGAGAGAAGGAAAGAAATTAACATTCCAATGGTATCTCTAACGACTCATTCTTTGTAAATCTATTTTATCGGTACGATCGATTCTTACAAATCGCATCGATACCTTTTCGACAGATCGAAAATCTTGTTAAACTTGTTGAAACGAGAGAAGCCAGGGGAGAAAAAAAAATACGAAAGAAAGAAAGAAAGAAAGAATAAAAAAAAAAAAAAAAGAAGAAAGAAACAACGTTAATAGAATATCGCGATAAATAAATAAGAAACTTGAACTTCGTTAGTAGTTCCAACGTTAAATCGAAACTTCATTACGACGTATTACATTTTCTCATCTTTTTTTTCTTCCCTCTTTCTTTATTTCTTCTTCCTTTCTCATTTTCCTCTTTTTATATTTTATTTTTCGTATAAAGAATCCCGTCAAAAGCACGTAGGTACTTACCTTACTCCCTCCAAACGGAGAGAGAGAGAGAGAGAGAGAGAGAAAGAGAGATAGAGATAGAGATAGAAAGAGAGAGAGAGAGAGAGAGAGAGAGAGAGAAAAAAATGAGAAGAAAAGGAAGAATAAGAAGAAGAAGAAGAAGAAGAAAAAAAAGAAGAGGAAGAGGAAGAGGAAGAATAAAGGAAGTAAAGTGGAGAAAATTTGCGTTTACAGAGAAAATTTCGAAGGAAGCAAAGGGAAAAGGAATAAAAAAGGAGGGAGGGGAGGGACACAGGAGGGGGGATATAAACGCTGCCAGCATTTTCGTCCTCGAATCGTTTCGTCCCTTTGTGAAGGGACCCTTTGGGATGAGAAGAGATCAGTTCGGAGACATCGTGTAGTAGAAGGACCTTTAGTCGGTCCTTTCGTAGGTAGTAAGTACTCGCCTAGTCTTCCAGAAGAACGTAGCCCAAGGCCTATATTAATATCCCACTTTCATGTCGCGTTTCCGTGAAATACGTTTTTCCCTCAATACGCCATCTCCTTTGCATACGTACACAAAACGTGAATCGACCGAGTAAACGGCTTGAAGTTTATAAAACGATATAGAATAGAGACCAGAGAGAGAGAGAGAGAGAGAGAGAGAGAGGGGAAACCGGACAAGAGAAAGATGGAAGAATCATGCGATATGTGTGGGGGACATGGTTTTTTTATTTTTCTATTTTCTTTATTTTTTCATTCTTTCTTTTCTTATTTTTTTCTTTTTCTTTTTCTTTTTCTTTTGTAGTAAATTTCGACTAAACAGGTTCTAGAAGGAGATCGGCGAAGATTTGTGACCTTTAAGGAAGGAGCAGCCACGTGCAACTCAATGAATCTCCTTAAGAAGTCTTCCTCTTCGTTTTATCCTTGGTGTTAGGAAGTACCAATCTCATTTGCGGCATCCTCTACTATCTCTCTCTCTCTCTCTCTCTCTCTCTCTCTCTCTCTCTGTCGTTTTTCTCTCTTCACCACCCTCAGAAAATCTCGAACGAAATACGATCGTTTCCAAGCTGACGCTTGTTACCCCGCCCACTTTTTCGCTTCGTTCATTTTTGAAAATAATTATCGGGGCACCAAAGCTCCAGAAATTCTTCGAAATTCTACGGGACGCGAGTGCCGACGATTCCTGCCCTTCATCCGATATATTTCCTTTTTGATTTCGTTTTTATTTTTTATTTTTTATTTTATTTTATTTTGCTTTATTTTTTAACGAACGTAGAAGGCCATTCACATTGCGGAACAAAGAAATGCGTTGTTAGGGAACGCGTGCGTTTCTAAATCGTCGCCCGATACTTAACGAGATTTTGATTGGAACAATAGTTAGATAGGTCAGAGAATCAATTGGAATAGCATTCGACGCACGTGTCGTAACTTACCTCGTCTCGAACGAAAAAAAAAAAAAAAAAGAAAGAAAGAAAGAAAAAAAAAAAGAAGACCTTCGGGGTTAGCCATAAAATTTCCACGAGATCGAGAAGTTATGGTTCGCTAACACGCCGATTTGTTTGTTTGTGGAAAACGAAAATTTACATTTCCCGGGAGCTTGATTTGAATAATTCCGGGACGTGTAGGGACAGTGAAAGCGAAAGAGACAGTTAGAGAGAGAAAGAGAGTGACATAAAGAGAAAGAGAGTGTGAGTGAAAGGGAAAGAGAGAGAGAGAGAGAGAGAAAGAGAAAGAGATATATATATATAGAAGAAAATGAAGGACGATGCGTATCTGGCCGTTGGATATCCATACACGAACGCGATATTCGTTTTATGCATTTTTCTTTGGTGACGTTCTGGCAGGTAGACGCGAATACACAGACCGGACCAACTGTCTAGCCCCGATGGCCTTTTATATGGCAAAAAGTAATGGACAACGGAGACCTATATTTGTCTATTTCGTCGAGATTTCTCGATGTCGACAAAATTCCTCACTCCTTTTCTATACCAACAACGGGCAAGAACGTTTCGGAATAGCCCGCCGGAAAAATCCCAACGTAAATCAAATCGTTGTAAAGCAAGCGTGCCACTCCATGACGGATTATATTTTGCATCGGTCTCTGCTTTGAAAATGTTTACAACACCAGAAACGTTATCCTGGTGTAGAGATATACATACACACACACACACACATACACACACATATATATATATACGTACATATATATATATGTATATATGGTGGAAGTAGAGAGGCGTGGAAAACGATCGAAAGCCAGAGGAGTGCTTTACTCTTTTTCTTTTTTCCTTCTCTTCCTCTCTCTCTCTTTCTCTCTCTCTCTCTCTCACTCTTTCTCGTTTTATCTATCTATCTATCTCTCCGTCTGTCTATCTCTCTTTCTCATAAGCACGTCGCTTACGAAAAGATTTACGAGTCATACCTTAACCATTCGGTATATATATAACTTCGGTACTACGTACGAAACCCATATACATACATACATACATACATACATACATACATACATATATACATCTAGATATGTATGTATGTATGTATGTATGTATGTACGTATGCATGTATGTATGCGCGAAGTGGTCAAATTCTCTCGCCGTTTTCTTTTTCCACAACGTTCAGAAAATTCCAAGTTCTTGCTTTGCTCGTGCAGTCTAGTAAGCGTTTGCCAATGCAACTCTCTTTCTCTCTCTCTCTCTCTCTCTCTCTCTCTCTCTCTTTTTTCCCGTCCGATGTAATTCCGAAAAAAAGAACGAATAAAAAGAAAAAGGAAAGATATAAAAGAGAGGACAAGAAAAAAAAAAGGAACAATCCGAGAAGCTTCGAAAACTCATCGCTGGTTGATGCGTTACCTTAGAGAACCGAAGTTACCATACGACAGAGACCAACAACACATAACCACGACACGAGGTTTCACGAAATAGATGTTTATTTGTCGATGCCGGGTAAATAGCCCGAACGTGTACTTACTCACTCCTCTCAACAAATACCTAAAGACAAATATAAAACGCATTAAACGATTTCTTGTTTCTTTTCCCTTTTTATTTTTATTTTTTTTTTATTTTTCATTTCGTTTTGTCTTTTCGCTTTTTTACCTCTCTCTTTTCGTCTTTTATTGTGCCCAAGGTAACCGAATTAACGATGATATCGAATCGTCGTTCAATCTCGTTCTTTATTTTTCTTTTGTGTGAGTGTGTGCGTTTGTGTGTGTGTGTGTGTGTGTGTCTCTCTCTCTCTCTCTTTTTTTCTTTTCATCCCTTCTCCAATTTAAAAAGCACGGATGCCGAGAATTCGATGAATTTCACAGGGGAAACTTTCCATCTCATTTTCTATTTTAGTTCGTCCTCCTAACTAGTTTTTCTGACTGGTCTCTCAATGTTCGAGACAATTCCCAAGGACGATCAACGTTATACATACATACATACACACACACAGACACACACACACACATATATAGATCGAGAGGAAGGAAAAGATCTTGTTCGATATCTCGTGATTTTCGATGGGTGTACGTATTTTTTAACGAAAGTTAAAATACCTTAAAACCCACAAAGGGAGTGTGGTAAGACTTATATAAAGGATTTTCGATAGGTGATATTTATACGTTCGATTTTACCGATCGTAGTGCTCCTCTAGAAATCGTTGTACCGTCTAAAACGCGAGGCAAATCGATCCGTTTGATACCTTCTGTCGTTTAATCACCACCGACCACCCTTGCAGCACGAATCCGTGGGCTCCTCCTTCGCCGGCCTCCGAGAGCCCAATTAATCCCTCCCACTCCATTAAATTCTTACTCCTACATTTAATTAAAACTTCTTTTTTCTCACAATTTCTAACCGGCCGGCCGGCCTCAGGATCGCCCGCCGTGGCTCGAAAAAAAAAAAAGAGAGAGAAAGATAGATAGATAGATAGATAGATAAATAGATAGATAGAGAAAAGAGATATGACTTCTTTTAACGTTACCATGTGAAATTAACCGTGAATTCGTCCAGAATGTTTTTCTTTTTCCCTTTCCTTTTACATTTTCTTTTTTTCCTTTCCTTTTTCTCGACTTTCGAAGAGAAAAAACGATGTATATAGTCCGCCCATATTCTTAACCTACGGAACATCAATTAAATAAAACCAGAACCATTCGAAGCTCTCTAAACATTTCTATCCTATACTGTTGATATTTCAGTAGGAAATAGAAACGATCCATCTATCTATCTATCCTCCTATATACGAATGGTTAAGGATTTATGATGGAAAAGGTGAAGTAAATCGAACCTCCGGTAAAAGGTCGAAGGATCTTAAAGTCTCGAAGGTACTCGGAGTGACTGGAGACTCTCGAAAGTCTTCGGTAATCCCCTTCACGTGAAAGTCATGAAATTTTAGCGATACTCGAAGACGAAGTGTAACTCTTTTCTCTTTTTGTCTCTCTCTCTCTCTCTCTCTCTCTCTCTCTCTCTCTCTTTCTCTCTCTCTTTCTTTTTCTGTCTGTCCGTTCGTCGATCTTTTCTTTTCCGTATTGCAAAAATAACGCGACCGACAGGACGACGCGTTATCCCCGAACGAATAGCTTATCTCTTAAAAAACATTTCTAAGAGGAACAGACTGGCTGCTACCTGCTTTATTTATGATCCTTAAACAACGAAGTATCACCGGGCTCGCGGAGATTAAATGATGTACGGTCGAAACGTAACTACATTATGGATGAGTACGAGAAAGGTTGGAAAGAAAAGAAGGCCGAAACGACGTCATCGGTGGACGGGGGGAGTGGTCTGAGAGTTGTGGGCGGGACAGGGGGTGGGGTGGGTGGTATCGGGACGGACTAAACGTGATTATAATATATTTATTTGTGATCGATAATTCACGATTTTCTCGGACGGATTAAAACTAAGCTAGCGTACTTAGCTAAGAGTCTCGTATACGAAAGTGAGAGAGAGAGAGAGAGAGAGAGAGAGAGAGAAGAATGATTAGAAAGATTTCTTCTCGCCTCATGCATTAACCTACTCCTCCCTCCCCTCACCCTCTATATCTCTTTCTCTTTCTCTCTTATACTCATTAAGCGTTTCGCGTCGATGTTGGTATTTCGATTCATAATTCTCGTTTGTTAGTTCGAAAGACGTCACGGATGAGATACCCCCGTTCGAGTCGTGTCGAGTCTAAGATTGCTCGGTTTTCATCGTCGAACTTTCCCTTCAACCAACGAAATCTTTACTCCATTTCCCAAATTCAACGTTCCTTCGGAACTAACAGGACTCACTTCGTATTTCAACCGCTATCTATTTCTTCCTACGTTATGTATATGTGTGTATGCATATATATATATATATATTTTTTTTTTTTCTTTCCTTTTTTTTCTTGCTCGTCGATGAGGGATGACAAGCGAGACCCGACGTGATCGCTTAAAAGTTAATCGAAAACGTTCTTTTATGAGAAGAGTCTTCTTTTAGATAAAATGAGATGGAGAAAAACAGAGAGAGAGAAGCATGAAGAGTGGGGTTCCTTGAAGTAAAAAAAAAAAAAGAGAGAGAGAGAGAGAGAGAGAGATTCGCGGTACTTCGTGCAAGTTTGGCAGTCGAAACGCGATGTAAGGCTCTCCTCCTTTTTCTCGAAGGTATACCTTTCTGCAAAGAGGAGACGTCTCTCTCTCTCTCTCTCTCTCACTCTCTCTCTTTGTGTATGTCTCTCTCGTTTTATCTCACCCGACGAGAGTCGTGCGACGTATATGTAGTATACGTGAGAAGAGGGGCCCGCTCTCAGCGACCAAAGAAAAAAAAAAAAAAAAAGAAAAAAGAGAAAAAGGAAGAAAAGGAGAAAGAGGCGAGCCGAGAGACAGGTGCATCCTTCTCGGTGCAAGGTGTGAGAGATCGCACCCATCTTCCATTTCTCTCTTCCTTTTCTCTCTCTCTCTCTCTCTCTCTCTCTCTTTTTTACTCTCTTTTCTCTCTCTTTTTCTCTCCGATATCCTCCGTTCTTTATTTCGATATTAGCATACCTTTGAATATTCTAATTATCTACTAGGTATATTAAAATACATACAGCGATGACACTATCTATTCTAATTATCTTTATCACCTAGTCGAGTAATTTTCATTCAGAATCATTTTCTGTATACCCGCCTATCTCTTCCCTCAACCCCCCCCTCCCCCTTCCGTCTCTCTCTATCTCTCTATCTCTCATTCCTTTTTTTTCTCTAACATTTTTATATATCACCCGACCCTATCGTCATTCGTCATAGTAAAAATTCATTCGAGTGTTTCGACGTCTTTATCACGTTCGTAATTGTTATATAATAACGTTGATATTTTATCTGAATTATCATGGCTTTTCATGAAGAAATAAAGAAGAAAGACAAGATCATATTTCTCTCTCTTCCCTCTCTCTCTCTCTCTCTCTCTCTCCCACCGTCTTTGCCTTTGTCTCTCTCTCTCTCTCTCTCTCTGACCTTTCAGCTGCACTTCTATGCACTCGGTCTTCCGCGGCAGTAGTCAGACGAAGGGACACCACGAAAAGGGACACGCAAGTGTCGTGAGCTCGTGCGTGCGTGTGTGTTAGTGCTGCCACTCGGTGGTAGGGGAAGAAACGATCGGACGGCGCACCACTGCCACAGCAGCCGCCACCACCACCATCACCACCACCACCATCACCATTACCACCACCACCTTCACCACCTCCACCACCACCTCCACCACCACCACCGCCGCCGCCGCCGCCGCCGCCGCCGACGCCGACGGCGACGACGACGACGCTGCTCTGCTCTCTCGCCGAGTTAGAAGCCGTGGAGATCCTGCTCGTCAGTTGCGCGGCGGACAGCGTAGAGAGAGTGTTGCGCTTCGCGAGTGCACGACATGCACGATCGGAAGATCTAACTTTTTCGAACTTCTCACTAATTCCATCGCGATACCCTACCATAAAATTTATCGTTCGTTATCAATAATTCTTAACGCGTACGCAATTTACGTTAACGCGTTTCTCACGCGCGTTTATTTATTTATTTCAACGAAAAATAATAACGACAATAACGATAATAATAATAATAATAATAATAATAATAATAATAAGAGAAATCGTGGAACGTAATTTCTCGGGGGATAAAATAAACATTATAATAATGAAAATGTCACGGTGTTTGTGGACGATGGTCTCGTTGAACCGTTAACGAAGAGACAGGAAAGAGGGACACGGACAAGCTTGATAGCTTGTAGAGGAGAAAAAAGATAGTTGGAAAAGAAAGACAGAGAGAGAGAGAGAGAGAGTAGATGGGTGCTGTGGTACTGACAAAGGGAGAAGAGCAGAGAACCGATCGTCGTTAGTTCCGATCGAGCAAGAACTCTTTTTATCGTGTTTTTTTTTTTTTTTTCTTTCTTATTTTTTCCGCGCGTGGTTTTACGGCGACGCGGCGGCGTTGGTAGCCAGCGAATGGATCGGTTGCGGTGAGGAAGAAGGAGATTGCTTGTGGTGATCCAGTAACGTGGGCGCGCGCGCGCGCGCGCTCGCTTACTCTTACTCTCTATCAATCTATCCATCTATCTATCTCTATCTCTCTTTCTCTCTCCCTGTTATTTTCTTTCCGTAACACGTTAGATAGAAGGAGAGCGCGTACGAGCAAGTGCGATCCACCGGAAGTGTAAACAATCTCTACGGTAGGCTCACGCCTGGGCGCATCTTGCCTCGCCTAGGATCATCGCCGTCGTCGTCGTAGTCGTTGTAGTTTTAGTTGTAGTTGTCGTTATCGTGCTCGGTGCATGGGCGTTCGCGCGTTCACGAAAGGAGGAGGAAGAAGAAGAAGAAAGGAGAGAGCCTCGGCTCGAACATGACTCGGTCGGCGATCCTCGTCGTGTGATGAGGCGAGGAGTGCCCGGTGGAGAGGGCAGGGACTACGACATCGGTACCGACCTAGGAAGAGGAAGAGGAGGAAGAGGAGGAAGAGGAGGAGGAGGAGGAGGAGGAGGTGGTGGAAGAGGAGGAAGGGAAAAAGAGATAAGGCAGGAAAGGGAGAGGAAAAAGGAGAAGAGGAAGGAGTCGTCGCAAAGATGCGTGGAATATCTCAGGGCTGCTGCCAGCAGCGTAACTATTACTGCCAACGCCATCACTACCACTATTACTATTATCTAGTCTTGGCCATAGTAATCTGCTGCCAGCGGTACCACGTGCTCGCCGTGACCAGCGAACTGCCGCCCAGACTCGACATTCCCGAGCATTGTTCTTGGGATTCAAGGCAGGACGGAGCTCTCACTTGCATACATCGCTATCCAACCAACGACTCCTTCCGTACGAACTTCTCTCAGGCAACGAGCGAGTACGTGACCTCGGTTAACGTACTATGCGAGGACACCGAGCCCGAGTCGATCCTCGATCCCGCCTACGAGGGCGGCGTCATAAACGTCGACGGGCTCTTACATTTATGGCGACTTCGTTCGTTAAAATTGATCGGATGCAAGCTCCTACATTGGCCGGCTAAGATTCTCGGTGGTTTGCGAGATTTAAGGAATCTAACCGTTGTAACATCGATCGGACGGAAGACCAAGTATAGCTTGGAATTGGATAGTGGCGCCTTCGATTCTACCCCGCAGATCGAGAAGATGGATCTATCGTCGAATAACATTTGGCAAATACCGGAACATTTGTTCTGCCCGTTGACGAATCTGGTTACCCTCAACGTCTCTTGGAATATGCTGAAGGATATCGCGGAATTGGGATTTAGGGACGTCAACGAGAAATATTCTAACCGTCAGCACGAATCAACACCCACGCCCTTTCCCTGCTCCCTCGACATGCAATCATTGGACGCCTCGAACAATCAGATATCCGTACTACCGACTTACGGGTTCTCCTCGCTGAAACGTCTAAGGATTCTCAACCTGTCGAATAACGCGATCTCAATGGTGGAAGACAACGCGCTTCACGGTTTGAGATCTCTCGAGACCTTCGATCTGTCCGGCAACCGAATCGTTGCTTTACCGAAGCAGATGTTCCAAGACGCAACGAAATCCCTCAAGGAGTTGAGATTGCAAAATAATTCAATCAGCGCTCTATCGCCCGGTCTCGTAGCCGACATGAATCAGCTAGTCGCTCTCGACTTGTCGAGGAACGTACTCATAAGTTCCTGGCTAAATTCCGCCACCTTTTCCGGTTTGATTCGTTTGGTTCTATTGAATCTATCTCACAATCGTATTACCAGGCTCGATCCGGAACTCTTCAAGGATCTCTACACTTTACAAATTTTGAATCTACAGCACAACGAAATCGAGACGATACCGGCCGACACCTTTTCACCGATGAGCAATCTTCACACCCTCGAACTGACGCACAATCGGTTGACCTATTTGGACGCCTATTCCCTCAACGGCTTGTACGCTCTGTCTCTTCTAGCGTTGGACTCGAATATGCTCGAGGGAATACATCCTGACGCTTTCAGGAACTGCTCGAGCATGCAGGATCTTAATCTCTCGGGTAACAACTTGGACAACGTGCCGGTCGCCCTAAAGGACATGCGAATGCTGAAGACCCTCGATCTCGGTGAAAATCAAATTAGAAGTCTCGGTAAGCCTGGGTTCCGCGGTATGTCGAGTCTCTACGGGCTGAGAATGATCGGTAACGAGATCACGAACGTCACGTGCGAGGATCTTACGGAGCTACCGGCCCTCCAGATCCTGAATTTGGCCAGGAATAGGATCGAGTTCGTCGAGGACGGCGTCTTCTCGGCAAACCCGGCGTTACAGGCGATACGCCTCGACTCTAACTTGCTTCAGGACGTGTCCTCGATATTCGCGGGTGCGCCCGGTCTCCTTTGGCTTAACATGTCCGACAACATGATCGCGAACTTCGACTACAAGTACCTCCCGGAGAAGCTACAGTGGATGGATCTCCATAAAAATCTTATCGCGGACCTCGGAGTAGCGCCATCGGGTATGAGATTGCAAACCCTCGACGTCTCGTTCAACCAACTTACGAGGATACATTCGAGCTCGATACCAGATTCCATCGAGTTGCTCTTCGTGAACGATAATCTGATACACACGGTAGAACCGCAGACCTTTTTCGGTAAGACCAATCTAACCCGAGTAGATCTTTACGCGAATCAAATCGTCAAGATGAATCTATCCGCTCTCCAGCTGACCCAAGTACCCGTACCGAGGCAACTTCCAGAATTTTACATCGGCGGGAATCCCTTTATATGCGACTGCACGACCGAGTGGTTGCAACGAATCAATACCCTACCCCTTAGACAACATCCAAGAGTGATGGATCTCGAGTCGGTATATTGCCGATTACCGTACGATCGTCGCAAATCCTTTATACCGTTGCTCGAAGCGAAACCCTCGCAATTTCTCTGCACTTACAAGGCGCACTGTTTCGCTCTCTGTCATTGTTGCGACTTCGACGCCTGCGATTGCGAGATGACGTGCCCGACGAATTGCACGTGCTACCACGATCAGTCTTGGTCTGCGAACGTCGTCGATTGTTCGAGCTCCGGTTACAAGATTCTACCTGGCCGATTACCTATGGACGCAACTGAGGTATACTTGGACGGGAACAACTTCGGAGAGCTTAACTCGCACTCGTTCATCGGCCGTAAGAATCTCGAGATATTGTACGCGAACGACAGCAACATCATAGCTATTCGTAATCACACGTTCAGCGGTCTAAAGAGATTACTCGTGTTACATCTGGAAAACAACAAGATAAGCGTACTCAACGGCGTAGAATTGATGCCATTGGAGAATCTCAAGGAACTCTACTTGCAGAACAACCTATTGACGTACATCGACAACGGCACGTTCCTACCGTTACGACAGTTGGAAGTTTTAAGATTGGAAAGGAATCGTCTCGGTACCTTTGCCCTCTGGCAACTCGGTCAGAATCCATATTTGGTCGACGTAGGTTTGTCTAGTAATCCATGGAGCTGCGAGTGTACGTATCTCGAGCGTGCTCGCGAATGGATGTCACGGAATCGCGAGAAGATCGTCGATTGGCCGAGCGTTAGCTGTTCCCTCGGTATACCGATTACTTTGCCGGCGAACGGATCTGCGGTAAATTGCGCGGCATTAACGGGCGGCGGGGGAGGGGGAGGCGGCGGAACGACTACGGCGATCGAGACGCGTCCGCTCGAGGCATATCTGCCGCTACTGCTAGCGAGCGCGTTACTGATATTCGCTATGGTCGCCCTTGTCTGCGGGGCATTCAGACATAGACGTACGCTTAGGACCTGGGCAGCGAGCAGATGCGGTTTACGTGCATGCTACAAGACCGCGGCTTTCGAGGATCAAGAGAAACCGTTCGACGCTTATATCTCGTATTCGGCGGTAGACGAGGCCTTCGTCTCGACGATCCTAGTCCCTGGCCTCGAGAGTTCGTATCGATTGTGCCTCCATTATCGAGATCTCGGTGCCGGCAGTAACGTCGCCGATGCCGTAGCCGAGGCCGCCGACTCATCTCGGCGCACCATTCTCGTACTCTCGAAAAACTTTTTGCACGGCGAATGGGCGAGATTCGAGTTCAAGGCCGCCCTAAGGGACGCCCTCAAAGGGAAAGGCCGTTCGGTTATATTGCTCCTCGTTGGCGGCGTATGCCCCCGCGATTTGGACGCCGATCTCAAAAAGAGAATCTCCTCGCACACCGTCCTGGTATGGGGAGACAAGTTGTTTTGGCAGAAGCTAAGGTTCGCCATGCCGGACGTCTCTCCGGTTCCTGTTTTGGAGAGACCCCTGCCGCTACCGCCGCCACCCCCGCCGCCACCCCTACCGTTGCCACTTACATTGCCCTCGGCGCACCATCAATGGACGTAGACCAGTCGCCGCCACCGTCGTCCTCCTTCTCTTAGGTAAGCTCTATCCCCACACCCACCCCACCAACCTTTCGACCTTTCTCTTCCTTCTTCGGAGATACCGCCGAATTATTCCTGCGTACCGACTGTGTGAGTATGACGGAACTAGCGCGAGCGAGAGAGAGAGAGAGAGAGAGAGAGAGAGAGAGAGAGCAGAAAATTTATTTCCCCAGTCAGGAATGAAAAAGTAACATTAATGAATTAGAAACGTACGATATTGGAAATGACGAAAATGAGAAATGAAAGAGAGAGAGAGAGAGAGAGAGAGAGAGAGAGAGAAATAAAGAAAGAGAGAAAGTATATGTGTGCGTGCTAGTCAGCGTACTTCAATCACGTTTCCACTTCTGTTAACGCGTTCACCTGTCTTTCTCTCTCTCTCTCTCTCTCTCTCTCTCTTTCACCCTCTCATTCTATCTTTCTCCACAGACCATAGAGCTCCGGCGTAATTGCTCCGATCTAAAACGTACATCATTTATAAATGACAAGCTAACAAGATCGTAGCCGTGCCATTTAACATTAGGTACCACCAGCTATACTCTGATTTAACGTCGACACATTTCGCGCCATTGTCCGATCGGCGAACATGAATGGGGTGATTCCGTGACAGGGGAAGTACGGGACCGGAAAACATATGGCGCGAGAGAGTAAGCCAAACGAGAATAGAAAGAATCGCGTTAAATCTACGTGGAACGAAAGGAGGAGGGTTCTCCTATGTTCGACACACCGCACGAAATCTCCTCTTTCATGGAATACTTTTTGTAGAAAAATTAGAAACGTTTCACTAATGCCGCTCGCACCCCTCCTACAATCTCTAAATCATTTAACGATTCTTTATATATCGAAAAAGTTGCCTTTATCGAGTACCACCAAGAGAGATTATGTGTGCATCTATCTGCCTGCCTGCTGCCTGCCTGCCTGCCTGTCTGTATGTCGCGTATGTCGAGCTGTGTGTGTGTGCGTGCGTGCGTGCGTGCGTGCGTGCGCGTGTGTCCGCATGTGTTGAAAATGGGAGAGAGAGAGAGAGAGAGATCATTTCCGGTACGTTTTGTGCGACATTTACGTAACCGTCGTCACGAAGTCATATCGAAAATGTGACATGGTAGCTGGTTAAATTTTCACGAATTTCTATGTTTATGTATGAATGTGTACGTGCGTACGTGCGTAAGTGCGTAAATGCGTATGCGGCGTGCACTTGTGTGCGTGTACGTACGTACGTACGTAACTACATATTTTGAGTTATATGGGTATGCGTGTATGGCCACTTGCTGCAAGCCGGTGTAACAATCTCGAATGAAATGAATTGAAACAAATTATTTGAAAGTTAATGCAAATTCCAAAAGCGTGCGTTCTCTGCGTATACCGTTAACGTGATTTATTTGAAGAGAGAGAGAGGGTGAAATGAGAGTTAAAGAGAGAGAGAGAGAGAGAGTGAGAGAGAGTGAAAGAGAGAGAGAGTGAAGAGAGAGAGAGAGAGAGAGAGAGAGAGAACACGACGAACCGACGGTGGTTCCGATTTTTCTTCGAAAATATAAAGCGTGTACAAATATATTGTACATACATAATATGTACGAGCGAGCGAGCGAGCGAGCGAGAGAACGAACGAACGAACGAACGAATGAACACTATATATATATATATATATAACCATATATATATATATATATCGTAGATAAAATCCTTCTGTTTGCTCTCTCGAGATCGACAGTTTCCTCCGAAGTTCGTTCCTTTCCTTTTGCCGAACGAGCGAAAGAGTTCGGTTTATAATATTCTGCGATAGTGCAATTGTAAGAAAAAGACAAGAGAAGAGAAAAAAGATTAAAAAGAGAAAAAAAAAGCGACGAAAAAAAAAAAGAAATGAACACGACCTGTATATAAAATCTGTACATATATATTAAAAAAAAAAAAAAAAAAAAAAAAAAAAGGAAAAAAAAATAACAACAACATCCACGCGCGTATTTGTATGTGTGTGTATGTGTGTGCGTGTGTAAAATAATAATTTATTCGTTATTTCCTAAATCTCACTGTGTGTACATTTATTTTCTATTCATATTCATAATCTTCTCACCGTTCCGTCTTTCCCCGCTCCTACCCCTCCTCCCGTTCCCGACCAAATATTCTCCCGATTTTCCTATCCTTCCCGTTCCCCACGATTCGCTTCGATGTGACAGTACATCGAGATATCGAAGAGAAATAAATTAATCGAGAGCTAATTTCGCCGGCGATATCTCGGGATTGTTTCGGACGTTCTTTAAGAAAAAATACAAAAACGAAAAGAAAAAAAAAATTCGAATTCGATCGATCGATTCGTTGAGGGATATCGAAACGATAATCGTCGGACGTAGAAGACTAACAAGAAGACGCGGGGGAAATTAAAAAAAGTAAAAAAAAGAAGAAAAAAATAGATACAATCGAGTCACGAAGTGCTGGTAGGCGTGCAACGGGTATCGTCGAGTGGGATTTTACCCTTAAAGTCTCGAACGGGCATCGCGGTGACGCAGCAGAGTGTTGCGGAAAAAAAAGGAGGGGTGGGAAATCGGGGGTGAAGGGTGGTGGAGGAGGAGGAGGTGAGCATTGTTCACAAGTAAAACGTTCTTTCGCGGTCGTGCAACTTTTTATATCATCGTTGGCTTCCATTCGCCAAAGCCTTTTGCCGTTACTCTCCTGCAATACGTATACCTATGTATATGTATACACACACACACACACACACACACACACACACACACACACACACACACACACACACACATATATTTCCTTAACGGCGCTGTAGCCGTCGACGTAAACGGTGCCGTTAACGAGACGTTAGTTCCGACATCGAGCGAACGTTGGAAACCCCAACCACGTGAAGGTGAAATCGTTTCAATGACTACCAGTTTCAACCACGTTACATTCTCCAAGTTAAACCTTTCATCATCCTCATGCGAATAATCGGACACCACGAAGCTCGTAATATAAATTTCTACGTGGATTTTCTATTCAGCCGGATGATGATCCGATCGTTTCGACGCCATAAGAGAATCCAAATATTGACAATATTTCTCATGGTCACGTACTTTCTACCCTTTCGCGTACGTGTGCGTTTCTCCGTTTCCTTTCTACCTCTACGTCCCCCTCTATTCAACCCCCAACTACCCTCGACACCCCTCTCCCCTCCCACTAATCGCCGATACTCGCCGTCCTTCGTTACGATCCCGCTCATTTTTTAACTCCTTCATTTCTCATCCAACGTACACCTTGATTATTATAATCGCACGCTTCCCCACCCCTCACCTCCCACCCCGACGATATTCGTCGCGTTTTAACGCGTATAAATCTAAATTGATTATTATTCTTTTTTTTTTATCGTTTTTGCCTTATTTTTTCTTCTGCCTTTTCTTTTTATTTTTCTTTTTTATTTATTTTCTCCTCTCTCTTCATTCAATCAATTCGATCACCGCCATCGATTTCATGGAAATTGAAATTATTAATGGAATTATTAATTGGACCGATATTATAGATTTATTAATCGTTGATAATTATAATGTAACTAATCGGCATTTCAAATTTTGTTTGATAGTGATTTGTAATGAGAGGAATGAAGGGAGGGAAAGGAACGAGTTGTCACGAAATATTGTTTACGATAATAATAGTAATAATAATAATAGTGATAATGATAAACCATCCTCTTTGGTGCAAATTCATCTGAAAAGAAGAAGAAGAAAAAAAAAAGAGTGAAAAAAGGTGGACAAAAGTTAATCAAAGAATTCGAATCTCTCGCACGATCGTTGGGTGCGCCTCTCGATACCCGAAATTTCGTTTTCGTGCAATTCATATCGCGTCGTCGTATACGTCTCTACCATGGTGCGAAACTAATCGATTATCACTTTAAAATCGTCTGCCATCGTATCGATCTCTTATATGCGAAAAAGCCAAAAGGAATTCGTCGCGACGCTTTAACTTTACGTCGTCGGCACAATCACGATCGGGAGAGCTTCGAAAATTCTAAATCGATTCGGTCTATGATTTTCGAGCGTGACGGAGAACCGACTGGGATAGAAAAATGAAGAGAGAAAGATATATGATATACATATAAGTACATACACACATACATACATACATATAGATATATATATATATATATATATATATATATATATATATATATATATATACATACGAAGAAAAAGAAGGGAAAATCTAGGCAGAGTCATCGAATGAGTCACGTGATTTAAACGGAATAGACCGTGGCCTTTTTCTATCTGCAACGTTGACGTTCGTTCGCCACGCTCTAAGCAAGATTAGGAAAGTCAATTGATCCAAACGGATCTCGGCAATCCCAGTACTGGGCACGATACTACTCAACCCACGGGCTTTTCCCTTCGTCAACTAAAATATCCAAGCTAACAGTAGGTAACCCCAGTATCCTTGGACCACATTCACCCCCATTCCTTCTCTCTCTATCTCCCTCTTTTACACACACACACTTTCTCTCTCTCTCTCTCTCTCTCTCTCTCTCTCTCTCTCTCTCTCGTCCCTCTTTCGTTCGTATCAGGTGGCCCTTGGCCAAATGTGCGGCTCGTCGCGTTAACTTCTCGTGACACGCTTCAGTTTCAGACTCGGCTGAGAGTTCCAGCATCGTTGGCTATGTCGCAACTCGAATGAGCAGGCTGCCTCAAACCTTTCGGGTATATTATAGCTGAATAACGTGTCTAACGATCGTCGTTGGTATTAAAAAAAAAAAAAAAGTAAAAACGAAAAGGAAGAAAAGAAAACAAAAATCAGAAGGGTAAAAAAGAGAAAAGGAAAAAAGAAAGAGAGAGAGAGAGAGAGAGAGAGAAAATAAAGAAAAAGGAAAGCAGTAAAAGGATAACGAGAATTGGAAGGATATAATTAAACAAAATAAAATAGTAAAGGAGAAAATGGGATGTTTTACAAATTGATCTACTCGAATGTTTTCTACGTCTTCGTTAGCAAAGTTGTTAGAGGAAATTGCGTATGGTTTGCTACCTAAATTTGTCTTCTAGTTTTCTCTCTCTCTCTCTCTCTCTCTCTCTCTTTGCCACGAGGGAATGCCTCGATGTTTTCTGTTTGGAAGTATGTAAAAAATAGATCTAGTTCTGGTGGCGCAGTGGAATAATACACACGTAGTAGACGTAGTTACGTGCGATATATACATAGATACATGGCTGAGGGAATAGATGTTGTCGGTATGGATGAGATCGGTTCTTTATAAACGTAACGCAAATGGATATGCTCTGTAAGCCGCCTCGGGGAACTCTGTTCGGTGCTCTCTGTGTATAAGGAAAGTATCATCACGTTTGCAGATGTGAGAGAAACGATCTCTCTCTCTCTCTCTCTCTCTATCTATCTATCTATCTTTTGCTCTTGTATTCTTCTTCTTCTTCTTCCTCTACTTCTATACTTTACTCATTCTCTTTTTGTGGAGTATATCACGTGATTTATCAGACGACCACCGATAAGTCGGCTCGAGAAACCGGAACTCGTTGCTCCGCCAGAGAGAAGAGAATCCTGTTCTATCTCTTAGTGTTAGTTGGTAAACCTGGCGACGATGATGATGAGAACAGGAGGTGGAGCGAGTGTCAATAGGGTCTCGTATCCAGCCTTAGGCGATGCGAAGAAATGGATCGTCACGAGGATAAAGGAACGAACTTGTGGAAGAGATAAAGATAGAGAGAAAGAAAAAGAGAGAAGGATGAGGAAGAGGGAGAGAGAGAGAGAGAGAGAGAGAGGTAGAAGCAAAGAGAAAGAGAGAAAGAGAGAGAGAGAGAGAGAGAGAGAGAGAGAGAGGTAGTGAGCTCAGCTCTGCTTTCTTCTTTCTTTAGACGAGACAGCTCTGTCGTTTTTAGGTATTAAAGATCGAAAGAAGGGTGACATCAACGTGTTTGATTATCCACGCAATAAGAGAAAGAAAGAAAGAGAGAGAGAGAGAGAGAGAGAGAGAATTCAAAGAAGTAAGATCCCTAGCTTAGACGTTTGTCAAACGTCCTTTCGTAGATTGGTATTAAAGTAATCCGCGGTATCGTGAAAAATGTAAGAAGATTTAAGCGCACGGTCTACGGTGTCCACGACGAGACTATACTATGAGTAAAGAAAGATAGAGTGAAAGAATATCGAAGAGAAGAAGAAAAGAGAGAGAGAGAGAGAGAGAGAGAGAGAGAGTAACGAGTTAAGCGAGTAAATGAAAATGTACAGCTCGCGTGGGAGATTAGAGAGTTAGAGAGATGCTAGCGAGGAAAGATTAGTTTTGGGTTCCATCGATCGAACGATCTTTCTTCTTCTTCTTCTTCATCTTCTTCATCATCTTCTTCATTTTTTTGTTCATTCTTTTTTCTCCCACTTCTAACACTCTACCGACAGGTAGACGTTACGTTGAAGTTACTTTCGTCGAGTCGAAACTAGACGTCTTAGTTTCATCTTTTTCTTCCTCTCTCTCTCTCTCTCTCTCTCTCTCTCTCTCTCTCTCTCTCTCTCTCTCTCACTCTTCTTGCTTCTACTTTTTAAGGTAAATTCAAAACTGCCGAAATGACTTCCGACGAGAACGTTAATGAAAGTCTACTTAACCTAAAGGGATCTCTCTCTCTCTCTCTCTCTCTTTCTTTCTCTTTCTCTCTCTCTCTCTCTCTCTCTCTACGTATCTATCTATCTATCCATCCATCTATCCATCTATTCCTTTGGACCTCGTTCACCCTTCAAGGGCTACTTTGCCCAAAGGCTTCAACGAAAGCTGCTCTTTACGCCTCATCCGTCGGTCTTTCCTTCCTTCTTCGAACCCCGAACCAAGAAATTTCTGTTATACCCGGCGACGGGTGAAAGTGGTAGTCGCGCTAATGGCCAACGAAAGGTTCTCTCTCTCTCTCTCTCTCTCTCTCTCTCTCTCTCTCTCTACTCTTCCTCGCGAAAGGGACTCTCCACCTGACCGGATACTACGGACTTTCTTAATGTCTGTCGGCGGACACAGGTAAAACGTCCGAACGTTTAATATACCTACCTGTACCTGCCTCCTGCTCCTGCATCCGAGTTACAGTTCCTCGTGAACGACTGAAAGATGACGATGACGATGACGATGACGATGACGAAGACGAAGATGAAGACGACGACGACAAATGGCTTTTTCTTTCTTCTTCCTCTTCTTCTTCTTCTTCTTCTTCATCCTCTTCTCTCTCTCTCTCTCAATCTCTGTCTCTCTCTCTCTCTCTCTCTCTCTCTCTCTTCTTTCTCTTTCCCCTTTCCTTATATTCTCTTTCTCTCTTTGTCTCTCTCTTTTTTTTCTTTCCTTTAATACCTTTCGTCTTTGTCCCGCTCGCCCGACCTTGCATTTTCTGCAGGCGCTCGGCGAAGAAATTAAAAAGAGATTTGTACGCTTCGTGGCTACCACCAGCACCCCTCCGTCCTCCTCTACCTCTTCCCTCCCTCCCTCCCTCCCTCCCTCCCTACCTACCTACTCGGTCACCCACCCTTTCGCCCCTTTTTTTACCGGTACCCTTTCTAATGGACGGCCATTTCGTTATGGTATGCATAATTTTAAAAGCGGACCTATTACGTCCGATGCCTATCTTTCTCTCTCTCTCTCTCTTTCTCTTTCTTCTCTCTCTCTCTCTCTCTCTCTCTCTCTCTCTTACTTTTTTCCTATCTTCTCTAATCGTTAAAACGCGCGCCGGGCCATTTGCGGTGCTCGGATTTTTACTTCTCCCACTCTCTCTTCCTCTTCTTCTTCCTCTTCTTCTTCCTCTTCATCTTCATCTTCATCCACTTCTTCTTCTCTCTCTCTCTCTCTCTCTTTCCCCCCCCTCCACACACTTTTTTTCTTCCTCCTTTCATTTCGTTTCTACGGCAGTACGCAAAAAGTCGGCTCCTTCGTAAAGTCGTAAAATGATCCCGAGTGAACGAACAGGTCCAAGATATTGCTGAAGATCGTTCGACAAAAAGAGAAGGATAGAGTGAACGAGAGAGAGAGAGAGAGAGAGAGAGAGAGGGGGGGGGGAGGGAGGGAGGGGAGTAAGAAAACGTCTGTCGAAGTATGTTGAACGTTTTCCATCGAAAATTTTCGCGAGAATTTAAAGCACGTCTCGTAACGATAATCGAACACGTTTCCGATTGGTATTATTAAGAGCGGGAAGCGTGCCAAAGCATTTTCAACTAGTTAAATACGTACACAGGTATATATGTTATATGTGGAACGCTTTTAGAGTCAAGGAAACTAGTTTTGCTATATAATACAAGTAGGAAATTATTTTCCCTCTGTGTTAAACTAAACTGAACCATTAGCTCGCTCTGCGAGGTACTTGCGTTATTTGGAGTGGAGTACCCTAACACTGTACATTAATTGCAACGCAAGTAACCATCGATTGCCCGGGTCTCACCCGGATTTGGAGAGGTGGTTGGCCTGCGTGCGGAGACCCAATGATTTCGTCGAAAGAGAGAAAGAGAGAGAGAGAGAGAGAGAGAGAAGGAAACAAAAAAGGAACGCAAAAGAGAGGGTAACAAAATCTGTAAAAGTATTAATGACCTTCGTGACTAATGACGGTGCCGAATTAACATTAATAATAAAAAAAAAAAAAAAAAAAAAACTTAAGCGCAGTTATACGTTCCTCGTAAGAAAGTTGGCGAGGTGAGAAGATTTTCATCGGAAGAAAATCAAAAAAAAAAAAGATAATGAAAACGAAAAGAAAAAACGACCAGAAAATAACGAAAAGAAACGAAGAAGAGTAGTAACCTGCTTCTTCTTCTTCTTCTTCTTCTTTTTTTTTTAATCGAACGACACCATCGTACACGCTAACGGAGACTCATTGAATATCTTAATACGCGCAGATCGGATATCGTAAATTAACGATAAATATATGGGGTGGGTGTGGGTGGGGGATGGTAAATAATTGAATTACTACGATCGATGGCGTTCGTTTGAATCGAATGAAAAATGACGAACGATTTTGATGTCTCGCGGAAACTCTTGAGTAATAAAATCGGAAAATGAAATGCGACGTGCACGTCGGTATCGACAAGCTCGCACGCGGTATTACATTCCGAGATTGGCGTATCGTTCGGGAGAGAAAAAGCGCGAAGGAGAAAAGGTAAGCGAGAGAGAAAAGGGCCAGAAAAAATGCAGAAAGACAGAAAGACAGAAAGAGAAAGAGAGAGAGAGAGAGAGAGAGAGAGAGAAAGAAAGAGATGGAAAAGAGGAGCATTGTTCGTCGTTGTCGTCGTCCTGTTACAGCGAAATGTGCTTCCGTTCGGAAGGACGTCGGAGTCGAGGGTTGCGTCTCTGGTCTGTCTTCCTTTCTCTTTCTCTCTCTCTCTCTCTCTCTCTCTCTCTCTCATTGTCAGCAACGATGTTGCTAGCACTGTTTTACGAGCTCGCTACCATGGAATTCCAGTGGAGGCCTCCAGGAAGCCTATAGAACGCGTTCTCGTCATCCTGAGCGTCCTCCTATTCCAACAACAGTTCCTCGTTATTTCACGTACTACTCCTACTCTCCGAACGATTTTCCATCCTTCCCACCCACCCCCACCCCTCCATCCCTCCTACCCCACCATTTTCTTTCCCCTTCTCTTTCCCGCTCTCTCTCTCTTTCTCTCTCTCTCTCTCGTTCCTCTCAGAGAGTTATTGTTCTCTCTCTCTCTCTCTTTCTCCTCTTTTGCACGAATCACTTCGAAAGCCGGTCTCTCCGATGCATAAATGTATCCTCGAGCACGGAACCCCGAAGGAAACGGCTCTTAAATAAGCCGACCGAGGCCTCTTTTACAATCTTTTGCGATCTTCCTGGAATACTCGCGAAGTCATCTCTATCTATCTATCTATCTATCTATCTATATCTATCTCTATCTCTCTCTCTATCTCTCTCACACACACACTTGCACACACTTTCATTCATTCTCTTTTTCTCGCTCCTTTAACTTTCTTTACCTTCTTTGTTTTGTATTTTGTTTTGTTTTCTTTTTTTTTTTTTTTTCTTTTTTTTTTTTATCTTTCATGCTCAACATCCGTAGCTCTCGTGTCCTCTTTCGGTGCAACCAAGCGTGTTAGTAAAAATAAAGTCTACACAAGCATCCACTTGGCTTTCAGCCGAAGTGCAGAAGCACCTTTGCTTCCCTCCCTCCTCTCTTCACCTTTCTCTCTCTCTCTCTCTCTCTCTCTCTCTCTCTCTTTCTCTTTCTTTCTTCTTCTTCTTCTTCTTCTTCTTCCTTCCTTCCTTCCTTCTACTATCACTCTTCGCCCCTCGTGCGTAATGTTTCTGAATAGATTGTTCAAAGACGACGCACGAGTGAAGATGGAGGCCCTTTCGCGCTCATTTTCAAACACCGAGACCATAGACTGCTATCAAAGGTCCTTTTCCTCCTCCTTCTCGGTTTATTTATCTATCGAGTGCCTTTACCCACTCGGTCGGAGCTAAAAAAGAAAAAAAAAAAAAGAAAAAATAGAGTTTCCATTTAGCCCTCCACAGAGATAGGAGGAGAGTTTGGGGTTCACGCGCCCGACCATTTTTCTTTCATCGTCTCTCTCTCACTCTCTCTCTCTCTCTCTCTCTTACACGTTCGAACGTCGTTTCTCCCTTTCTCTTTTCTTTTTTCCTCCGATAACACGATCCGTGGAAAAAAGTTTCACGCGTTTATTACGAAAGCCGATCAAACTTCGTGGCAACGTTCGTACTTACCCCCCACCCCCTTTTTCCTTTTTTCTTTTTTTTTTTTCTTTTTGCCGATCGTGCAAATAAAGTTGTTAATTCAAAATATACGGAAAGATTTTGTCGCACGACGAAATATGGGGAAAGGAATAAGAGAATTTTATCTTGGCAAACCTTTTATAAGACTTCCGTTTACATTCTTATGCAGCCGGTGGTGAAAGTTTGGTGACGGTCGGAAGGACGAACACCCTCCTTATCCACCTTCACCTCCTTCTCCTCCTCCTCCTCCTCCTCCTCCTCATCCTCCTCTTTCTCGACACCCTCGTTCTCTCTTCTCTATCGAATGCGGCTTCTCCGTAAAGATTTTCTCGGAAACGCTTCGCGTACATAAAGTGTAACTCAGGCGAGGACTCCCAGCGAAAAGAATCTCAAATAAGCCGGCGACGCGTTCCCCACCTTCCTCCCTTCCAACCTCCCTCCCTCCCTCCCGCCCTCCCTCCCTTTTACAATATTTTACGATCCCTGAGCGAATTTCGCGAAGTCGCTTCTGACGGTTCAATCACCTCGCCTAGTGGTTGTAAAAATAAAACTCATATCTATCCGATGTTCTTTCTCTCTCTCTCTCTCACACACGCGCACACACACACACACTGTCATCTTCTTTTTACTCGAAACGAGAATAAAAAGAGAGAAATAAGGGAAGAAGGAAAGGAACGTCTTCCCAATTCAAAAATATTTTCAAACAGATCGCTTTACATCGAGAGAGTATAAAGTGAGCGTTGCTGACATGGCGTGTTTCATGGTTAATACTTTTTTTTCCAACGGCGATGTACTACCACCACCACCATTGTCGTCGTCGTCGTCAACACCGACACCACCATCACCAAACACCATCACCATCACCATCACCATCACCATCACCATCACCACCACCTTCACCGCCACTACAAACACCACTACGACACCCACAAGCAACTCGCGTTTTTGTTAACGAGAATAGATGTAGGTATATGAGTTTACGCTCGCAGCATCTGGCAACAGCAAGCTCCGACGCTTAGCTTTTATACCGGGTTCCCTTGTTTTACTGTTACGAGAAAGACCGTGTTTCGTGTGAACCAAAGAAAGAGAGTAAGCGAGAAAAATAGATAGAGTGAGAAAATGAGAGAGTGAACGTGAACGTGAACGTGTGTGTGTGTGTGTGTATTTGTGTGTGTGAGAGAGAGAGAGAGAGAGAGAGAGAGAGAGAGATGAGGCCTTACATCATAAATAATGCATAACTTTCATGTATTTCTCTCTTAGTTCGTATCAACGCTCTGGGAGAGCTTGAATCATTTATATACAGTCATTTACGAAAACATTTAGAGATAAAACAAAAATTTCAGATCTAAATGTTCATTTTCGTTCCTTCTCCTCCTCCTTCTTCTTCTTCTTCTTCTTCTTCTTCTGTTTTCTTTTCCCCTCTTCTTCGAGTTTGACCTTAAAATAGATCCGATCGATCATCGATGATACGTGAAATTTGTTTTGTCATCTCGCGACAACTCACTTCGTCGATTATCGATACATTCTTTTTCCTCTCCCTCTCTCTCTCTCTCTCTCTCTCTCTCTCTCCCTCTCTAGATTTTCTCTTTATATGTATCTTGCGTGTAAAAATGCGATCAATTCGCGTTATCGTTCACGTGTATGTATGTATGTATGTATGTATGTATGTGATCGGGGGTTGAAAGTACCGTGAGAGTTGAGCTTTACGTTAGTGACGATGCTTACAACGTTGACTCCGTTCTCTTCGTGTTCGTGTATCCCCACGTTTATCGACTTTTCGGATGCTTTCAAACGAATCGAACGATCGAGAGCACCATGGGGCTCTTCTGTCTTCGTTACGACCCGACGACGTATCGGACGCCGAGATTACGTTTAACGGCACCCAGTCTGCGCGTTTATAGCATTATCGCGCTATCATTTGAACCACGCGCGTTCTAAGCTTGTGTTAAAGAGACAGTCAGAGAGAGAGAGAGAGAGAGGGAGAGAGAGACAAAGAGATAGAGATAGATAGATAGATAGAGAGAGAGAGAGAGAGAGAGAGAGAGATCAATGAAAATAGAAGATGGTTGGTACTTATCCTTTATCAAACATTTTTACTCGTATAAACTTTTCTATCTGGTAATCGTTATCTTTCCACCCCTCACCCCCATCTCTCTTCTCCATCTTTAATAATCAGAAAGGGTAACGTAAGAAAAATTCAAATTTTATCTATAGTCACAATAATAATAATAATAATTAGAAGAAGAAGAAGATGAAGAAAAATAATAATAATAATAATAACAACAACAACAACAACAATAATATACGAGACAGAGACTTATCGTTTCAAGTATCTTTCGAGAATTATCGGGAACGCATGACCCTGAAAATATACATATAGGTATGATTTCACGCTCACGGTAATTTATCGTCGATTATCTCGCGTGACGCTCGATTTAATTCATGCTCCCCGTAGAGAGAGTGAAGAGAGAGAGAGAGAGAGAGAGAGCTTTAACGTTTATTAGAAGACCTCGTAAATTCTTACTAATTGTTTCGACGAATTAACGCCAGCGTTATTATCGGATAATTTCTGTTAAATGAGATTAATTATCCTTCGGACGGATAGGTGTATTCAAAAATTTTTTTTTCTTCTTCTTTTTCTTTTTCTTTTCCTTTCTCTCTCTCTCTCTCTCTATCTCTCTCTATACATACATACGTATATATCTGTCCTAATTTTCATTTATTTTCCCGAGAAGAGAAATACGTAATAACTAATTACTCGTGTACGACGTTATATAACATACGTAAATAACTGAAGTTTGAATTTTCCAACACATACGAATCCGTTGATTACGATAATTCGTAACATTGTCGGAAAGTGTACGTAGAGATAAATGAACGTTCGCGACACCTGTTCTCTATCAAGGAAATACGACGGAAGATTTGTCAAGGCGCGAGCGACGGTGGCTATGGCGGTGGAGGCGGTTGGTGGAGGTGGCGGAGACGGTGGAGGTGGTGGAGGCGGTTGGTGGAGGCGGCGGTTGGCGTAACGACGCTCGTTTTAAGAGACGATAGAGACCCGTACTCCCCGTGGTTTAAAATCACGCGGTCTCTCGTGCTTCCTAGATCGTTGAAACTTTACGATTTATCTTATCAACGGTAACATTATGCTGCTACGAGGAAGAGAGAGAAAGAGAAAGAGAGAGAGAGAGAGAGAGAGAGAGAGAGAAGCTAAGAGGCACCTGCATCCGTGTAACATTTAAAGAAGAAGAATTTTTATGACTTTTTTAGCCTCGCTCGCGTCACACGTGTTGTCGAGTGGTACACAGACACAGGCTCTTTTTTTCTCTCTTCTTTTTCTTTTTCCTCTCCCCTACCTCTCCGCCGGTATCTACGTTCCTCCCTAACATGCTTCCCCACGCGAGAGAGAGAGAGAGAGAGAGAGAGAGAACACTCGGTTTCTTCTTGGTAAAGTCGTTAGAGCTGACTTATCTCGCGGCTGTTTGGTCAATCTGAAAAGCTTCTCTACTTCAGTTCGCCGCTCTAGAAGGTCTTTCGTTTCTCTTCTTCCACTTCCTCATCGACGTTAGTATATACATATTATATATACATACACATATATATGTGTGTGTGTGTGTATTTGTGTGTGTGTGTGTGTATATATATATATATATATATATATATATTATTCGTGGTCTAACATCTACCTACGTTAACTACATATGCATACATGCATACATACATGCATATATATACATGGATACTAAGCTTAAATACATTTCTAAGACCATCCTCAATGCCTTAAGGGCTTATTTCACTTTCAATACGCGCTCGTAGACCCGCCACACAACCAATATCTTCTCCCTATCTTATCGCAACTACTCTTCCTTTTTATTACTTCTAAGGTCGCCTTTGATCTTAGAGAGACTATTACTACTACTATTACTATTACCACTACTAAACTACTACTACTACTACTACTACTACTACTAGTATTCTCTCTCTCTCTCTCTCTCTCTCGTTCTCTACCAACAACCTCGAAAAATTCTTCATGAACGCCGAAGGAAGATCAATCTCGTGTATCTTTACGCTTACCCATAGGTACATATATATATATATATATATTGCGTATAAACAAATATCTATACACGTAGAGAGAAAGAGAGAAAGAGAGAGAGATAGAGAGAAAGACATATATAAAAGAAAAAGAGAGTATAGCTCTTCCTTTAGCTATAAAATTAAATATTTTTCTTTCTACGAGAGAGGCGCCGAAATTCTCTCCGCAAAACTCCACGAAAGAATTTCATTTTCACGAGAACGTATCAACACAAGTAAGAGAGACAGAGATAGAGATAGAGAGAGAGAGAGAGAGAGAGAGAGAGTGCGAGAGAGAGAGGGAGAAAAAAAGAGAAAGAGTTTGGAGATGAAGTAGGGTGAGGATCAATCTTTCCTCGCGATCGTTGCCACTCTACTTCTTCTTCGCTCTTACCCTTCCCCCCTCGCAGGCTACTAAATCTACGTGAACGCGACTAGGACGATCTACGATCTCAACCATAAATCTCGATTCCGTGGGGTGAATATCGGAATAGCTCTGGTTAGCTTAAATCCACAATCGTTGTTCTTGTAATTTGCAATTCTACGGTTAAACGTTCCGTTCTGCACCATGCTATGTAGGTAGGTAGGTAGGTAGGTAGGTAGGTAGGTAGGTAGGTAGGTAGGTAGGTAAATGGCTCGCACTCTCGCATCTTCCTCTAATGTATCGTCCGATCAAAATCCGTGCGTTTGCGGATTACGCGCACGATTGTGCTCTCTCTCTCTCTCTCTCTCTCTCTCTCTCTCTCTCTCTCTCTCTCTATCTATCTATCTATCTCTCTCTTTCTTTCTCGTCGACATAGATTTATCAACCGCATTCAGTCGCGAGATACGTGCATATCTATTATACATACAATACATACGTACGTGGATACACACGCGTAGAAATATATTTGTATGTCTATCGAATTAGTTTACCGCGAAATTTTCCGATTAAATCGACCGTACCGCATTAATGCGCGCTTATCAGATATTTCTTATTTCTCGCCGACATTTTCCTCCTCCTCCTCCTCCTCTTCTTTTTCCAATGCAAAAGACGTCCGATCAATTTCTTTTTCCTTTTCTTTTTTTTTTTTGTTTCTTTATTGTTCCTTCTTTTCGTTCGTTTCTCGTCCTTCGTCCGTGCACGCGCGCAAACGAGTTATCGATTTCTCCCGTATACGTTAGATTGAATTAACGAGATGATATTAAAAAAAGAAAAAGAAGGAAAAGAGAGAAGATACAAAAAAAAAAAAAAAAAAAAAAGAAAAATTGGCTCGAGCTCGTACAACCGAATAATCGATATAATATTTTTGATATCCTTATAACGAAAACGTTCGAACTGTTAGTTTGCTTTGCTTTGTGGGCAAGCATGTGACACCTTTAAATGCGGACGGTTAATGCAATATCGGGATAGGTTGTCATGCTGTTAATGTATGGCTACATTGATTAGCTTTTTTCGTTGGACGTCCTTATACCAAAACGGCCCTTTACATCTCTCTCTCTCTCTCTCTCTCTCTCTCTCTCTCTCTCTCTCTCCCTTCTGCGAAGTGTTCCCCCGTACTTATCCGACATTTCACTGCATTTTACCCTCGTACGGCAAACTCTCCTCCCTCAGCCCCCCCCTCTTCCCATCCCTTCCCATTCCACCGTGTCAAGCTAATGCAAAGAATCGGATATGACTCATCCAGTGGGCCCTTGTATTTCTCGTTGCATTTACCGGTCACCCGCGAATAAAATCGATAGGCGCCGATGGGTGTGACGACGCGGGTTTCTATCCTCGTCAGGATGACGCTTACAATTAGCCTTGAAGCCCGTTAAACGATACTCTTCTCGGGCGTACCTTTTCGTCCATTAAATTATCGGACTCGATAACAGCTGCTCGTACTTTCGTTTACGTCCTTTCTTTTACTGTCTGAAGAAGGAAAATAATAAAAAAAAAAAAAAAGAATAAACGAAACAAGAAAAAAAAACAGAAAAAAGAAGGAAGAAAGAATTACACGCCTCATTTTATTCGTCGAATGAAATCTCAACGATTTGGTATTCACTTATGTATGTACGTGCATGTATATTTTTGTTCTCTCTCTCTCTCTCTCTCTCTTTCTCTTTCTCTTTCAATACATACGTTCACAATCAAAATTATATTTACATACATATACGTGTAACTTCCTGAGGCCAACCTTAGCCTATAAATTATAAACTGTTTAATTTTATACGTGTATATATATATATATATATATATATATATATATATATATATATACTTTACATTGCAAATACATATTAATACGTTCCAATTTATGCTTTACATACATTTTCCAATATTAACGAACAAAGTTTAAACGGTTACCAGAAGTTTTATGAATTTGTATAACGCGAGCTAAATTGCTATTGCCAAAGAGCAGCAACGTTAGAATTATATTTCACCTACCCCTTGAGAGAAAGAGAGAAAGAGAGAGAGAGAGATTCAAATAAGTATTACACGTATTCATTTCTACCCCACAAAGTTAATTTAATATTTAACGATAAGGTGTATGAAAGCGATCGAATAAAATACATACGTACGTACATATATATATATATATATAGGTATTTTTTTTTTATCGACGATAAGATATCCTTGAAATGGTATTGTCTCGCGTTAAATGAACGCTTGAAAAATAGTAGATGATATCTATATATATGTATATATTAAAAGGAGTTAGATCTTGGTCGTTTTATTGCGTTCGCTATCATCTCATTTCTTCGGCGTTGTAAGAATTTTAAAAAAGTCGATGAAAGAAAAAGAACGATAGAGAGAGAGAGAGAAAGAGAGAGAGAGAGAGAGAGAGAGAGAGAGAGAGAGAGAGATCGAGAAACAATTCTTTACGTTAAAAGGAACGAATCGAATGAAATAGCAGAAGAAGAAAAAAGAGAAAGGGAGAGAGAGAGAGAGAGAGAGAGAGAGAGAGAGAGAAGGATCGAGGATCTGTATAAAAGCATAAACCGCCTTTGGAAATTGGGTCAGCCGAGCAACGTTAACGGGCGCGACTTCGCCGAGGAGAATTCGAAAATGCAATCAATTTATCAAGCAGAAATGGGAACGTGACCGGACTTAAGCGTATGGCCGATCTAACGACGAGAAGAGCGTAGTACGGGCGGCGGCCATGCCACACTAAATGGGATCCATGACTGTTCTTAGAGAACAGAGATTATGCGTATGGTACTTTGGCTTTGGAGTCTCGTCCTTTTCGAATTGTTTGTTCCGAATACGAGATTGTACCTCCTCTCACCGCCCGCCCACCCCCCCCCCGCTCCGCCCCTTCTCCCCATTCTCACCCTGTTTTTCCCCGGTAGAGACACGACATTCTCCCTATCTCTCTTTCTCTTTATGGGAAACTCGGAAAGAGAGAGAGAGAGAGAGAGAGATAGAGAGAGAGAGAGAGAGAAAGTAGAGGGCTCGTGTGAAAGAGAAGGAACGAGCTCGATTATGCACCGCACCAGCGACAAATTTGTTACGGCGCGTACTGTAACCGAACGTAACAATGAGGGACGTCGTGTCGTGTACGTTGAATACCCTCTCAATAGGGCTAGAAATTTTCGAGTAACCGGTAGCCTACGAGAACGACCGGCTACCGTACACACCGGCTATAGTTCTCTTTGTGTACGAGTAATTGTATGTGTCATTGTGTGTGTGTGTGTGTGTGTGTGTGTGTACGCGAGCGCACGATTTATACTCGCGTACGTACGTTACGTGTGTCGGTTTAGCGTGGGTGCGATCGTATACGTTGATATATGCATACGCTTACGTACGTAGATTTTGTGTGCGTGTGTCTGTGTGTGTGTGTGTGTGTGTGTGTGCGCGCGTACGCGCGTGTAAGGGTTGGCACACGTTCGAGCACTCGAAATTGCGTGCACCCGCAAGTTTTCCGGCACCTGCATGATTTTGCACTTTGTCCGAAGTCCCATAACCCTTTCTCCTCATAATCAATTCGTTTTTTCCTTTTGTATTGGCCTGTTAACGTTGCAAAAGTAGTTCTTCCTTCGAGTTGCCCGCGGCACCGAACAAATCGTTTCAACGACCTTCGACGCGCGATATTGCTCCTGAAAAAAGGGGGAAGATAGATGGTAGCTGACGTTCCTCCTCCTCCTCCTCCTCCTCCTCCTCCTCCTCCTCCTTCTCGACGGCGTTCTTTATTCCTCCCTACTCTCTTCATCTTTTCTCTCTCTTCCTTTTTTTCTTTATTCCTTTCATTTCTCTTTTTGTTATTATCTCTCGCATCTTTTTTTTTTTTTTTTTTTTACTTTTTTCTTTAAATAAATCGATAAAACCATCGCGATCCTGTTTGGTGTACATTTTTCTTCTTTTCCCTTTTTTTTCATTCGAACAAGCTCTCGACAGATAGCACGTAATTTGTCTCGATCTTTTTTTTTCTCTCTCTCTCTTTCTCTCTCTCTCTCTCTCTCTCTCTTTACCAAAACAGAAACATCGATAAACATTTTTCTCGGTTTTGCATAATCAGTTCTTCGACGTTCGAATAAATGCGTTGTAACACTTTAATATATTTCAGACGTGAAAATTGATAAGAGTCCTTCCTGATTCCGTTGTCACGTTAATATCCAATGAAAATGAAAAAGATAAATAAAGAGGAAAGAAAGAAAGAAAGAAAGAAAGAAAGAAAGGAAAGGAAGGAAAGAAAAACGAAATTTTCTACTTTATTTAAAATTAACTTTTGTTACCCGGACGTGGCGCGTGGATACATTTACAAAAAGGGGTCGATTTGGATGAATATACACAACCTTAGTTTCCCCTTGTGAGAATATTTCATCGTGTTAGAGAAAAGCCGTCTTTCGACTTAATGGGAGTCTCGATCCCGACAACGCAAAGTTATATCGAAAGAGAACGAGAGACAAAGAGAGAAAGAGAGATAAAAATAAAGAAAGAGAGAGAGAGAGAGAGAGAGAGAGAGAGAGAGAGAGAGTCTTTGTAAGCGAGCACGCGTAACGAGAGTCACACGAAGCGAGATACTCTTTCTCCTCTCAGCCCGTAGCCCCCTCCCCCTGGCCTCCAGCCCTCTTCGTCGTCACAACGAACGGCACTCCAGGCAACTCCTTCTCGATCCCACACCTTCTTTCTCCACCCTTCCTTCCTTCCTTCCACCCCCTCACCACCATACCACCACCCTACCACGATCCCAATCCCAGGAACCTTCCTCCCACCCGTTCTACCCTACCTCCCTCTCCTTTGCACACGCAGCTCGTGCATAATTCATGAGAGGAGCTCGGCGGTATCGATAATCGCGGTACAATTCATCATCCATCATGATCTGTCGCCCGATGCACGAGAAGGCGTCATATATAAGTGACCAAGCAAAAGAGGAGGGTTGGCCAACCGATGGGCATAAATGACCAGGACCGACCGGTACGAAGAGAAACGAGAACACGATATCTCGAATACTTAAGGCTATATCGAACTTCTCACGAAATTTTCTCGTGATCTTAATCCGTTAAGATCATAGTCTTTATATATATATACACACACACATATATTTTGCTATATATATATATATATATATACATACACATATATTTAGGTATATATATATATATATATACACACACAAATATATTTTGCTATATATATATATATATATATATATATATATATACATACACATATATTTAGGTATATATATATATATATATATATATATATATATATATATATATAAATAAAAAGAGTGGTATATAAAACCACGAACAGGATGGCGATTCTCCCTCGATCGATTTCGTTTCCCTCTTATTTCCCTTTCCTCTTCGATTTCAACGAGAGAAAAGTCTTTTGCTTTCTGTCTGCCTGTCTGTCTGTCTGTCTGTCTGTTTCTCTCTCTCTCTCTCTCTCTCTCTCTCTCTGTCTCTCTATCTGTGTCTATCTATCTATCTCCCTATCTCTTTCTCTTATTCCACTGAAAAGGAATGTCGGGATTTGGTCCGTCGACGTTCTCTTTCCGCGTGGGCAGTTTCCTTCTTAGTCTTCTCTCTCTCTCTTTCTCTCTCTCTCTCTCTCCCTCTCTTCTCTTTTCTCTTTCTGGCTTTTTACCTGTCACCAAAATGTCGAGCTTACCCTCGGCACCTTTGAAAAGAGCAAACGGGAAAGTGGAATTCTCTCTATTTCCATTGAAACTAACGCGAGCGTGAGAAGGATCTGTATGTTGGATAGATGAACGAAAGAGAGAGAGAGAGAGAGAGAGAGAGAGACACGAGCTGCCTCTTTTCTTTCATTCTTTGGTCTTCTCTCTCTCTCTCTCTCTCTCTCTCTCTCTCTCTCTCCTTCCTCTTCTTTTTTTAACTAAAAGGAACTGCATAAAATCGGTCCAAGGAGATCTCCTTTTGGTGTATCATAACGCGGTCGTTTCGAAACTTAACAATGGACGACTAACAAGAAACCGAGTAGGTATATTGTCAAGAGGGGGATAGAAATGGAAAATATATTCGAACGTGGGAAAAAAGAAAGAGAGAGAGAGAGAAAGAGAGAGAGGAGGAGATCGGCCAACTTTTGCGGAGTACCATAGAGATAACCTTCGCGTCGATTAGAATTTAATGGAGAGTAGAAAAGGACCATAAAAGAACGGTCCCGCGAATTTGTTATATATTGTACGGTGCCCGTGGGTCTCGTACACGGTTAGATTGTCGTATCTCTTACGTCTTCCCTTAAATTATTACACGTTCACGTAATCTTCCCTTCTCTTTGCGTGGAAAAATCGAAAGGACGAACGTTTCGAGAGGATAAAAATTATAGACGAATTTATAACGAATGTTTTGCGAAGAGATTAAGTTGGACCACTGCGAGGAAAAAAAGAAGAAGAAGAAGAAGAAAGAGAAGAAGGAGAAGAAGAAGAAGAAGAAGTATAAAAAAGAAAAAGGAAGAAGACGAATAAGAAGGACAGAGAACGATCGACCCCGAATCGTCGTTATTAATCGTTAAAAATAAAACGTTCGAAGCGCGCTTATGCCAATGAGTTCTTTTTTTGTTTGTTTTTCTTTTTTTTTTTTTTTTGTAGGAACGAATAGATCGGTCTAGAACGATGAGGCTCGTCGAAGAAAAAAGAAAAAAAAAGAAAGAAAAAAAGAAGAGAGATAATTAATTTCTTCCTTTTTTTTTCGGAAACTCGAGCGAACGAAGCGAAACGTAACCTACGCACGAACGTACGAATGGACGGACGATGGACGGAGAAAAAGGACGGAGATACAAATGGAAAAAGGAAAGAAAAAAAAAAAAAGGAAAGAAAAAAAGAAAAAAAGAAATTATAATTCTAGCGATGCCTGATTCTCTCTACGACGTCGAACATTACGAGAAAATATATAATAGTAGTAGAATACGGGGTCTGTTATTAGAGGCACTATAAGCCCACGAACAAAATTACGCATCGTTCTGTCTCCCTCTTTCCCTCCCCCTCTCTCTTTCTCTCTCTCTCTCTCTCTCTCTCTCCTTCTCGATGTTGGCTTTATTAAATCTACTGTGTAATTTCCATTCCATTCGTTCCACTCGGTGGGCCACGTGCTTGTCTTTGCCCAAACGGATATTTTATAATGACGTATCGAATGGCGAGTGTCCCTATCTCTTGTGTTTTTCGTCGCTGTCCCTTTCGACACCTGTCCTTCTTTTTTTTTTTCATTCTCTCTCTCTTCGTCTGTCTCCTTTTCTTCTTCTTCTTCTTCTTCATCTTCCTTGTTTTTTTCTTCTTATCTTTAATTTAAGATTACAGGTTGTCCCGCGATACGAGTTTCAACGATCGATCAAATCCGTCTCTCTTTTAATTAAAACTCGTCATTCCAGTGATTCTCCCCTCCTTCTTCTTCCCCCCTGTCTCTCCCTCTCTCTCTCTCTCTCTCTCTCTCTCTCTCTCTCTCTCTCTTTGTCACATCGTCTACGATCTACGGTAATTTCCTTCTTCTTCGTTACAAAGCAGTTGTAGCAGCACCACCACCACCATCACCATCACCATCACCACCATCGCCGTCACCGTCACCCACCAATTCCCGACAAAATTCACCCCTTAACGCCACGATCTTCAACGGTTTGAAGATTTCATCGGTGTTACTTTTAATTGAAATAGTCGAGGGTTGTATAGTCGGGAAAATTTTCGTTAAAACGAGTTTGTCACCATAGATATC
>OU426999.1:2083200-2098200 GCA_911387935.1 Dolichovespula saxonica
TTCTATGGTGTTCTCTCTCTCTCTCTCTCTCTCTCTCTCTCTCTCTCTCTCTTACTCTCTATCTCTCTTGGCAGATGCACAGCTTCCTTAGGTAAGGTCGGTCCAGAAAGAGATGATTCCATTATAAGTTTCGCTTGCTACCCGTACCTACCTACCCACTCCCTCTATTTCTCTCCTATTTCTTTCCCATATTTTCCATTTTCTATCCTCTTCCATCCCTCCCCGTCCCCCTCCATCTACCCCTTCCCCCGACACTCCTCTTCCCCGTCTACTTTCGCAAATTGCTGTGGCCGCATTCGTCGGTAAGTAGTTATTTCATAAATGAAAAAAAAAAAAATTCGTCCTTCCACCCGTTCGGTTTGTAACGTATTCGGCGTCTTCGATCTCTTTCGTTTCATTTTTCTAGAGCCTCTTCCTTCTTCAACTTCTACTTCGTCTTCTTTGTCTTCTTCTTCGTCTTCGTCTTCTTTTTCTTTGTCTTTGTCTTTGTCTTCCTTTGAAACGAGTTCGAAGACTCGACAGTGTGCGTACGTGCGTGCGTACGTGCGTGCGTGCGTTCGTGTGTTTGCGTGCGTGCGTGCGTTTGTATGTTGCGTACGTGCGCGAGCGCGTTCGTGTTTCGGCCGTCGACGCGTCGTCCTCTCGTTATATCTTCTCGACTAAACGATCTCGACGCGCTTGCCCGTTCAAGAACGTCTTGTAGAAACGGGGATCGAGAAGAAGAAGGGGAGAGTTGGGAGGGGGGGGGAGGAGGGTTCGGTGGGCGTAGGGAAAGGAAAAGATACGAGGACGAAGTAGAGGAGAGGCAAAGGAAAAGATAATAAAAACGAAAAAGAAAAGTAGAAGAAGGAGAAGAAGCAGGGAGCCGAGCTTAAGATGCACCGGCGCGTTAAATCGTCGCTCATCGCACGAGAATTGCTATCCGACGTGCAAGAGAGAGAGAGAGAGAGAGAGAGAGAGAAGAGGTCTCTCTCTCTCTCTCTCTCTCTCTCTCATCCTGCTGATACACCGATACTCGTTCGCCTCGAGTCGAAGTAGAGAAGGAGACGACGTCTCTGCAACCTCCAATGCTGCTGCTCCTGCTGCTTCTCGATTCAGCGGGCGTCGCGGAATGCGCGTGTGTCGAGAACGAGTTTAATCGTTTCGATCTCTCTTCTCTCTTCTCTCTCTCTCTCTCTTTCTCTCTCTCTCTCTCTCTCTCTCTCTCTATTCGTGGTCAGTTCGATCCTTCTGGACCAAAGCTAGTTCTTCGTATCCTCTCTCTCTTTCTCTTTCTCTTTTTTTTCCTCTCTCTCTCTCTTTCTCTTTCCTCCCGCTCACGATCAGCGGCGGCACGCTAGCTAAGGAGAGGAACGTCGAGAGTTCGAGAAATGGACAATTAGTCCCGACGTTATTAACACCTCCAGGTCGATTCAATATAATTAATTTCTCTTCTCTTCTATAACGCCGATCGATATTTAAACGTACGTTGAATAGTTCTTAATAAAATATTTCTTTATTTATTTTTCTTAACATCGATTACACGTCTTAATTCCTACCATCAAACGAATTCGATATATATATATATATATATCAATGTTTATCGAACCGCGATTATTATATGAATCGCGTCGATTGATTCAATGATATCATCGAACGTATTATTGTACAACACAAATAATTAATATAAATCAATAGTTTGTTCGTCGAATCCATTCGTTTCTCGCTTCCATATACCGTCGTTCGTTTCTCCCTTTCGATCCTCGTTTTCAATTCGTGAATTCTAAATCCTCCTGATTACCAAAACCACATGTACTGCCTATATATATATATATATATATATATATATATAGTAACGTATGTGTGTACCACCCTATTTCCCTCCCGCCACCCCACCCCGAAGTTCCCGGTCAGTTCTCCCCGCTTCGATGGATTTAGATCACGTAGCAGGTCATTAAGCGCACTTTGCTCAATCAGCTACGGTTCGTGACAACTCGACGGCACGTAACTACTCGGATCGAAAGACGCTCGGAATCCACGGACCTTTCCGTATGTATGGCTTCTCTTTTATCCTACCCCCTCCCTCCGTTCCCTTATCCTTCTTCTATCTTCTTATTCTTCTTCTTCTCCCATTCATGTATATATATATATATATATATATATATATATATATATATATATATATATATATATATAGAAAGAGAGAGAGAGAGAGAGAGAGAAAAGTACCCATCCAACGGTTTTCTTCTTCTACTCGATTTTTCCGAGGTACGTTTTGTAACTGGTACGTGATGAATCGGTTTTATTAAAAAAAAAAAAAAAAAAAAAAAAAGGGGGGGGAGAAGAGAAAGAACGACAAGTAGAAAGCAATTTTTCGAGAATAATAATCGCGCGACTTCATCTCGTCCGTGCGCGTGTTAGTGTGACAAATCGTACAGTTCGACAAGTACGTAAACATTTGGGATAAGAGAGAGAGAGAGAGAGAGAGAGAGAGAGAGAGAGGGAGAAAAATAGTAAGAGGAACTGAGAGAGATAAAATTCTACAATGGCGATAACGAATTTGAGAAAGGAAGTTAAGTAACCGAACAAGGTCGTAGTCGAAGATTTTATTGTTTGGCCGTACGAACGATAATAAATCGTTCAATCTGACGGAAAAGTAAAGAGGAAGAGAGATAGATAGATAGATAGATAGATAAAGAGAGAGAGAGAGAGAGAGAGAGAGAGAGAGAGAGAGAGATAAGAGCGAACGACGAATCGAACGGGCTGAACCAACCTCCCTAGCCACCAACTTCCATTCCCCCACCATTCCATTTTCTTCTGAAAGAGTATATGTTCTTCAAAACACTTTTCCAATTACTCAAAGCATCGCTCGAACTGAGGAAACTTCGTTTGAGAGTTGAGAGAAAGCAAGAGAGAATGAGAGAGAGAGAGAGAGAGAGAGATTCGTCCAGATCTCCCCCCCCCCCAAATCGTCTCCCGTCCCCGTTCCTTTCCCCTGTCCCCTTTCCCCCTGCTCGTACCACCACCCACAATCTTCCTCCCTCTCTCTACTCTTTCGCGAACGATAACCCGAAAAGAGCCACTCTTCCTGAATTCAACGTGTTCGTGTCGTTCGTTGTCTTCGAAGTACCCCGTAAAATAAAGTGGAAAAATATTGCGATGCTCTTCTCTCCCCTCTCCCCTCTCCCCCCTCTCTCTCTCCTCCTCCCTCCCACCGTCTTCTTCCCTTCGCTCTCATATATTTTCCCCTACCCCGAGCAATTTTTCGAACACTCGAGTAATGTTAATGCATCGTTGCACCTCTCGTAATTCGTGCGTCCCTATGAAAAATCGTATAGATCAGCAAAGGCCAGATAAGATTTTTCGGTCGAACGGGAATCCAATTTAGTTCGGGCACGTCCCGCTAAATGCCCTCGCGTACCAGCGCAAATTTCGATTACCGTAATTTAGAGATTTATGTATCGAATTTCCGCCGATTGAAAACGATAAGAACGACGATATGTTTGTTTCATGAAGGGGTTTTCGATAAGCTTGTACGTTTCTACCATATTGAACCGATCCCTATATTCCCTTCTACCTTTTTTTCTTTATCAACCGTTTAAACCATTGAATAACAAAGTACTATCCGTGGCTAGCTATTAATCGTACGAAATATCGTTTAATTAATTCATTAATCAATCGATCAATTTAATTTAATTTAATTTAATTTAATTTAATTTAATTAATATCCACGAAATTTTTCAACGATCTACCGATAATGACCAATCGACATTAATTTTTCTTTTCTTTTCGTAATCCCTTCAAAAGGATCGGAACATTTTTTCTTCGCTTGTCTCTCTCGCAAAAAAAAAAAAAAAAAAAAAAGAAAAGAAATGATCCCCGACCGTTTATGCGTTTGCGTTTACGCGACTCCTTCGTCTCTCCATTTTTCTACGTGTAATAAATAGATAAGGGAGAAAAGGAGAAAGAAAAAAAAAAAGAAAAAAAAAATAAAGAATATACGTCTACGTAAAAATAACTGCTTGAACGTGAAAACGTGAACGTAGGTCGAACTATTTTCTATTCGTGGGTCCGATGAACCTCGCGGAAATTTTATCTCCACTTTCACTCGTCCCTTTAAAATTAATGCTGGTAATGAATCGAGGAAATACGATATACGGAGTTACAACCAAAAACGTTATATCCACTTCTGGATATTATTCCGTGTGTGTCTTTCTGTACGCTCGGGTGCATGTGTATGCACGGGCACGGGCGCGAGCATGGGCGCAGTAGCGTGTATACGTGTAAGTGGGCGTACCTAAGAGTATACTGAGACTTTCACGGTTATAGATCGCCAAGAGATTCGGGTAACAAATATTCGGTATCTCTTTTCCTCCGAGGAAATGCGCCCAGGGGTCCAGACGAGACGTGACCAAGATAACGAAACGACCTTCTATTCCGGCTCCGCGGCTAAGTCGGCGCTTGGCATTTTAGTGGCGCCGAAATCTTGAAACCTCTCCCTTTCTCCTCCTCGTTCCTTTAGCTTTACCTATACCATTTCCGTTTCTCTCTCTCTCTCTCTCTCTCTCTTTCTCGTTCTCCGTCTGTCTCTCTCTCTCTTAAAGCCGCAAGAGGTGATGTGTACTCCGGAGATCCAAACCAGTAACATTTTCTCGTACATCTTCCTTTATACGATACCACGTACACGTAGTAAGGACTCGTATATCGAACATACGTCTATCCTTTCGGTCGTACAGAGGAGTAGGAGCAACGCGAGCTCTTATACGGAATTTCGATAAGCTTTCGAGATAGTTACGCCGAAAGATCGTTCTGTACCGTTTCTCTATGCTTTCCCTCTTCCTTCCTCTATCCATCCTCTTCTCTCTCTCTCTCTCTCTCTCTCTCTCTCTCTCTATCTATCTCTTTATCCATCTATCCATCTCTCTGTCTCTTATTCGCTATTAGCTTTAGCTTCTCTTCTTTACTTACCCTTGTCCTGACCTTCGTATCGAATAGCAAAAGAAGGCGATGATTAAAGTGGTCGTTCCTTCGTAGCGTCTTCTTACTAATTAAAACGAGTGAATTTAGCTGGTACGAGATGATGATGCTGCTGCTGCTGCTCCTGGTAGCCTTCCCTTTCTCTCTCTCTCTCTCTCTCTCTCTCTCTCTCTGCCTATCTATCTTCCCCTATCTCTTTCTTTTACTCTCCCTTTTCTTCATGAACCTTAGCTTCTCAGCATTATCCCAAGTCGAGAGCGCCATTCCCGTTTGGCTCACGCCAGGGATTCTCGCCTTTTCACTCGAGAGGCATTTATGAATTTCAATCGAGAACTTGCCAGAATCGGGTTGCCACGCAATGGGAGAAGGAGACCGAGCGAACGGCTTTCATCTATCTCGTCTCGTTAGTTTTCCTAAAGAGAGAGAGAGAGAGAGAGAGAGAGAGAGAGAGAGAGAGAGACTGTATTTGATGAATCGTGTCGAATGAACGAGTAGGTAGATAGGTACCTACAATTCGGACCTTCAAGATGAATTGAGAGCAATGCCTAGTAAAAGTATCTCTCCTCTGAGATATATTAGATGAAATAAGAACGAACGAACGTACGTACGTACGTACGTACGCTTTCTGTTTCGATTCTAATTATTTGCGATTTGTTATTTCACCGAATGAATTCGTAAACCCGGGGAACGTTCGACGTTCGAACGAGTCGTACGACATGTAAATAAATACTCGTCGTATTAAAATAACCCGTGCCTGGAAGTGGGTACATACGCGCTTATTTACAAAACAGTACCGTATCGAAATAAATATAATCAATTTGCGAGAACGATACTCGGTCTCGTTCGGACGTTAAGCGTTCCACATAATTGCCTCTTATCGAATAATCGCGAATTTCTCTTCTCTCTCTCTCTCTCTCTGTCTCTCTCTCTCTCTCTCTCTCTCATTGTTACGTTGGTAGTCAATTAATTCGGACTTATACAGTTGATGGAGATTAGAGCGAATGATGCTTATCGTAAATACTACGTGGCCATGTTATCAATCCTCTTTGTCAGAAAGCAAGACAAAGGCTATGAGGTAACAAATGCGAACGAAAGAGAAAGAGAGAAAGAGAGAGAGAGAGAGAGCATTTTTCTACGAGAAATAAGGAGTCGAATTTAAGTCGGGCGGCAACGTGCTTCGTATAAATGTTCGCGAGAGAAAGAGTGAGAGTGAAAGGGAGATAGAGATAAAGATAGAGAGAAAGAGATAGAGATAAAGAGAGAGAGAGAGAGAGAGAGAGAAAGCAGGTAACTACAACATCCAGGCTGCTCTGAGAAACGCGACGGTGGCGTTGCATTTATCGTGCCAACCGCCGCGAGCCTGTCGCTCGAAATTGCGATTCGTGTAGCGTTGTACTTAAACAGTTCGAAACGGCGCCGGCCGATTTAATTTCGCCGCCGATGCGGTGGTAACTATTCCCATTTACGAGTTGCTACGACGTTTCTACGGGCTTCCGTCGTAATTGCTTCTTTGATAAAAATACAAAAAAGAAAAAAAAAAAGAAAAATATACGAAAACAAAAAAGAAAGAAAAAAAATCGGGAAAAGATAGACGAAATGAACTTAAAAATAAGAAGAAGAAGAAGAAGAAGAAGAAGAAGAAAAAGGAAGATCCATAAAGTACGTTCAACGAGTGACAAATGTGGGGTTGGGGTGAGGAGGGTTGGGGGTGGGGTGGGCGTTGGAATATTTTTTCAAATCAAGAGTGGAAATATTTTTGTCTGATTGATCCGATTCGATTACTAAGAAACGATTTTTTTCAAATCGCAATATCTTTCTATCGATCTGTCTCTCCCTATCCACTTTTCTCCCCCTCTCTCTCTCTCTCTCTCTCTCTCTCTCACACTTCTCTCCTTGCTTCTATCTCTTTCTCTTTCTTCTCTTCTTTTTTTTCCTTTCCTATCCCTTCTTTTCCTTTTTCTTTTTTTTTTTTTTTCTTCTTGTCGGAATCGTTCGTCCGAACATCCCCTTCCCTCCACCCCGCCTTACCCCACCCCTCCCATGTGGAGAGAATAGAACGATAGAAGTGAAGTACGAGCGGGTAGTTACCTCGCTCGTTAATGCAGTCGTTTTTCCTGGGGATAAAGTTTGTAAGTCGCGTTCGAAGTTTTCTCTCTCTCTCTCTCTCTCTCTCTCTCTCTCTCACTCTTTCTATCTATCTATCTATCTATCTCTATCTCTCTCTTTCCTCTTTGTCCGACTGTCTATATTTATATATAGACTAGTAAAACTAGATTTTTCATTGAGTTACTAAAGAAATTATTAATATTATATTAAAATATTATTATCATATTCTAGTTCGATTTCATTGTCGTAACGTTGGTATAATCGAACTTCAATAATAATAATAATAATAATAATAATAATAATAATAATAATAATAATAATAATAATTTATGGATTTGATTTTTATATGACATTGGGTTTTGTACGTTAGAAAAAAGAAAAGTATTAATGGATAAAAAGTTTATCAATGAACACGGACAAGGAACGTGGTTTTACGGATAAAGAGAGAGCAAGAGGAAAAGCGAAAGAAAGAGAGAGAGAGAGAGAGAGAGAGAGAGAGATGTAATTGAGAGCCGTGGAACTCGTATCGAAGAAGCTCTTCGCGTTCTACCGCGTTGCACGGTGCATTCTTCGAGGCTGCTCGACCAAGAAACTCCAAGAGAAGACCGTGGCCAGCTGCCTCACGTGCTTCGGCATACTATGGTATTTACTGGGCAATCGAAAAAAAGGCGAACGCTTAGGCGAAGAATTTGGTACGTCTAATCGTATACGAAGAAGGGAATCGTGTTAGAATTTGCCTTTAAAGAGAAAGATAAGAGAAAGAGAGAGAGAGAGAGAGAGAGAGAGTAAAGCATACCATCTATCCGTCCTTTACTATGTTCAACATCGTGATTACTTTAGTTTACTATTTTAACGAGTTCTATCACAAAGTTCTATATGTTACGTGGAAGAAAAGTCTCTCTCTCTCTCTCTTTGTCTCTCTCTCTCTCTCTCTCTCTCTCTCTCTGTCTCTCTGTCTCTCTATCGTTCCTTCTTGTTCACTTTTCAAGATCAGAGTTCTACTTAACCATCGTGACTTTTACTTCACGCTCTCGAAGTGTCCACTTAACGTGCCAGAACTAGTGGCACGATCTAAGTGTCACTATTTACCGAAAACTAACGAGACTCACTTCCTCCTTTCGACTTGTTGAGAAAGAAGATAAAAGAGAAAGAGAGAGAGAGAAGACATTTTCAACATGTTCCACAAGAAATTACTTTAAGCTACCGTTTCTAGGACTACTCGGTCTTGAAGAATTTCTTTTTCCTTTTTTTCTTCTTTCTTTTCTTTTCTTTCTTTTCTTCTCTTTCTCTCTGTCTCTCTGTCTCTTTCTTTCTCTCTCTTCTCTGCCTATCCGCCATTTTTACGGTGATATTACCATTTACCTTTCTTTTATTTTTTTTTTTTTTATTTTTTATTTTTAAGATAAAATATTGATTATATCCGCAGAAAACGATCACGACTTTTCTCCGTTGAACCTTCGTAATTTCGCTTCCTTTAAGAGATCTCAATGAATTAACGATAAAGCTGCTATAGGAACGATTCGTTCGATTAGTCGATCGTTCCGATCGATCTTACGAACGTTCGTTTGATCCATATCGCCGTTAATCGCGAATTTCATTCGAATTTTTATCGGTTCAAAAAAATTTCTACGAGTGTGTTAAAAGGATGGAGGTGGGGGAGAAAGAAAAATGATAGCCCTAACTTTTACCAGGAGTTAAGCCGCAATTTCGAAGTTTATATTACATCGAGGCTAACAAATATTTCATTTCTTCCGTCCTCGTTATGCGAGCCCTTTTTTTTTCTCCCTCGAATTTTTTTTTTCTTTTTTTTTTTCTTTTTTTTTTTTATTTTTTCGCTAGCTTCTACTTCACTTCGTAATAATTTATTGCGGAAGAGAAACGTACGCGTTTTCCGGTCCTCCCCCTTTTCAACCTACTCTCTCTCTTTCTCTCTCTCTCTCTCTCTCTCTACCTTTCTATTTTTCTCTCACTCACTCTCTCTCTCCCTCTCTCTCCTCTGCCCCCTTGAAACAGACCGAACCAACCCCCCTCCCTCCCCGCCATTCTTTGCCCCTACATTTTATATGTATTTCCCTACTCTCTCTTTCGGAACATGGTCGGTAGCAGATGCCGCACAAAATAATCGCTCAGTTTAAACGAAATTCCGCAGTAACAATAAAAGAGAGAGAGAGAGAGAGAGAAATTCGTATTCAAACTAATAGAAAAATATGCAAAATAAATAATCGACTCTTCGATATTTCGGTAAATTACGTTTTCAAATGTGATATCGTTCATCGTTCTCCACATTCGGTCGATTTCAAACGAAGGAATCTCGATTGCGATATACGAATCGGAATGTTTTTCTGTCGAAAAAAAAAAAGAACGACAAAAAAAATAAAAATATATAAAAACAGGTAAAAAAATTAAAAAAAGAAAAAAATGAGAAGAAGAAGTAAAAAATATATAAAAATAAAAGTTGAAGCGAGAGAGCGAGATAGAGAGAGAGAGAGAGAGAGGAAGAGAGAGAAAGAGAGAGATAGAATGAGAAATTGTTCGGATATTATCAGTGGCACGGCTAGAGTGTTGTATTTTCAATACGATTTATAAAACGAATTCCGCGGCCGATTAAAATATGAATGACTGAAAGTATCTCTCGTAACGTTCGACAGTGATGTAACGTGAATTTCAGGATATATATCTGTGTGTGTATGTATACACACACACACACACACACACACACATATATGCATGCATACATTCATACATATATGTACATACTAAACTGTATAATAGAATTTTGTTGCCACGTGGGATGAGAAATGAAGCGAATTGTCGTGGTTTTTATGGGAAAAAGAGAAAGACAGAGGATACAGATATATATATACATTACATACATATATATATATATATATATATAAATAGAGAGAGAAAGAGAGAGAGAGAGAGAGAGAGAGAAAGAGAGAGAGAGAGAAGAATCGACGTCACGGAGCGATTCGGTTTAAAGAGACGTAAAAGCCGGATGGGGGGTTGCAGAATGGAGGGACTTCGGATATGCCATCAACGTAATCGGCCTCGCACGTGCCTGACCATTGAAATTGGAAAATCATGGCCGGCCAAAGTTTTTAATGCGACCGCCAGCTGGTGGAGTCCCGCCACGAAGTGATAACTACTTCGAAAGGGAAACTATTCAATTTTGGCCTTCCAAAGTTCTCTCTCTCTCTCTCTCTCACTCTCTCTCACACTCTCTCTCTCTCTCTCTCTTTCTTTGAGTTAGTAAAGGGCGTGCGGAGAAGGCAAGCTACCCTTCGACCGTTTTAGTCTTTACAAGCCGCCACGCGTTCGCCATTTCTTCGGCTAATATTTAAGTCCAAGGTTGTTCGGAGAAACTGTTCGAGCAAGGACAACATATCGCTCTGAGAAAGAGAAGAAGAAGAAGAGGAGGAGAGAGAGAGAGAGAGAGAGAGAGAGAGAGAGAGAGAGAAATATAGAAAAGGTTGAGAAGAACAGCAGGTGCGTTCCAAGGCCGGCGCACGGCTTGAGTCTCGAAGAACGAACGAGATTCGTCCAAAGACTTTTCTTTTTGGCTTTCTCCTCTCGACTCACCGGGATACCTCCTTGACTTTTCCAAATCCAACGATCTTAGAAAAAAAAAAAAAAAAAGAAAAAAACAAGTCGATTAATTCTTACACGAGTTTCTCGTGTATTTATCGTCTCGACCGGTGTTCCCCCTCCTTTTATTATTTTTTTTTTTTTTTCTTTGATTTAAAATCCGTTGGAACGTTACAGTTCATTCAAGCGTAATCGAATTTTTTTTCCTTCCTCGTAAATTTAACTCACCATTATTGTTTCTTATCGCATTCCCTTCCCTCTCATTTGTCGCAATGGCATAACGAAGAAATTCATGATAATTGAATGCTACGTGAGTTTTTTTCTATAAAAAAAAAAAAAAAAAAAAAAAAAAAAGAAATTAAATAAATAAAGAAATGTGAATAAGTAAACGAGCGAATTGATAAATTAATTTAAGTAAATCTTAGTTAGACGATTCGCGTTTTCATCGTGTCGACGATTTAGTAAAAATGATTTCATGAAAAGCTACGAGATGTTTTCAACGCCCGATGAACTTTCTTAAAAGGGGAAAAATTCACTTGGGATCGGGATAGCGATGTTGCTGAGAAATGTTCCGCACGTTCGAATCAACTCTCTCTCTCTCTCTCTCTCTCTCTCTCTCTCTCTCTCTCTTTCTCTCTCTCTCTCTCTCTCTCTCTCTTTCTTTCTGTCTTTCTGTTTTTCTTGTTCTTTTTATTTTTCTTTAATCCCCCAGAGATCTAATACTCGAGAAATAACGCGATCATATTGCGTGAAACAAGTGGGAGTAATTACTTCGGTTTTTGTCGGCTTGACGAGAGCCACGACGAGAATGCGACAATAAATAATAAATTTCGAGAGATCTGAGATATAAAAAGGCAGCGCGGGGTAAAAACAAAGCCGAACGTCGACGACGTATCCAGCAATGACTGCGACGCGAATTTACGATCCCATAGAACGTAGAGTAGTATCGCGATATTATCACTACTTCTTTATAACATGAACGAATTATAGTATATATATATATATATATATGTGTGTGTGTATGTATTTATGTATGTATGCATGCATTTGCGCAGATGTAAATAGAATAAATTAGTACCTCTTTAAGTTTGAAATATCCTACGGTCTCTTCTTAAGAATAATTATTATCATTTTTATAACTTTTCTATTTCGAGTTCTCCAAGCCATCCAACTTAAGTTAATTGTACCATTTGAAAATATTCTTTTCCTTTCTTTTTTGTCTTTTTCCTTTAAATAAATTATAACCTCATTACGGGACACTCTTTACAAATCCTGACATTACAACGAAACGCATTCGTTATTTCATCGTTCATTTGAATATTAATTGCAAAATAAATTGAGCAATTACTTGGATATATGAAAAAAAAATTTAAATACACGAAACGAACGTTCATTCTGACACTTTAATTGCGTTAAACTGAATTCATAAAAATATTAAAGTAATACTAATTCACGTAATTTTTCACGGAACAGTTATTGACTTCCCACGGTAGATAGTTTGGAAAATGTTGACCTGGGGTATGTATTATGCATCATATGCATACATACGTATATCAAATATTATGATATAATATTTTATAGATATATTCATTTATACATAATATAAAATAATATAACGTAATATATCTATCCCTCGTATATGTATATGTATATATAAATGTATTATACGAATCGAATTTAATGTTGAATTATTAAATAACAAATTAGAGAACGAACAAAGCTTATATAAAATATTTATTATTACTTCTGCCGAAACGCGGTATGAGGAGGAGGAAGAGGAGGAGGAGGAGGATGTAAGTTAAACAATCTCCCTAGATAATAATCCTAAACAAACATTTATTCGTTTTTAGCAAACATACATTTTTTCGATAAAAGTTTAACGTCGTTCTAAAATACGTCCTGAGAATAATGCACAGGACGGTTTACAATGCCATTCGTAAAATAATCCAGGAAATAGTATCAGAAAAATGCCTGGGCCTTTCAAAGCCGTCGAAAATTCTACGTCGGTCCGGTGAAATTTTAAACCTCTCGCTTTTCGATTTGAGAACGAATTTCGGACAAGAGAAATCGCGGGAGCTACGGCTCGTACGGTTGAATGAAATGGTGACGGGCATCCGATTTATCGTGACATACAGCTTGAATTTTTTATGCTAGCAAAATGTCCGTTCATAAATCGTTATACCATCATGACGTTCCAAGCTTCATATCAATTTTTATTCGTTTGCGATAAACGAACGCCGACCTTGTTAGAATTGTTTATCGTACTCTTTATATTACCTTTAATAATAATAATGATAATGATAATAATAACATCAACAACAAAATTAATAATACTAATAATAATAATGACGATGATGTTGATGATGATGATGATGACGACGATGATAATAATAATATTAATAGTGATAACGATAATGATAATGGTAATGATAATGATATGATTAATTTCATAGAAACTGTACAACTACGGACGAATTCATTTCCATGTTGCAAACCAGTCTCGGACTTGAATAACTTTGATAATTAAACGACGAAGCCTTTTACGAACGCGTTCTTAAGACTTGGCCTTGATAGATCGAAAGTAACTTTTCACAAAGAAGAAGAAGAAGAATAAGAAGAAGAAGAAAGGAAGAAGGAGAAGAAAATTGATTCTGAAGTAACTGGAATTTTCAAATTACATTGACTCCTAACAAAACGTTAAAGATATAAAATTTATACTAACGCTTCGGGCGTGTTCGCTATACCAAAAAAAAAAAAAGAGAAAAAGGAAAGAAAGAAATACGAGTAAAAATAAAAAAATAATTGACAAATTGAAAGTTATGAAAAAATTCTACTCTTGAAAGGATCAACGACGACGATGACTTCGCGAAAACGTTTACGACGTTTCTCTCGTAGAATATTCCAACGTTTCTTTCTCGTTTCCCTTTCTTTTAACTTCTTTCTCTCTCTCTCTCTCTCTCTCTCTCTCTCTCTCTCTCTCTCTCTCTCTCTCTCTCTCTCTTTTCTTCACGATTCGTTAGTATTAGATTCGATATAAGATTCGCATTTCAATTTATACGAACGATTATATATTATTTATCTCTCCCTTTCTTCCTAGATACGAACTACTCTCTACCTTATTTATCTTCGTTCATCTAGTTTCTATATATTATGAATGAACCCTCTCTGCGAGACTTATTAAATATAACGCTCGAGAAAAAGCGGAAAAGCGGCCGTGACAACGAGTGACACTATCTACAGATCCCGTACATTTTCTACTTCTTTTTTTAACCTTTTCTTCTATGTATACGCGTATATATATATATATATATATATATATATATATATATATATATCTTTCATTCTTTCCTTCCTCCTCTCACTCGCTTGCATTCTCGAATCTCCCCCGAGAAATCGTCGCCACTTTCCTTTTCTCCAAATCGAGCTCGCTTCGTTTCAACTCGAGGATTCTAGTTTCCACCCTCTTGCGTATCTACCATCTATGCTTACATAGACGTTTCATGTATGCGTGTGTATGTCTGTGCGTGCGTGTGCGCGCGCGTAGAAAACGAGAGGATCCAAAATACCTAGGTTGCAGTGGAAAAAGAACGAAGGAAAAGAAAAAAAAAAAAAAAAGAAGAAAAGAGAAAAAAGAAAATCGATTGAAATTGCGAAAGATCTTCGCCGGAAAGAACGAAAGAGATTGGTTGTCCTGTAACAAGAGAAACGATCTAAATCTCGTAATTGCAATCGGATAAAGAATCGGTTTTCTACTATTGTCCATTTCTCTTCGGGGCAAATTTGCTAAACTGATATTACAACGAACAGTAAATATTAACTTTTTCGAATACGAAAATATATACGCGTATATACATATATATACACACATATATATATATATACGTACGTATATATTAGACATTTTACGATTAATCGCCGTAGAAATGAATTTTCAAATTTGCGAACAAAATACGCAGGAGCCATTAGCCTCAACGTTACGTTCCTCGTTATTTACGATAGTAAATGTAGTAAATGTTCAATATAATTGACGATAGTAATATCGATTAGCCAGGTCACATCACGTGGGGGTTCCTGTTATCGAAGAACCAATTATATAAATGAGAATAATATGTATATTTATATATATATATATATATATATATAATTAATATTAAGAATTAAATTTATTACGTTGTATCCTGACAAGATACGAGTTACGAGAAAGCAAAGTTTCCAAAAGTATAAACATACATATCTACGTATATACATATATATACATATATATATATATATATATATATATATATATATATATATATGTACGTACCTATATATTAGATATATATATATCTAATAGCGAGCTTTGAGATC
>OU426999.1:2100700-2103200 GCA_911387935.1 Dolichovespula saxonica
CCGTCGATTTGTAGTATTCGATAACGATAACGAGCTACGTTCTATTATCAATTAACGAGTCCCCGTATACTATGTCGCCGTAACAATTATTAAACATCGGCTCGTATTAACATTGAAAATTAAATGGTCTCGGCAGCGTATAAAGCACACTCTCGTTATCTCACGATACAAATCGATACTTTAAACAACGTGTTCTCGATTACGACAGGCGTGTATGTTATTTTGTTTGAAATACTTACTACCTACATGTACATACATACATACACACACACACACACATACATACATATATACACACAGATCCATAAGTGCGTACGTATACAGTTTCTCAAATTTTATATGCGGCGAAATAATAGGGGCAATTAAATCGCACGGAATACATTTTTACGTGATATAAATTAATCGCGTTATTTTCCGTGGAAAACCTTATACTATTATCCAACATCATTATCACGGATATTAAAATTTTGCGTGTGTGGTATTTGGGGAGGAAAAAGAAAGAAAGAAAAAAAATATACATACGTACACACATACATACATACATGAATACATATATATATGTATATATATATATATATATATATATATATATATATATATATATAAAATAAAAGGAGTGGAAAGAAACGTTTCTTCTTCCGAGATCCACAGATTCTTCGAGAACTTACTTTAATATTTTCCTGTGGTATGTAAGTAGATATGCTTGCTGACGCGAGGTCGCACGTTTATTACTACATCGTTCTTCGATAAGTCTGAGATGGAAGGATCGATATGCGAATCGGAATTGCCGACATTCAAAGGAAACTCTATGGTAGGGTAAGGGGATGGAGAGGGGAAAAAAGAAAAAAAGGAAACAAAAAGAAGAGGAAGGAGAAACGTAAGAACTGCGAAAAGGAGAATCCGTGAAGGAATTACACGTAGCTACTACCCCCGTCCTTCCTCAAGTACATTTTTCTTTCCTCCTTTCCTTTCCTCCTTTCTATTCCTGTTTTTCTTTTTTTTTTTTTTTTTCTTTTTTTCCTTTGATTTCATCCTCTATCCTCTTATTTATATTATCCGACGCGAACATGCATTTCTATTTACCGCGTTATGCGTTACATCTGTAATGATAACAAGAAATATTTTTATTATTTTTGATCTGTGAAGAAATTAAAAAAAAAAAAATAAAAATAAAAAAAGAGAGAGAGAGAGAGAGAGAGAGAGAGAGAAATTAAAAATTCGAAGAATTAAACAAATTACGATGAAAAATATAACGCAATTAAATAATACGTATATGCATGTATATTTTTAATTTTTGGATAAAAAAGAAAAGGGGTGAATATATTATGATGAAAAATACATAGATAGGGAATAACTCTCGCGATTCGTGCAGAATCCGAATGACGAAGATTTTTTAATTGTTGACGTATGTTGGATATATTTTCAGTACCATACTTCGTTCTCTCTCTCTCTCTCTCTCTTTATCTCGTTAATGTAACTTGGAATAGTTGTTTGTAGTTTCCGCTCGATTGGCCCTTGTTTTCGCAAATGTTCGATAAAAGCGACAGACGAAAGAGATCGCCGTAAAATATGGGCCGAGCGACGGTTTTATGGAGGACGGTCAGAAAGGAATAAAGTGTGCCTCCTCTATCATTTCGTTTTCCATTCAATGTTATCTCGAACGTACGTGCGGCCGAACGAGCTCGGCAAATCGTATTACGCGTGAATTTTTCTTTAGTTCCTCGCGGAAACGAACCGAACGAACGTGCGAAAACGCATCGTCGACCAAACCAACCGACTCGTGATTTGTGATGTTAATTTGCGACAACTCCCATACGATATCGTTCTCTCGACCGATTGTTTCTCCTATCTCCCTCCCCCCACCCCCATAGGATTCCTCTGCACCTTTCTGTTCGTTCCGTTTGTTTTCTTTTTTTTTTTTTTTTTTTGTTTTTTTTTTTTATTCGTTTCCTTTCGTTCGTTATCTTACTTCCCACCTCCGACTCGACAATCTATAATTAAGCTTCGTATATAACTATGAAATCGCGCATATTACATATTTAACATACTTACTACGCGTATACGTATACGTAACTAGATACGTATTATATCCAATGCAAATCTTATTTCGTTTTATTTATTTTTTTTATTTCTCTCTCTCTCTCTCTCTCTCTCTCTCTCTCTCTCTCTCTCTCTCGAGCGTTAGTGGTAATATCGCGATTAATATCTCGAAAGTTAATGTTCGTCGAGCGTGATTTAATAATCGCAATGATCACCGGTATCTATGATCGCGATAATTTTTAAGGTTCGTTGGAAATTTCGTATAACGTGATTCTTGTCGTTCGTCGTAATAGAAATTGAAAAGGAGAGAGAAAGGAAATGGTAAGAATAAAGAAAAATCATATAAAATTTGTCGCGTAAGAGTGAAAAAGATGGTACGATAAAACGTGCGCTCGCGCGAACGTTTCTTTCTGAATTCTGAACTGACCTCTATCGCTCGATTATCGAAAATCATTCGGTA
>OU426999.1:2108200-2123200 GCA_911387935.1 Dolichovespula saxonica
CCTCTGCGAGCCTCTTAGTCGTCTTTCCCTATTCTACACGTCTTCCTTTTATATCTCTTCCTTACACAAATGCCTCTCAATTTTTCCCTTTATTCTTTCTCTCTCTCTCTCTCTCTCTCTCTCTCTCTCTCTCTCTCTCTCTCTCTCTTTCTATCTATCCCTCTGTCCCTGTCCTATTCTCTAGTGCCTCTCGACTTAATTGCCCGTACCAAAAGCGTGTTATTAATAAAACGATTAACTTTGGGTGCCCCGTTATAAAACGATCCGCCTGTAATAACGAAAAGGACTACGATAGGAGGAAAATCAAATTATAACTATAATACTACGGATAAATTTGTTGTTCCAAACTATTCCAAGCTATACGTAATATCCTTCGAAGCGTCATATTGAAGAGAGGAGGAAGATAAAAAAAAAAAAAGCAAAAAAGAAAACAAGAACGAAAAATAAAGAAGGAAAGTATAAAAAAAAAAGTGACAGAAATGATTCCAACGAACCGTTCTTTGATTCGGTTTAATAAAAAATAGAAACAACATATACATATGTATATATATATATATACATAAAAAAAGAAAAAAAAGAGAGAGAGAGAGAGAGAGAGAGAGAGGTAGACGAAGAAGAAGTAAAAGAAAAATATAACCCGATCCACGTCGTTGGATCAAAGGGGGAATATATTTGAATCGTGAATTCGACTCGTGTAGATCATTACTCAGAAATTCGGGCTATTCTCGGGTTTCCCCAAACTGCTCCCCTTCCTCTCCTCCCTCTCCGCCATCGTCGCCACGTTCGACCCCTTGGTCACCCCACCCTCACCCCCTAGCCCGCCTACAAACACTCCACGCGCACATACGCCGATTAGAACGACGAATTAAACAGTCCAACGGCGTGAGTACGCGCGTGCGAACAGGAATCGCGTAGGTGTGTGACTACAATGCGATTGGCAACGTGCGTGCTCTCGCAATCATGTTTAGACTAGCAAAGCGTGTTCGGATCGATCTCACCTTGCTATCTCTCTCTCTCTCTCATTCTCTCACTGTCTCTCTCTCTCTCTCTCTCTCTCTCTCTCTCTCTCTCTCTCTCTCTCTCTCTCTCTCTCTCTCTGTCTCTCTTTCTCTATTTCTATCTCTTTCTCTCTCTGTATGTACGTACGTTCCTGTCGTTGGCACGTTGCGTGCTGTAGGGGATGGTACGAGGCAAAAAGAGAGAGAGAGTGAGAGAGAGAGAGAGAGAGAGAGAGAGAGATAAAAAATGGAGTGTTCGATGAGCCAACACATATATTGGCAAACGATGCCTCGTGCATGTGGCTTCGTTTAGGCCAGACAACGTTTGTCAGCCGATGTCGTTAGCCACAAATTTCATTGGATCTCTCCCGTAGTCGTCACTTCGTTCTTCTTTTTCTGTATTTCTTTCTCTCTCTCTCTCTCTCTCTCTCTCTCTCTATCTATCTATCTCTCTTTCACTCACTCAGGCTTAGCGTTTATTCGTCGTATATACGTACGTAACGTAACGTAGGTAGGTAGGTAGGTAGGTAGGTAGATTATGTACTGTATATACAAACACAACGTCGAGAGTTCGTTCGTTCGTACTCGTTCGTTCGTACTCATTCGTTCGTACTCGTTCGTACACGTTCGTTCGATCGTTTTTGATCCTCCGGGATCTATGGGACCTATATGGATGACCAAAAATACATAGTATTAATTTGTGGATTTGAGGGAACATTGGGAAGAGATCGAACAATTAAGTTTCCATGCGCCAATGAAATTGGAATTTTTCTTTTTTCTCTTTTTTTTTTTTTTTTTTTTTTTTTGTTCGTATTAATTGTCCGACAGATGAGAATTCATTTCGCATCATAATCGAATAGTCTAATTAGTTGACGATATTGCATTAAAGCGGGTATTGCACGTTGTTGCACTTACACGAGAAATTTCTTTCAACGTCAAATTTTTTTGTCCCTTCTTTTCTCCTTCTTTTTTTTTCCCTTTTTTTCTTTTTTCAATCACTAGATAATCGATCGAAATTACGGAAAAGGGAAGAGGAGGGATTATTAAAAAAGAAAGAAAGAAAAAAAAAAAAAAAAGAAACTGTATCACAAGTCGGATTAACGAATTTCTAATTGTTCATTCGTTTTAACGTGAAATCAATTCGTTTCAAGCTACAATTATTAAACGTGGGTTATAAATTCGAACGAAAACGTTTCATTCTTCTCTTTCTCTCTCTCTCTCTCTCTCTCTCTCTCTCTCTCTCTCTCTCTCTCTCTCGCAACGCGCGCGTTCGTATAGATATCGTTAATTTTTATGGTATAACATAATAACGTGGAATTTTTTCGAATATCAATTTACATATCTCGAAACAATAGAGGGATAGAGATCGAGTATTACCTAAAACCCATGAAACCGATCGATTCCCCTCCACCCCTTTATCCCACCCCTACCCCCGTTTAAGCTTGTCACGAAATATTTCATACGATGTAAGCTTCTTTTTTGGGTATTACGAAAAAAAGGAAAAAAACAAAAAAAGAATTTCGCGAAATAATCGTGATATTAAATTAAAAACTTGCGATAAAATTTCTACGGATAAAGAAAATCGCAATTCGATCGATCGTACGTAACAAAGTAAACGATTTGTAGACTTCGTTGGATAAAAAAGTTGATCAAAAAGAAAAAAAGAACGAAAGAGGAGAAACAAAAAGAGAGAGAGAGAGAAAGAGAGAGACAAGAGGAGAGAAAAACCGTGGTTTCTCTTCGTTAAATCGCAATCACGAAGTTCACACAAAGTAAACGAGCGACCTTACGGTCGAACTCGGGACGTAATTTAAATCGTTCGGGGTTGCTTATATTAGAACGAGGAGACAATCGTCGAAAGTCAGGAAAAATTGAGAGAAACATTCCGTGAAAATTTACGAATTGGAAATTTATGATTTTCCTTTTGGAAAAGGTCAAGGTAGAAATGATGTAATACATTTCTTTTTTTTTTTTCCTCTTCTTTATCTTCTTTTTGCTCTACTTGTCTCCTCGGTAGAACAAAGAAAAAAAAAATTAAGAAAGAAATTGCGATAGAAGGAAAAGAGAGAGAGAGAGAGAGAGAGAGAGAGAGAGAGAGAGAGAGAGAGAATTAGACAGGTAGAGGAGATACAGCAATTTGAAACCTGTATTATTACAATGCTCTGAGAGACCGAGATTCGTTAGAAACATCTGCTTTACAAAAATTATAACGTAATCTTCCTACCTTCTCTACCTCTCGTTAAAGAATGAAAAAGATAAAGAAAGAGAGCAGGAAAGATCAAAAAAAAAAAAAAAATCAGAAAAAAAAGACAAAGAAGAAGAAAAAAAAATAGAGAGAGAGAGAGAGAGAGAGAGAGAGAGAGAGAGAGAGAGAGAGTTGGGCCCTAGGGTGAGTCTATAGAAGAGTAAAAAACAAATGAAAGGTGGATGTAATAAAAGGGCAGACGGAGCTGTGAAATGGCAGTCTTTATCCTCTTTTGGCATAATCCGTGCTTCGCGTAGAAAAAGAGAGAGAGAGAGAGAGAGAAAGAGACAGACAGACAGAGAGACAGAAAGAAAGAGAGAGAGAGAGAGAGAGAGAGAAACGAAAATGGATGGAAAAGAAAGAAGGGAAGAGAAAGAAACTCTACCGCCGTCACTTTTCCTCTTCTTCTTTTTGCGGACTGTAAAATAGGTATGCGAATGAGCGAGGAAAGAGTGGATCCGTCCGTTCTACTTTTCCCAGAGAGAGAGAGAGAGAGAGAGAGAGAGAGAGAAGAGGAAGTGAAATAGGGATGGTTCACCGTGAGCGCAATGGCATTGCCACGTTATTGGTCGGACGAGAAATCCGTGTACGTTCGTTCGAACGAAAAGGGCTCTTACATTGTGTCAAGCTGGATAGCGGCACGGATAGTGATCGACGTAAACGATGAATCGAAAGCTATGGAGGGCTGACTAGCTTATTGTGGAGCCTCGTTCTATCCCTCCCTCTCTCTCTCTCTATCTCTCTCTTTGGTATCCCTTTTCTACCTTTCAAGTTTCTAAACGAGAAACTGGAATTTGAATGGTCCGAAACGATCGTGAAATTATCTAAGGAAACGTCGACCTTTTTGTTTCTTTTCCTTTGTTTCTTCTTCTTTTTTTTTTCTCTTTATTTTTCGTTGTTCCTCCCTCCTCCCTCCCTTCTCTCTTCTATTCCCTTCGTCGTATCTTCTATCTTTTTTATTCTTTATTTTTTTTTTTTTGGAGTATTCTTCATATATTTTTTCTTCCTTTCTTTAGCTACGTTTTCGTAACGAGCGGAACTGAAATTCGTAAAATTTAAGAAAATAGAGAGAAAGAGAGAGAATATAAGGGGAAAAAAAGGAAAAAGAATTGATAAAAGGATAACAAAATAAATAAAAAAAAAAATATGTATATATATAGATATATATAAATAAATAAAAGAACAGACGGGAACGTAGAATGGGATTCGCTCTTTGCTCGGCTAGATTCTTCGTACGCGTACATATATCCGCAGGCTAGTACGTTAATTTGAGCCTGAAGCGGCGCAAAGCATCGAAAATCATGGAATTCCCTGTATCTACATGAATAATGGAACACTAAAATCCGAATTAAATGCTCCTCCCTCTCTCTCTCTCTCTCTCTCTCAATCTCTCTCTCTTTCCCTTTCCCTCTCACGTCGATATTGTACGCTTGATAATCGATATCTGGTATAATAATGTAAGTCGAGCGAAAAGCTTTGATGGCAATTACAGATCGGAAACTAATTGAATCGTTTATATTTTCGTGCTACGCTTTAATGAGCGTTTTATAACGTGCCGTTCGATCTCCCTCTCTCTCTCTCTCTCTCTCTCTCTCTCTCTCACTATACGGACGAATGATGTTACAATTATATTTAATACTTTTAACCATTATAATAATTAAGAATTGTATATCAAACTATTATACGATGCCGACGGAATATAAACCACCAGTAAACGTACATTTTTGTCAGATGATAATTCACTTTCCGTACTGATCATGATTTTATTTCCATTTTATACGAGTAAAAGCTTTTTCACGGTTTTATTCGAATATGTAAGTTCGATTGGAATTTTCCCAATGAAAATTGGAAATACGGATAGGGTATGGTCGTACAGGTTCGACCATTGATAAGCGATAAATAATGGATATAATAACCGAGTTATTGAAGTCGGTAATACGAACGAATAAATGTATTCACGGAAGAAAACAATGCAAAAACGAGAACCGACCTATGAACTTTCGAAAATTCGTATGCCTCCGGATGCGGATGCGAATCAAGATACTCTTTCAAAAATGATATTAAAACAATGGCACGGCCGTATTTCGTTAAACAATTTGATAAATTAATTAAACTTTCGCGTATTATATTCCGTGAAATTTACGTATTACGTGGGCACGTAATAACGACGGTAATACGTTTTCAAATCTTTCGGCGTGTTACTTCGATTTCTTCTTCTTCTTCTTTTTTGTTTTTTTTTTTTTTTTTTTTTGTTCTGTATCGAAACGGGTATTTGAGCAATGGGGACGATGAACGTGTACAATGATCACATAAATGTATAAGATGACAGAGATGGACGTATATCGATCGTAGAAGACAGACGTCTGTCCAAAATGTCTATCACACTGTGGACATTCGATGGATATGTCAGCAATCTTTCAATACGCATCGTTCTCATAAATTTTAGAAGCGTTTTAGTATTTCTTTTTTTTTTTTTTTTTTTTTTTTATCTTCCGAACAAACTTCTCTACATCGACGATTAGTTAACTTACTTTATCTCTTAAGCACTCTCGATTATATACGAATTTACGATGACAAAAATTAACGACGCTTTCTATATTGTGAATTTACGCGATATCAAAGATTAAGATAGAGGTAAATAAAAAAAAATATTAATCGAATACATATATTAAATTTGTATATAGATTTTATATTCTCGCTCGTCTAAGTCATTAGCGTTATAATTAATAAGATTCTAATTCGCATACCACCGAATCGTAATATTAATTAATCGTGATAAATAAAATACTTTTACTGAGTAGACCGAATTAATGGTAAATACGTATGAAAAGCAGCAAAAAATAAAAAAAAAAGAAAGAGGAAAAAGATGCAAAAGTAATTTGAATAAAAAACGAAGCCGAGATATTATCCGAAGTATCTAACTCTTTCTCTTTGGGAGAAATTACACGAAGAGAAAAAGAAACAAAGAAATAAGAGGACAGAAAAAAAAAGAAATATAAACATATACAAAACAGAAAATTTACAAGCTCTGATATAATATATCTCGAGTACTATCTCTCTCTCTCTCTCTCCTTCTAACTCCTTCTTCTATCTCGTGTAATTATAATAAGCACGTAGGAGTAATTAAGTGGAAATATCGGGAGTTGTGCTGCTTCTAGTGTCTCTTCGTGTACCGAAACAAAGAACGAATAGAGAATAGAGATGACAAAAGAATAGGAGTGAAAGAAAAAAATGAAACAGAGAGAGAGAGAGAGAGAGAGAGAGAGAGAGAGAAGAGTAAAATAGAAAAGAGCAAAGCGATATACCACGTAAGCAAGCGCTAACGAGTCTATCTAAATACGTATCTATCGATCATTCATCCATCCACACCGTACGTGCTCTATCTATCTCGTATCTCTCTCTCTCTCTCTCTCTCTATCTCTATCTATCTATCTCTATCTCTATCTCTCTTTGTGCTCTCGGAAGCATGTCTCTTCTTCTCTAATTAGTAACCCCCGGTATCTCGCGCAACGACCCCGAACGAGCCGCAACTCTTCTCTCCCTCTCCCTCTCTCTCTCTCTCTCTCTCTCGCTCTCCTCTTCACAGGTCCTTGATCGATGCAATCTAGGGGAAAAAAAGGGAAAAGAAATAGAAAAAAGGATTTTCGCCGATGCATCTCTTTTTCCCTCGACACTTTTTCTACGTCTATCAATTCTCTCGGTTTTCTCGGTTTTTCGTATTTTCGTTAAAAAAAAAAAAAAAAAAAAGAAAAAAAGAAAAACGAATAGAAAAAAAAAGTGAAAATAGAGGAAAAGAGAGCAAATCCCCACACTACCCTCACAACCACCACCACCACCACCTCGGAAAAAAAAAATAGTAAAACTACGGATCCTTGGCACTGTTTTTCGGACGGACGAATAGTTTCGGGATCTACGCTCTGGGATTAACGTAAACGACGAATCGAAACAAGAAATGCAAGAAAGACTGAAAGAGAGATAGGGATAGTTAGGGAGAGAGAAATAGAGTACTCCGACGCCGTCATTCCGCTTCGGGGAGTCCCTGTTGGAACCGGCGAGTCGAAATTTGAATGACGCATTTCCCGATCGTTTCGTATGCACCGTCTCTCATGCACTTTTTCGTCCTTCCCACTATACTGATCCTCGTTTTATCCTTCTCTGTCTGTCCTTCTCTCTCTCTCTCTCTTTCAGTGCTTTCGATCGAGACTATATCTCGTCGAACGAATCGCTCAGACCGATTCTGGTCAACCACCGTCGTTCGAACCGTTCAATTTTTGCGAATAGATACTCTCTTTTAAACGTACAACGAGCGCGTGCACACGTTTATCCGAAAATACACAAAAAAAAAAAAAAAAAGAAAGAAAGAAAGAGAAAAACAGAAAGAAAAAAGAAGTAGAAAGCCACTCTCCTTCGGTAAGGATGATATCCTGAAAAAAAAAAAAAAAAAAAACATGAAAGAGCGAGTTAAGATCGATTACGTGTTTTTTTCTTTTTTTCGAACGATCGAAAAATAAAATAAGCTATCGCAATTTTTGTTTCTTGAGGAATTAATTAAAGCGAATGCGCGTGAAATTGTTTGTTTGCGAAGTTACATCGAACTTGTTCGCGACAAAGTCGACTTTAAGAATAGGACCGTATGGAAAATATCTATCAGTAAAATGAATCCATAATCCATGTATACATATATTTCAATCGGTATAAAAATATCTCTTATTTCTTTTCGTATTATATTTTTCTTTTCTTTTTTTTTTGTTTTCGTTCCTGTACGTAGATTGCCGTTCGTTTTCTTAGATCATCCCTCTATGCGGTATCTATTTTTAATTTCCGTGAATTAATTCCGTCCAATTTCTACAACGACTGTACCTATCGACCAATGAGATTTTCTTTTTGTCGTTTTATCACGTTGATTCAAGTTTCTTTTGTCATCAGGAAATATCTCCTCTTATCACTGCTCTTTTATCGCCCGCATTTTTACTCTCTCTCTCTCTCTCTCTCTCTCTCTCTCTCTCTCTACCTATCTCTCTCTTTTTTCTCTTTTTATTTATCGTCATTCGTAGCTTTTAACCCTTTCAGTTCTATGAACTGAAAGCATATATGCATCCGGCAAAAGTAATCGGCGTGAACTATGGACGCATATATGCGTTCGGTGAAAGTTATCGACTATAGGACTATGAACTCATATGTACATATATGTATATATATATATATATATATATATATATATATATATATATACGTTTACGCGTTTAACGAATGTTTTCATTTCGTACTCTCGACGAAAGTAAAAGTTATTAATGTTTCAATTGATTGCAATGAAAACATATTTTATTAATAATAATACGTTTTCATAATAATATTTTTGTCATAAATATATATATATATCGGTTTTAATAATAATAATAATAATATTAATAACAATAATAATAATAATAATAATTTTGGTAAGAAAATTAAAGCAATGACCTAGTTGAACGTTGTATATGATCAATAACCTCGATAAAACACGTGCCGTACTTGAAAAAAAATATTTCGCGTGCTGTCAAAACAAACCGTTTAAATCTGAAGGCTTTTGTACAAATCGTTGGATTTATTAAAAGCTTATTTGAACGAAAAAAAAATATATATATATATTTATTTATGTACTCGTCGTTCGTTCAATTTTAACTCCTCGCGAACTCTCTCTCTCTCTCTCTCTCTCTCTCTCTCTCTCTCTCGAAAAAAGAACAAATATAACAAAATAAAGTAAATAAATAAAAAAAAGAAAAAATAAAAAAAAGGAACCAACAACAACGAAAAACGGGAGCTTATCGACGCGATAAACTTTTCGATACTACCGCCAAGAATGGTTTATTGAATTCGGAAGTGGAACTTCGATTGGATGCGTGTGTACCGAATCGATTGGTCTCTTAACCCAAATCCCCATCGATGGGAAAGTTATTTATTTATCGAATTGAACGTTGGCGCGTCGCAAGTCACTTTTTTTCACATTTCCATGTTCGAATAAATCTGATAACGACGTATCCGTTGATGAGAAAAGAAATATCCGGATTCGCCGAAAACGGAGTGAGTTCATAGGATTCATACAATTTCTATATTCTTTCCTTTTCCTTCTCTTGCGAATCGATGAAAGAAATTAAACAAATGTCAATCTTTACAAGTTTCTCCAATCTGAAACATGGAACATATGTGTGAACGTGCGCGCGCGCGCGCGCACGAGTGTGAAATATGTATTTTCTACTGTTTCGATCGGTACACGTGCTACCGACAGTTATTGGACCTCGAAGAAAGAATTTTACGTTACTTATTCGACTCTCTAATAAAAAAAAAAAAAAAGAAAAAAGAGAGAAGGAAAAGAAATAGAGAAAAAAGGAAAAGAAAAAGAAATTATTTATTGGTACAATATTGAAAGAGAGAAATATCGGTGTTATTAGGTCGATCGTAATCTATTGAAAATATTTTCGTAGGGGGTGAAAATATCGCGAAGACTTTGTGGCGTAACGATGAATATGACGGAGTCCTGTGTGACATAAAAAACCAAAGACAATAGAGAAAGAGAGAGAGATAGAGAGAGAAAAGAGAGAGAAAGGGATATGTCAATGGAAGAAACGATGTTAATTATTACATTTCCGTGTGTTCGAAGAAAAAAAAAAAAAAAAGAAAAGAAAATACTTGTCGGAATCGAACGTAGACTATTCTACATTTCTCGTTGTCGTCGTTCTAATTTCGTTCTTTCCACCTTCTTTTACTCTTCCTTTCTTTCCATCTTTTTTTTTTGTGTATTTTCCCTTTTTTTTTTTCATTCCTTTCAAATCGCTCGACAACACCGAAAAGGTCGGGACGGTTTTAAAGGTAGGCAATATATCGAGAGGGTGAGGGGAGGGAGGAGTGGGAGAGGGAGGGGGTGTAGCAAAATGCGACTTACGGTACGCTCGTCCGCGGAGATAAATTAATCAAATCCGAATACGAAGGTATGAATTAAAAGCGAACGGGATCGAAAGGCCGTCAGAGTCCTCCATTACGAGCTATCTCGCTTCGTTTGATCCCGTAGGGTTTTTTTTCTCTCTTTTTTTTTTTTTTTTTTTTGATTTTTTCCCTTTTCTCGTTACTTTTTTTCCTTCTCTCTCTCTCTCTCTCTCTCTCTCTCTCTCTCTCTCTCTCTCTTCTTTTTATTTTTTTTGTTTCTCCCCGGTCGAAGGCATTTAAACGGCTTGACTAACGACGTAATTGATGAAAGGGCCGAGACAATTAACGGTACGGTATTAAACATCGGTAACGTTTTCGTGCATCCGGATTTTCATTATTCCTCGTAATCGGCCGAAGCGAATGAGAGAACGTTAACGTTCATTCGTACGTTCGTTCGTTCGTTCGTTCATATATGTATATACATATATATATATATATATATATATATATATATATATATGTATGTGTGTGTGTACGTACGTACGTTGAATATACCAACCCCCGTTCACCTCTTCTCTTTCGAGACAAGCAGTGTTCCATGTCCGAGCTCTATTAACTCGTACAAGCGGGAAACGTTAGAGCCGTCATAAATGTCAGCTGTGTCACATCTTTCGTAAATTCGAATCATGCGGGTCCAGGAATCATGTACGCAGTCACCAACGCTTTCTGTCTCTCTCTCTCTCTCTCTCTCTCTCTCTTTCCTTCTGTCACTGTTCTCGTTTGTTTCTCTATCTATATTTCTCTGTCTGCTTGTCGCTCTCTCTCTCTTTCTCTTTCTCTCTGTCTGTCTGTCTGTCTGTCCGTCCGTCCGTCTGTCTCTGTCCGTCTGTTCGTCTCACTTTCTCTCTGCGGGAAAGCAAACTTTTGTCTCTCAAACTGACAACGAGATAGAAATTTCCACCCTTCGTAACAAGAAAGACAAATATATATATATACATATATATATATATATATATATATATATATATATATATATATATATATATATTTAATTTCCTCGAGCAAAAGACTAACGTAGGAAAGTTTACCGATGCTGTTAGGAGGGAAAGAACGAAAGAATGTTTTTGATACTTTTCATAATGAATACAAACGAAATTTAATTAAAAATTAGTAAAATTAGTAGAATTTTTTTTTTCTTCTTTCTGTTGTTTTTTTTTTTTTTTACTACTTCCTTTTCTTCGCTTCGTAAACACGAGCGTAGCGCACGCACGCACACACACACACACACACACACACACACACACACATATATATATATTTCATTAGAGATAAATATTATTCGGTTTGTCTATGGCGTCGAGCCCTTATCTCTTACATTGTTCCACGGTTGGTTAATTACGAGCGTAGTTTTAAATCAAGGTAGCGAACGTTGATGGTGGTAGTCTATTTCACTTCTGCGACCAAGATTAACTGGGTCGTTAAGATTGCGGCGAGTTGGCGAAGAGTAAGATTTGTCGTTTTTCCTTCCTCGTAAATAAATGAAGAACGAACGCCTCGTTTTCCTCTAGAAGAAGAAGAAACTGAGGGAAGAGGGGAGGAGAAGGATAGAGAGAGAGAGAGAGAGAGAGAGAGAGAGAGAAGTGGCCGAAGGAAGAAATTTTATTTACACCTCGCTAACAATAATGACGCACGAGGCGTCACAAAATCTAGGAACGCGCGACTTTATAGTGCGGAATAAAAAAAAAAAAAAAAAGAAAAAGGAAGAAGAAGAAGAGTAAAAAAAATAAAAAGAAGAAACATTTTACAACAGTCGAGGGAGCGGTTTCTTTTTATAATTTAATTATGACATCTCGTGAAACGTCCGCTATTCCGAAGGCGCAACTTTAATGTTATTTTTTCTTTCCCCTATCTCTTCTCTCTCTCTCTCTCTCTCTCTCTCTCTCTCTCTCTCTCTCTCTCTCTCTCACTTGAAATAATAGTACGACGACTTCGACTAAAATAAAAATACTCGAACGTATAAGATAACATAACGCGAAAGAATTTACGAACTTCGTAAATTTCTTATCGATAACGAGAAGGAACCAGTTATGACTCTTTCTCTCTCTCATTCTCTCTCTCTTTCTCTCGTCCGATTGGCGATCGATTTCAATATTTTTTACGAGGTACACGTTCCTCGTCAACGACATAGTCGGTATCGTTAACGACGTTCAATTAGCATCGAGAGCAAAGGCGCAACAACACCTCTCTCTCTCTCTCTCTCTCTCTCTCTCTCTCTCTCTCTCTCTCTCTCTCTCTCTGTACACTTTGAATATCGCACAGACGAAGAAAATTGAAAAGCGTAGTTAGAACGATGATACAAAGGACGATACAAGTTCATAGGGTTTTTTCTTTATTTTTTCGTTTTTTTTTTTTTTAATCATTTCGATAGGTTTTCATTTGTAAAATGAAGGAGTCAAAGTATGTATGCGAAAGACGTTTTAGAGAGAAATAACAGAATTGGAACGAAAGTATAAAAAGGAAAAATGAGAGAGAGAGAGAGAGAGAAAGGAAGAATCGATTAAATTTGATTAGAATTGCTAGTATGCACATACATGCATAAATGCATACATACATAGGGATCTTTGCTGATAGAAGACATTCACGAAGCGTGACGCATTAACATTAGATCGCTCCAAGCCGATTCTATATTCTCTCTCTCTCTCTCTCTCTCTCTCTTACTCTCTCATTCCCCGTCGGTTCTCTTTTTTCTTTGAAGAAAGGACGAGGATGGCAACTCGAAGCAGGACGGTCTCGTGGTTGCGCTAATTCTGCATAACAAAAGAGACACGATACCTTTTCATTGTCTCGAAGCACCTGCAGTACGGGCCAGCGAAGTCGGGGCGAATAAGAGAGAAAGAGAGATAGATAGATAGAAGAGAGAGAGAGAGAGAGAGAGAGAGAGAGAGAGAGAGTCGGTGATAAATATGGTAACAAGTAGTCGGGACTGCCTCGCGTTTGTCCCTATCAGATTCAGGAAGAGGAACGGAGAAACAGTTGCGGACTTTCTGTAGACATACGACTTGGCAACGGCAACGGCGACTGCGGAGGACCTTCAATTTTAATGAGCCGAGAGCACGAGAGGAGAGCACAAGACAGAGAGAGACAGAAAGAGAGAAGGAGAGAGGGAGAGAGGGAGAGAGAAAGAGGTTAGATAGAAAAAGGATTACCCCGAGGAAGGAAGAAAGTTTCGGTTGGTGCTTGCTCGTGCCTTAGTCCTTGCTTTTGCTTGCTTCTTTGCTTCCTCGCTTGCTTCCTTGGTTGCTTGCATGTTTGTGTGCGCGCGCTCGCACCGCGTTTGAGTACGCGCATACGATCACGAATTCAAGTTGAAATCTTACCGGGGTGAATTTCAGTTGGCCACTTTAAATATTGGAGCTGATGTTTCTTGAAAATACGGCCAGTCGAGTCAAGGATAGCATACGGGGCAAACGGTCTCGCGCTATATCGAGTGGACCCTTCTTTCCTTCCTTCTCTCCTTCATCCTAGTACTTCTTTTCGTTCTCTTACTTCAATCTTCTTCTTCTTCTTTTTTTCTTTGTCTTTTTCTTTTTCTTCTTTTTATTTCACTCGATAGCCGTAAAGGTTAGTTGGTTGGTTGGTTGGTTGGTAGGTAGGTAGATAGGTAGGTACGTGTTTCCGAGTGAAATCAAGAACGTTCCATGTCACGTCGACGTACTCTACCTTCTTCTATTTATTTATTATTTTTTCTACCCTTTTTTTTCTTTCTTTCTTTTTATCTCCATCCTTCATCTTTTCCTTCTTCTACTTCTTTTCTTTTCTTTTCTTTTCTTTTTTTTTGTTTTATCTTCTTCGTTGCAAACACGCAAAGGGATCGCGAACTGGTAAAAACCCACTCGAACAGGACCCTTCCAACTTTTTTTTTCTCACCATTTATTATACGCATATGTATAGTTTCGTCGCTATTTCTCTTTCGTTTAATTATCTCGACTATTCCATTACAATATTCTGTGATAGTATATACATTTAGAGACTTTGATATCGACATTAAATATATATGCGATAATCAATACGTGGATGATTTAATGAGATACTAATTAAATGTAATAAATTATTATCGTTTTAGTAGTTAATCGATAAATCGTTCGTTCCTTTAATGGTATCAAAAGGATACCGGCACTGTTCCGATCGTTCGAACATTGTCTTCGCATAAGTAAGTAAAATAATCGTCTTGTCGATTAAACGGGAACGATATAAAGAGGGGGTTGGTTCGAGGGGCATAAAGGGGACGACTGGACGGGTTACAACCCGAGGATGTGTGCGCAGCTGCAGTATACCTATACATACATACATATATAAATACATATATACACACACACACACATATATATGCGATATAACGCGTAAGACATGAGGGATTTAAAACGTAACTCGATCGGTAAGGTCACCAATTAGTAAATCCATACTACGGTTGGTGTAATAAAAGACCAAGAAGTCGCTTCATAATTCAAGTTTCTACGTTAAAACTCAACCCTCTCTCTCTCTCTCTCTATTTCTCTCTCTTATTATTCTCTTCATATTCCCTTACGCGTCAGCTGTTACCACCAAGGATTCGTTTTAATTAATTCTACACCAGTAATGAGAGCATTAATTTTTCGCCTTTACGATATAATAAATCTCGGGGAAAGAAGAAAATTCTCTTTTATACGTTTTTCTCTATTTTTCTTTCTCTATTTTCTCTGTCCCTCTCTCTCTCTTTCTCTCTCTCTCTCTCTCTCTGTCTTTGTTTCTGTGTGTGTGTGTCTTTTCTAGAATCCTGGTCACCACGAGTCGTCCCATCATCGGTCTTAATTAACGCGC
>OU426999.1:2128200-2140700 GCA_911387935.1 Dolichovespula saxonica
AAATGAAATTAACGATCGATGAACCGTATTCGTTACTCCTCGTTTTTCTCATTGAAAACAAACGTCGAGCTGCGTTTTGGCGACTTTCCAATCAAAGCTTCCCACCAACGATCCTTCTCTCTCTCTCTCTCTCTCTCTCTTTTTATATCTATCTATCTATCTACCTATCTCTTTCTCTCTTTTCGACACGCGTTCCGCGTCGTGTCCGTTTTGCGTTTCTGCGTTTGGCCGGAAGTGATTTTTCGCAATCAATAACTTCACTGTTTACGTACCGTGTCCTCTCTCTCTCTCTCTCTCTCTCTCTCTCTCCCCTCTTCTAGTCGCGTTTGTTTCGACTACACCCCCTCCCCATCCCGCACCGGTTACTACCAATTCCCCCTGTCCCTCTCCCAATAACCCTTTCCCTTCCTCTACCACTTTCCCTCCACGCACACAGACTATACCGACATCACCGCAACCCCAAACCATTATTTTTTCGCTCGACCAAACCCTCCTCCTTCTTTTACTCCTCCTCCTCCTCCTCCTCCTCTACCACCACCTCCTCTACCTACAACTCCTCCTCCTCGTACGGGGGCATGCCGTAATTACATTGCGCGTACGTACCAACGCAAAGACCTTTGCGGTTCTTCTCTTTCCTCTCTCTCTCTCTCTCTCTCTCTCTCTCTCTCTTTCTCTTTCCTTCCACTTTAACGTTTTTCAATGGCTCCTCCTTTCCTTTCGCTCCTTTTCACAAGAGCATTTCGACGATCTAAATTTATTGGAATCATCCTAGGAATACGATGCCCCTCGAGTGGAAACAATAAACGATTGACGCCGCGTGCTGCCCTGTTGCGATTGTTCTACCGTCTCTTTCCGCGTGCCCGTGTTGCTTTGTTCATTTCTTTCTTTTTTTTTTTTATTTATTTTTTCGTTTTCTCTTTCTTCTCTCTTTCTTCTCTCTCTCTCTCTCTCTCTTTCTTTCTCTCTCACTCGGTTTCCGATCCTGAATGAAACACTCATCGGTGTATAGTTCAGGAAGAGAACATGTATGCACATGTGTATAAGCAAAATTATTTGTTAGATTGTTCTTTAGATAATTTTTTTTTTTTTTTTTTTTTGTTAATTTGAGATCATCTTTCAAATAATTTTATTCGTCGTCGTTGATCATTTTAGATTATAGCCAAGATAATTTTATGTCTCGGATGATTTTAGATTTCAGTTTTAGACATATCTTTTGGAAATAGTTCGTCGTCGTACTCGTTTTTCAATTATATCCTCCATCTTTATATCTCTTTCCCTTTCACGGTCTCGTACGACCTCATATAATGTTCCATTCTTCGAAAAGATATCTCCCAAAAGATATGCATGTATATATATATATATTTTTTTTATATACCTCGTTGAGAATCAAAAATTATCTCGACGGGTTTTGCGGAGGCACGAAATAAGGTCGTGCATTGACTCAACCTGTCAAGCTTCTTCTATTCGTGTTACAAGGGGGAAAAAAAAGTGATGGGTGAAGAAAAGGAGACGGAGACAGACCAAGAGAGAAAGATAGAGAGAGAGAGAGAGAGAGAGAGCGAGAGAGAAAGAGAAAGAGAAGTTAAAAAAGATGAGAAATGGGAGAAATGTTGGCGGTAAAACGAAATTGCAAAGACACACATTTCTACGAAGAACTTCAACTCGCGTTTTCGAAAAAGAATCGTTTTGATACGATGCGACATTCTGTAAGAGAAAGAGAGACAGACAGAGAGAGAGAGAGAGAGAGAGAGAGAGAGAGAAATGTGAGCGAGTACCCACCCACGTGGCCGTCATCGTAAAAAGAAAATACAATTCGATGCACGGCAGACGACGAAGCAGAACTTTAAATGCATTTCGAAAGTTACGTCGATATATCTCGAAGTCTTCCATAACGCAAGGATCTCTCTTTCACGTTTATATTCCACGTTTATAAAACAAATACTCGACGTTATACCATGTATACTGACAATGTCTATCTCTCCCTCTTTTTCTCTCTTTTTATATTTTATTTCGTTTGTAAATCGAAATAATGTATAAATCTTTTCCTAGATGTATACGTACACGTATATACAATATTATACATATATATATATATATATATATATATATATATATATATATATATATTTATGTGTTTGTTTGTATTTCATCGATTCGCTTTATCCGGTATACGTAATTATATTTTTTGACGTTCGAAAGATTATCTAACCATGGTGGACGTGCGTGTACCAACGAAAAACAAAGATTCAAATCTCGCACGATTTTCTTTTTGTTCCAGATGTGAAATGTTGCCAGAAGTATTATCGCAATACGTACAGAGAGTAATTGGAAATCGCAGCAAGGGGTAGGTGAGTTTCGATAAACTGCTTCATCGTTTTATCGGGAAATCGTTATGTATACATTTTCTATTCAAATTGACTGGAACGCGTACCGGCTAAAAGTGAATGAAGAAATGGAAGTGGAAAAAGAAAGAAGAAGAAGACAAAAAATAAAAAATAATAATAATAATAAAAGAGTATAGAGAAAAAAAAAATGTGGAGTAAAAGAACGGTCGGACGGGGGAGAGAAGAAAGGGAATGATAAAAATTCGTTAGCTCAAACGAGCATAAAAAAATTTCATGAAAATTTTCGATCCCTCTACGATCCCGTCCGTATATTACCTCGTTTGCAAAATACGTAAATAAATAACTACATACGTATATATATATATATATATATATATATATATATATATATATATATATATATATATTTTTTCTTTATTTCGTTCAATTTCACGTATTGATTATTATCGGGCGTTGCATAGTATGATAAGTGAATATTTTCACGTGCAAATAAATGTCAGTCGTGTGTAATACGATAACCGATAGCAGATAACATTTCGATCAATACCCGCTTTTCTTGTTACATTTTGTTTTCTGTTTCAGGACGTACGTCGTTCCTCGCATCGAACTCCGAGAATTGCGATCTCCTTTTTCTCATTACTTATTATCAAGAAAATATTTCTCACACTAATCCAGAATTATATCCTTTTCCCGATAAAATACACGTACGCGTACACACACGTTCATTCACACGCACGCACGCACGCGCACACACACACACACACACACACGTACACGCACACACGGCGTCTGAACATAAAAAATAAGAACGATTTATTCGTATTTTTGAGAATCGTGATATAGCTTCGTAGTGCGCAAAGTGTAATTAGAGCGAAAACGAAAAATAAAAATACAAAAAAAAAACACAAAAAAAGTAAAGAAAAAATAAATAAATAAATAAATAAATAAATAAATGCAACCACGATTATATCGCGAGGAGCACAACCCGCTACCTTGCACCTTGTATTTGCAACGAAATAACCTTTTTCTCTTTCTACTCGATGAAGGCATCATAGTTTAACCGATCGATCGATTATCCATTAAAAAGAAAAAAAAAAAAAAATAAAAAAAAATTAAATAAGTTAATAAATAACGAACGTTCTTCGAAAATAAGTAATAGGTAACTCGTTTGAAACTCGAGACGGAGATTTAATGTAAATAGTCACGATTTTGTATATTTGTAATATAGATAGGTCATTTTATTATAAACACAATAAAGTTATTTATATATATTTTAATCACAATATCAAGCATTATAATAATTTATTTTTATCCCTTATCTTTTCCTACATATATATACATATATATATATACACATAACATATATTGTATATTCACCTTGTTTATTAGTATTCATTATAACAAAAGCATTAGAAACAAATTAAAAGGACTGTGCGATATACTCGAAAGCTTCTCGAAATTACTCTTATATATATATATGCATGTAAATATACACACACAAACACAAACACGAACACACACACACACATATATATATATAAAGAGCATGTTGTGTAAGCCCTTAGCAAAGCCATACTCGATATTTTCAACGTTCCTAACGTAGTAACAAGACGGATCGACGAGCGACGTAAATTGCACGATCTAAGCGGCTTCCCTCGACTTTCTTGATCATAAATCATCCGACGTAACTTGCGAGTCGTTGAATTAAACACTTTATCGAAGAAAGGAATCTTTCTTTCTCGAGAGAGAACACGTCGCGTGCACGCGTCAAGTAAAAATCACTACTACGCGAATCAACGACCAAGCGGGAGATAGGGGACGAAGGGAGGGTGGAATATCGAGGAGAGAAGAGGGGTTGAGCGACGAGAGGGTTGGTTGTGCGATGGAGGAAGGTTGGGAGGGAGGGAGGAAGGAGAGAAAAAAGAACAAATACGAATACTTTTATCTCTCAAATCGGTTTTCTTCCCGTCTATTCTCATGAAATAGGAGGAGCAGTTCTATCATCTCGATCAACTACATTTCTCTCTCTCTCTCTCTCTCTCTCTCTCTTTCTTTTTTGTTCCTTAGATCGTGACTAAAGTCAGTCGAGCGAGAGTTTTAAGAAAAAGGAAAAATTCATGATTCTTTCTACTCTCATCCTGTCCTTATGAAGATTGAACATACCCGACAAATTTATATTTACGAGAACGGACCGCTGGCCTTTCTTTGGCCAAGTGACTCCGGCGGCCGAGTTGTGTCGTAGTGTCGCGCTTTGGCTTTCCCCTCCTCCCTCCTTCACCCACCCTCTCCCTAGTACCACTACGACAAAATGCAAAAGAAAATGCTGAACTACGAGGTAAGTTAAATATAACTGACGATACATGAATACATACGTACAACGTACGTACGTATACGTATCTGCATAGAACGAAGACGCATACGACAGTGGAAATTTTCTACCGTACGGGGAAAAATTCTCTTCTAGAGAAATACTTGGAATATCCAAACACTGCGAGTGCAACTCGGTGAAATATTCGTAATACGTATTTATAAAATCGAATGGTCTAGTGTCTTCGTTCTTTCGTTCGTAGAAAAAACGATAGAACGAAAGAAACGGAGAATGAAACTTATCGTGTATACATTTGAGATTCCACGAACGAACGATACGTAATTTCTTTTTCCGGTATACCACATTCGGGGAATTTCTTACCAAGGTATATTTCTATCCTTTTGATTTTTACGATAGGATAAAGATGATCCACATGAAATTTTGCAACGGTATCCTCGAGGTATACCTCGGAAACGTATAAGCGGATATTTTCTACTGACCGGATTTCCGAAAAGGAATCCTTTCGTTTTCGACGGAAAATCACATTTCTATGTTCTCGCTTAATGCCTACTGCAATTCCCTTGGCAACCGACCGAGCACCCGCACACACACACACACACACACACAACACACAGACACACGCGTTTACGTATAACACATATTTATATCGAGAAACACATGGAACAGATCGAGAAGGATTTTCCAGTCCGATTGCGAAGCTTTATGCATGCATATCTAAAAACTGAAAGAGTATCTCGCCAAATCGTACTCAATGAGAAAGAGAGAGAGAGAGAGAGAGAGAGAGAGTAGAGAAAAAGAGATAGTAAATGTTGCATATAAGACGATCTCCTCGTTCGATACAATATCAAAATCTCATGTGTCAAAGGATTTCAACGAAACGAAATCTTTCAAGATTTTATGGCTATCGACTAGAAAGACGTTTTCTCGATCGAAGATTCGGTCGGTGATTTAACCCGTTCGCACTTATCGATGTCATTCTTGAAAATTGTCGTATCAGCTGGCACCAATAGCTGCTACCTCCTCCTCCTCCTCCTCCTCCTCCTCCTCCTCCTCCTTCTTTTTCAGAGAAGCGCCACCTACGTTCACCTACACTTTCTATCATATTCTAAAGATTCCGAGTGCTTCGATAGCTTTTTCTCGAAACTTACGAATTTCTTCCGAAACATTCCACGTCCAAGATATTTTTCTACAATAACTTTGAAACTTTATATATATATATATATATATATATATATATATATATATATATATATATATATATATAAAAGTGAAAGAAAAACGGGTGAAGGAGGTGGGGTTAAGGGGATAGCGTTCCTTACAACGCAAGTCGATTTCTTTTTCTCTCCTTCTAATAAAGTTTTCTTCGAAAGCACACACGTTCTCCCACTTTCTTTCTTCTTTTCCGTTTTTTTTTCTTCTCACTCTCTCTCTCTCTCTCTCTCTCTCTCTCTCTCTCTCTCTATCTCTATCTTTCTCTCTCTATCTTTTTTCCTTTTTCTTCTTCTTTTTGTAAGTGGTAAAGTAAAGTTACTTTGCGATAAAACGTAAGATTCTATGGAAGGAAATCGTCGAAATTTCAAAGAGAGAAAGAGAGAAAGAGAGAGAGAGAGAGAGAGAGAGAGAGAGAAAAGTAATCTCGATTACACGTAAGTAAGTACTTTACGAGTACATACAACTTCGTACTCGAATACTCGGAACAATCAAATTTATTTCGACGATATAATTAGATTTGCTCTCTCGGTCAAATGTTTCAAGATAAAAAAAGGAATTACCTTACAAAAGGTTTTTAACGATGTATCGTTCTTCTATAAGAACGATTTATAAATGGATATACACACACATATATATATATATTTATATTATACGTTATACCTAATTATATTTATATAAATATAAATGTATATATATGTATGCATGTATAGGTACATCCATATAAAGAGGTAGGTATTATATTATACGTAGAAACTATTTCTATCGCAATTGAATCGTCAACAATCGAATTCGATCGTTCATTGAATTTCATGTTGTTAGAACAATTTACTATCGTAAATTCACTGATCCAATCGATCCTATTATAATGATCGTTATACTTGAGTGGATCTCGAAAGGGTTCCGTTAAAATAACTTGTCCGTACAAAGGGAAATAATTCATTATATTCCATTAGATGCCAGTTTTATAGTATAGAACGTATACTACGAAAGTAGAGAACGAAGAAACCTTTATCGTGAAAGATCATGGTACGTACGTACGTACGTACATATATATACATACATATACATACATACATTTATACATATATACACAGGTACAATAGGTAGAAATGTTATCGCGAAATACGAAAGCGTTTTCATTTTCCGAAGGAACGTTTTCCTGAAAAAACATCGTCACAGTTCTCATCCTCTTCATAATGGTCGTCATCGTCGTCGTCGTCGTCGTCATGGTTGTAGTAGTCGTCGTAGTCGTCTCTAACGCTTTATTTCCACACTGTGCTTCTGTAATATTTGCCGCGAGTTATAAAGAGTACTTCTTTCTGGCGCAATTATACGCTTCGCTTGGAAGCCAGCGCGCATCTAGAAAAGCCGTCCCTTACTTTTAGCAGTTTTTCGGTCTACGTGAACGCCAAGTGGAGAGTAACGTACCCGCTTATTTTTCTTTATAAGTCCGACCTCTTTGCTCCAAGTAAGTATGTTCTACGTGTCGTTGAAACAAAAAAAAATATATATATATATATAAATTGTATTACATTTAAGCACGCGTGTGTGTGTATATATATATATATATATATATATATATATATATATATATATATATATATATAAATACATAGATATATAAATATAGAAAAAAATTTAGAGAAAAGTTTTACGTCTGGTATCGAGGAAAATATTTTTTTTCACGGCGGCTTAACCTCTATCTTTCTCTCTCTCTCTCTCTCTCTCTCTCTCTCTTTCTGTCTCTTTCAACTTGTCTATCTAACCGTAAAAATCTCTTGGGACGAATCTTCTCTCTGATCGGAGTAACGACGAATAGGAATAGTAGTGGTAGTAGTAGCAGTAAAAGAAGAAGAAGAGAAATAAGAAGAAGAGGAGGAGGAGGAGGAGGAGAAGGAAGAAGAGGAAGCAGAGGAAGAGGAAGTTCTTTCTTTCGTTAAGAACGAACGAACTGGTCTGTGGAAAGATCGTCGAAACTATCGGAGATCTTTGGTTGAAAGGGTCGGCCTGCGCTCTTTCTCTTGTAATCCCCCAAACAAACTTTTCCAAAGACAGCTTCATCCAATATCAATTATATCTACGGATATCGGATATCGAATTTACTCACACACTCTCTCTCTCTCTCTCTCTCTCTCTCTCTCTCGTTGGAGTTAAAGGATTTGGTGGACAGGAGCAAGAAGACGTTAAGTTATCTTCGTGTGTGGTCCGCGATCCTATCCACAGTGCCGGCACTTTTGGTTAGCATTTGTATTGCGCAATGGACCGTTTTGCTCCTGACAGCGGTTCAACCCCCGCTTGCTCTTTGTCAGCCACGCGACCAAAAGGGATAGATATATAGAAAGAGAGAGAGAGAGAGAGAGAGATCCCAATCCGCGGTATGAATGAATCCTTCCTGCCCTATGGTTGCTGCTGCTACTCCAATCCCCTTTCTGGCCTGTAAGTGCGATGCAACCCCTCTGTACCGCTATCACCATCATCACCACCACCACCACCACCATCACCATCACCACCATCATCGCTATACATCCCCAGTACCATCGGGAGTCCCTTCTATTCGTTTCGATTCTCGACGTTTCGAGATATCGACGTTAACCAGTGTCGGAGCACTTACAGCCCGTTTATATTTCCCTATTTCGAGAGGCACTCGAGAGAATCGTCTCTTCATTCGAAATCAATTAAAACGTCTCGCTTCGTTTCACTCCTGTTATCTTTTTGTTTTCTTCTTCTTCTTTCCCCCCCCCCTCTCTCTCTCTCTCTTTTCTCATTCTCCTTGCGTTAATCCTAGCGTTAATACGTTTTAAATTCACATTTATGTATATGGTAGGATTCATTATTATTTATTTTACCTATGCATCGTTGGTTAGTTTGTTTCAACTTTTTACCGTATACATATTTTATAATGTCTTCTCTTATCATGCAAAATAAAACACATTCTCTCTCTCTCTCTCTCTCTCTCTCTCTCTCTCTCTCTCTCTCGGTCTTTTATTTAAAGCACTTCGAACGACAATGCAACGTCCTAATTTCTGTTCGAACACCGTGCGCAATATTTCAAGGAACGATTAGATTCGATTAACGCCGTATAGGAACGGTTGGAGATTCGTTTGGGGGGAGGGAGGGAGGGAGGGAGAGAGAGAGAGAGAAGAGGGAGGCCGTTGAGGGAGGAAGAGCGAGCGCGCATACGAAACGAGGTCAGCTCGTTAGGAAACGAGCTGGAGACAGGCGAATTGTGTTTAGAAATTGACTAATTACGAAGCCCGCTCTACGTGATTACGTACGTAATTAGCGAGTATTTAAACGGTCGCTACTTAAATATACGAAAGCTCGCACAATTTACCACCCACGTGTCTACCTGCGCCACCTCCTCCTCCTCCTCCTCCTACACACCCCATCCACCTCTTTCAACTCTGTTACTACTGCTACTATTACTACTATTACTACTACTACTACTACTACTACTACTACTACTATTACTACTATGTACTAACCCACAGGGATCATGACCAATACGACCCACCTTCGGCTCACTCGATTGCCACGCTCGTCGATTGGCAATTACTAATTAGTTGCAAGTACTAATTATATTTGTAATCACACACACTCTCTATCTCTCTCTCTCTCTCTCTCTGTCTGTCTTCTGTCTCTCTCTGTCTCTCTCTTCCACTCCATCTAAAGCTCCACTTAACTTCTAGTCATCTCTCTCTCTCTCTCTCTCTCTCTCTCTCTCTCTCTCTCTCTCTTCGTGTGTGTGTGTGTGTTTCTCTCTGTCTATCTCTCTGTCTATAACGCTTGCCGCAAATTCGGTAGAGTGTATCCTAATTACCGAGTATTTGCCAGCAACACCTTCGGACATCTTGATGGCTTGATGATAACAAATGATGTTACGACAGTTTGCAATTTCGCAGCTCATGAATACACGTAACTTAACGCCAACGTTAAACTATATTTAAAAGACCTGGAATAATAAATAATAATGTATACATAATCGAGGTCCAAGACCGGCCAACATCGTCGTCGGTCATGTTAGCGCATTAACGTTTAATGAAGCGTTACAAGTTCTCGCGTCATTGGATTTTTGTAATCAGTTAAAGGGCATATAATTTTACTCTCATAACGTAACACGTTTAACGTCTAACATCTTCTACTTACGAATTATACGATATTACGTATACTAAGAAATTTCATTCGATCGCACCTTCTTATTATTATTATTATTATATAGGGAGGAAAGGTAAAAAAAAAAAAAAAAATGAATTGTAATAATAACGTACGTACGTACGTACACGATAGCAATATTACCGACAGATACGAAGTAATATTCCTTTCTCTAAGTACCAAAAGGGGAGAGAATCGCTTAATATTATTTTGAGCATTCAAGGTGGAGCATTGTCGAAGTAGGAAAGTACGCGGCTGAACTTCCTATAACTTGGAGGATTCGGTACTTCGAGAATGCGAGCGCGAATGGTTGAACTTTATAAAGTTTAGTCCGAGTTTTGATATTGTTTGGGACTCGAGTAGAACAAAGGAAGCGCTTACCTCGTTTCTACGTTATTAAATTGCTATTTAACGATAAACCGGCCGGATAAAAGCCTATCGTACGTAGAAGCGCGACCGACCATGATACGATTTCTACCTGCGAATACAAAAAAAGAAAAAAAAAATAAATAAATAGGGGAAAGGGGAATTTACTTGGGTGGTGGCTTTCGGGAGAGGAGGGGGAGGGATAGTCGGGTTGCATTTTCCACTACGACGTTCACTCCTTGAAACAAAACGTAACAATGAATTACGACGAGTACTTGTCGTAAGAGGTAGAAAGGGAGAGAGAAGCTACGCTACGCTATAATAGAGCTCGTGAGAATAAAAAAGTGCTGATGAAAGAAAGTTCCCTTATCCCTCTAATAAAAGTATATTTCCTTCTATGGTATTACGTCGTATCGTACTTTAATAAATATGATCAAAGGAGGAAAAGGAAGAAGAGGAGGAGAAAGATACGAGGGAACGAGGAAATAAAGGAATGCAAATAAACAAGATGTAACGACGATGAAAAAAAAAAAAAAGAAAAGAAATAAAAAATAAATAAATAAATAAATAAAAAGATAATAACGAAGATCGTTGCGAACAACGATCGTATCTTAAATGGCAAAAATATAATACGCGAATCTCGTACCACTCATTAATCCGATCTCTTAACTTATTCGTACTTATATATCCTCGAGTCGGCTAATGCAAATTGATATACCTTACCTAAGAGCCAAGCGCATAAATGCAAGGAACGAAGATAATGAGAACAATTATATGGATGATACATCCCCGTCCCTCCCTCCCACCCTCCGGCCCGCGCCACTCTCGGCTCGCCAGACCGAACGAAAGTCCTTAGGTACGTAACTTTAAACTCGTCGGGCTGGCAGAGGAGGCCCAGCTTGCTGCTTATTCAACCCTTTTCGTTACGCACCTCCTTAAATGAAAAATAATGATGGCTGGCGTCGCGGCTTGATTTACCTCCCGACCTATTTGTTTCAATTTAGGAAACGGGCCAATTCTTCGCGCGCATTAACTACAACAACAACAACGAAAACAACAACGATCACAGACGAGGGTCTACAACAACGCCGTTACCGCCGCTTTCTACGTCATCATCGTCGTCACCCTCGTCGTCGTTGTCGTCGTCGTCGTAGTCGTCGTAGTCGTCGTCGTAGTCGTCGTCGTAGTCGTCTTGCTACCCGCATTCTCGAACTCTCCAGTCAAACTCTTGTGAACTTGATCCGAAAGGCGAAACGTTAATTGATACGCCAATAACAGACGCCCGACCCTCGTCGTAATCCATAGATTATATCGAAACGTTTGACTAATGTGAAAATATACCCGGAAATTTATCCAAGAGAGAAAGATAGAGAGAGAGAGAGAGAGAGAGAGAGAGAGAGATAGCATTTATATTTAACCAACGAAATATTAAATTATTTTCCCCGGAATTCTCGAATAATAAAACGGGAGTATAATATCGTCGAAACGAGAGACGCGTACGTTGCGTCCTCATCGAAAACACGTTTTCATAAGGTTAAAATTAAAAATATCTATCTCAGTATCGTTGATTCGTATCGGCTATATCGATACGTATGATGAAGGTGCAGGGGTATCGGTGGCGAGTGGTTAGGGGTAGGTTTTACGGGGTTCGATCAATAGGACCACCTTTGAAACGAAAAATATTGCCGCGTACATGAAATGTTGAAATTTTTGCAAGTTCGTATTTTACGCGACGAAGAAATTTTTACGGTGTTTTATCTTTACTAGGGTATCGTTTAAACTGTCGAAAATCGGCGATAGCTCTACGATGAACTCTGAAGATAATTTATGGAGATGTAAAGAGTGGGAGATTTGTAGGGAAAACGAAAAGATTAATGTGAGAGAAGAACACTTGTGTCGGGTATACTTAATTCCACTCGTCGTATGGATTGAAACGTTCCTGCGTGCGTGTATGCGTCGATCTAACCAGCAACGCAAAATGGTAAACTTGTTTCGTGGCCCGTATATTCTATACATTTTCGTATCGATTTTACCACAACGACCACCATCGGCAGACTAGTGGAAGGGTTGAGTGTCAGAGGAAAAGCGAGAGAGAG
>OU426999.1:2143200-2170700 GCA_911387935.1 Dolichovespula saxonica
AATTAAATGAAAATCTCGTTCGTAGAATATTCTTGTGTGCGGCATCAAAAACAGGAGTTTTTTCATCCCCTTTCTCTCCCTCTCTCTCTCTCTCTCTCTCTCTCTCTCTCTCTCTCTCTCTTTATCGTCGGATCCTCATCGACGTTTTTTTTCTCTTTCCCTCCCCTTCCCCCGAAGCACGCAACGTTTGCATCCGCTTTTTCCTTCCATCCTCCCTCTTTTCCATCTCATTTTTCATCCAATCGACGATCCTTCATCGTTATTATATAGTTAGTTCTTTTTTTTTCTCCCCCCCCCCCTATGAAAGAAAGTTAAAGAATTAATTTTCCGACGATAATAACGAAAGGATCGTTCGAATTAAAACCGTGCGACGATGAGCTCGACCGACGATTCCAATCTATTTCGGTATGTTAAGTTCGTCTAATTTTAGAGTTATTCGGTAAATTGTCAAGTAAAATCCTAAACGACCTCTCCCTCTCCCTCTCTCTCTCTCTCTCTCTCTCTCTCTCTCTCTCGTAAGGTCCTTCCTTCTCGTACAAATAAATTCCACGAGTAGACGTACCCGAAGATATAATGAGAGCGTGCCTTTCTCGTACGCCCTTCTCTCTCCTTACACCTCCCCTTACCCCTCCCCCATCGGTCCCAGCCACGCTTCTGTCGTTTTAAAGCCGGCCATTGCAACCGCCTCGTTCAACCTTCTCCCGGTGTCTTCTCTCTCGCCAAATAAACATTACAAAAGCCTTAAGGACGTACTTGGCAATGCTGTACCGACCGATCGTTCGACCGTCCGATCGATAAAAGTCGATACGTGTCGTAGTTACGCGTTACTACGAGGGTGAGCGGGAGGAGGAAGGGCGGGAGGGGGAAAGCAGAAAAAAATATTACGTAAAACTCGACGTTTCATTCATTCGAAGAACTCAGTCCGCCACTACGTTGCCAGACGTATATTTTCTCTCTCTCTCTCTCTCTCTCTCTCTCTCTCTTCTTTTTTGTAACTCTTTTTTTCTTTCTTTCTTCTTCTTCTTCGTCCTTTTTCTTTAAGAAACGCGTAGTTACGTACGATCCACGGGAATTTATTTGAAGGGTTATTTGTTCGATAAGTAAGCATTAAGGCGGACGAACTACTACCATTTACCTCTATCTAACATCACCACCGTCATAGAATTCTTAGGGGGTAACTTTATATATTTTTCGGACGGCAGTATCACCATTCAGCCTTTATTACGATCCCCCTTCAACTTTGGCAAGCGAAAAGCCATGGTCCAAGCGATATATGACGTCTCGGGATAGTACAGATAACAAGAGCCGAGAATACTTCTCCTCGTGTCTCTCTTTCTCTCTCTCTCTCTCTCTCTCTCTCTCGATCACGTTACACCATTATTCCTCCTTTCTCTTATTCCAGACGAGAGAGACAAACGAATATACTGAGTTATTTCACGTGCTATACGCGAACGTAGACATTCAGAAAATTATTTCGTTTCTTTCCACCTCTTTACGGAGTAATCATATTGCAGTTGAGAGACGAAAGAGAGAAAGAGAGAGAGAGAGAGAAATGAGGATAGATAAAAAGGAATATGAGGAGTGAACTTGTCAAATTTCAAGGACGTTCGTGACGCAACGTTCTTAACAAAAAAAAAAAGAATAGAAAAATAATAGAAAAAAAAAAATCAAACGTTAAATAAATATTTCGTTCGTTCCCCTATATATTTCCCCTAATATACATACACACACACACACACACACACACATATATATATATATTTTATTTTATCATACCATATATTATAGTATTAAATAATATTACCGCAAGAGGTACAACGAGTACGAGATAAATTTCTCTTTACGTAATTAGTTCAGGCCAGACCAACGAAACCTTTTGCCAAGACTCCAACTGTATCCCATTATACTAAGATACGTTAGCCAGGTGTATAGAGAAAAAGAAAGAGAGAGAGAGAGAGAGAGACAGAAAGAGGAAGAAAAAAGAAAGTGTGAAAACAATGAAGAAAATATGCAGATTAACAGACGCCGGCCCTATTTTCGTACCATAATACTCCGCCTTAATTTGCGTTTTACAGAGGCGCGCGTGTACGAGTAATAATAAAAGGGTGGGTTAGGTGGGGTAGGTGGGTTGGGATGGGGGGTGGTTTGGGTCACTCTGCTCGTTTTTCTACGCAACCCGCAGACGCTATCAACTTTTCTTCATTTTATCTCTTCCTCTTATCCTTCTCCTTCTTCTTCTTCTTCTTCTTCTTCCTCTTCCTCTTTGTTCTTGCATATTTCTTCCTCTCGAAAAAGGTTTTATCTTCCTGAGACACGGAATTTAGACCACGGATAAAAGACTAATTAAGGCCGGGAACGGTTATTATTAGAAGGATCGTCGGGAAAATTAACTGCAAGAATCCGGACCACTTTCTTTCCAGACATAAATGCGAGGCAAGTCAGCAAAGAGAGAGAGAGAGAGAGAGAGAGAGAGAGAGAGAGAGAGAGAGAGAGAGAGTAGCTAATGCTGGTGCTGCCGTTGTTGATGCTGCTGGTGCTGGTGTTGGTGCTGGTGCTGGTGCTGCTGTTACTGCGCTTTTGCTTAAACCGGCACACGACTAGAACGGTATATACGTTGCAATAATCGTCCGCATACGGCACAACCGGCGCCATAATGAATGCAATTTTACTGGAAATAACGAAGCTCCTCCTCGAAGCTACTTTTTTTATCTTACCTCTTTTCTTCTTCTTCTTATTCTTGCTTTTCGAGGGCTCGAAGGGAGGTCGGGCGGGAAATCTGATTTTAGGTTAAAAATATCTTCGACAGACAGAGAAAAAGAGAAAAAGAGAGAGTAAGAGAGAGAGAGAGAGAGAGAGAGAGAGAGAGAGAGAGAGAGAGAGAGAGAGAGAGAGAGAGAGAGAGAGAGAGAGAGAGATATTTGAAACAACTCGTATCAACGTTTACGATTTTCCTTTTACGTTCCAAAAGCAATATTCGTGACAGCTCGTGGATATCTAAAAAGGAAAGAAAAAGAAAATAAAAAAAAATTACGCTACCGAGGAAGAATCTTTTTTATTTCTTTTTTTTTTTTTGTTTTCTCTTTTATTTTATTTATACAACGCGGATGGAGGTGGGGCGGTGAAGGGGAGGAATGTGCGTGCGGGGGGTGGAGGTGGGAAAGAATAGAAGGCCGCGAGGGAGATTTAACGAACGAAGGGATGTATTCTTTCGAGACGATTCGTCCCGAAATGTTCTTCTCCCTTTTCTTCGAGGAAAAAGAAAAATAAAAGAAAAGAAAAAAAATAATAATAAGTATAATAACGAACAAAAAGGAAAGAAAGGAAGCAAGATGGAGGGCGTGAGAGGGAGGGAGGGAGGGAGGAGGGATGAAAAAGTAATCGCGTTCTCGAAGATTGGATACGAAGGGCACGCACCTGTTTTAAAAGGTGAAGACGAAAAGGGGTTAGGAGGGGTACGGGGTGGATGAATAATTTATGCTAGGGTCATGGCTTCAAAGTGAAGCCTCCTACCCTTTCGGAAGGAAAATGCCTGGTCACTTTAATAATCGACGAGCCAGAACTTTTATACCGTCCTACGTTCCGGCGAAAAATTTTTTAAATACGCACACACGAATACAAACACACACACAAACACACACATAAGTACGTACGTATCGACGTACATTGGCAATTAATTTTAATTCGTTTTAAAAGAAAAATCTTTGGCACGCGTTCGATTTTTCTTTTCTTTCTTTCTTTCTTTCTTTTTTTTTATTCTTTCTTACCAGCGAAAATAATCCACAAATATGTTTCCCATACATCTTACACGTATTTTCCTACATTATCACGCAATCGGTTTTTGAAAATGACGTAACGAAGTATACCCACGGGATGTATATTACATACATAAAGTGCGTATATTGCGCCCGCGCACATCCACATCCCTTTCTCTCTCTCTCTCTCTCTCTCTCTCTCTCTCCTTCTCTCTTTCTCCCTTATATAGATACCACAAAGCACCATTCCCCACAGTGCACGAACCATGCGGCTTTCTCATTGGTCGACTTTAGGGTGCGGCTTTTTGATATGGTCATTCAAACGAAAATCCTCGAAACGAGAATACCGCACGTAACAATGATCACGTTCATTATTCTTATAGTTAATTTACAAAATGATCTAACCACGGATGATACTTAAATGATAGTCATTCGATACTGTCCCATACAGACGCGTATGAACACTAACACACACACACACATACACACACACACGCACACCCACGTAAAAAACGAGAGAAAGAAACGAAACAAAAAAGGAAACAACGAAAAAAGGAAGGAATTAAAGGCAGTTATACGCTCTTTCCGGCTCTTTTTGGTATCCGGTTGTAGAGTGCGTAACGAATTCTCTTTCCTTTCGTTCATTCGTTCGCTCGTTCGTTCATTCGTTCGCTCGTTGGTTCGTTCGTTGGTTCGTATACACCATCACTACCATCACTACCATCACTACCATCACTACCATCGCTAACCCATCCAGCAGTCTCGTCGGACTCTCGCTTTTTCCGTGTTTCCTCCCACGCGAAAACATGTTTTCCAACGTGTTTTTTTCCCTCCGCGCCCGGCGATGGGTCCGACGCGTACAATAACACGCCCACGTTGAAGTACCTTCTAAAACGTAAGTACCTACCTCGTGTACGTTCTCACGTACAGTCAATGTCATAGCTTAAAACGACTCGTACGAATATTCGAACGTACGAACAAACAAAACGGACTTATGAACAAACAAAAGTTCATACGGATAGAAACGTGATACATACATGAGATAAATACGTACGTACATACGTACATACATATACATACGTACATACATATACATACATACATACATACATATATATTAGATCAAAAATTTATTCGTATGTTTTCGTATCTTTTATTCTTCTTCTTTTTTTTTCTATTTAATTTTCTCTCTCTCTGTCTTTCGTACGATCCCACGTGATTTTTATTTTTAATTAACGACGCTGGAGATTTGCGAAAAAGAGGGAAAGAGAGAGAGAGAGAGAGAGAGAGAGAGAGAGAGAGAGAAAAAGCACGAATAATATCTCAACAATCTTTGCGCGCGAGTGTTCCTCCGTGCGGAATAATATTAAAAGGGCAGCCGCGCCTTACGTTGAAATTAACGTTCTTAAACCGCAAAGCTGCGTACGATGATGGAACGAGAGAGAAAGAGAAAGAGAGAGAGAGAGAGAGAGAGAGAGGTAAATGACTTATTAAAGTTACGCGACGTCATATTATACATTCATTTTCTTACTTGAAGGAACAAACAAAACGTAAAGAAAAAAAAGAAAAGAACAAATGAGAAAAGAAAGAGAAGCTACGAGAAAAAAGAGAAATAAAAAAATAAATAAATAAATAAATAAAGAAGGCTCAAAGAGAAAGGAAGAAAAGAAAAGGGAAGTAACACTAACGAAATTAAATTTGTATGATCATGAAAATTCACTCGGCAACTGGAACGGGAACGGTAGAACGGATTGAGTCGAAGCAAAACGGTTTGCGTACTTCGGGTCTGGATTTAAATCATAGCATGCGAACAAACGAGTGAAAGACAGAAAGAAAAATAGAGAGAGAGAGAGAGAGAGAGAGAGAGAGAGAGAGAAATAGACAAATCGGAAAATAGAGAAAGAGAGAATCTAAATTAAATGCCGGGTAAAGAAATCGCATCGGCGAGCATGCGACGGTAGAAGCCACTCGACGCGTCTGCTGCGATCCGTTTGAAATAAGAGCGAAACGAGAGGATGCAGCGGATGAGCGATAAAGGTGGGTGGTAGAGAGGGTTAGGACGTGGATGGGGAGGGATGAGGAGGGATGGTGCTGAAGGGAAAGAGGGACGGCGGAGAAGATAGGGGAACTGTGTAACGCGAGATGAAAAAGAGAAAATTAGAAAAATCGGAGCGTACACGCGCGCTTCGTATAAGTACTTACTTACTTACTTACTTACTTATATACTTACTTACTTACTTATATACTTACTTACTTATCTACTACATGGGAAAAGTCGACTCGACTGACTCTTTGGGCTAAAGAAATTAACGAGGATAATCGTTCTCGGTTTGATTCCTTTCGAAAGTGAAAAGCTTATAAGCTATCTCGGTCATCGACGGCGCGCGATTATACTTACTTTAAACGTTTGCCAAGTAGAGAGAGATTCTTTGTGGCAAAACGTTGAAAATAATCGAGCTCAACGACCCTATATATAACGACGATATATATATATATATATATATATATATATATATATATATATCTTTCTCTTTCACTCTTTCTCTTTCCGTATTTTTCTCTCTTTTGCTATTTCTACGCTTTTTATCGCCAGCATCACCACCGTCTTATTCTTTTGCGGACATCTTAACCGCAACTTCTCTCTCTCTCTCTCTCTCTCTCTCTCTCTATATATATATATATATATATATATATATATATATATATATATATATATATATAATTTTCTTTTTATCTATCTATCTCCTTCTTCCTTCCTTTCACTTTTGTTGCACCACCAAGTGTCTCATAAAGACGGCCGCGTCGCGTAAAGTCAAGGACCTCTGCTCTCATAAGGATACCTTTGCGCCACTTTTTTGGAAAATAACTCGAGAGGTAAACGATTTCGTGTCTTCATATAAAAATCGAAAGAGCGAGCGAACGAACGAGACAGAGAGAAAGATAGAAGAGAAAAGAAAAGTGAAAGTTGATAACCGATACTATTATCTATAGCATCGGACGTAATTGTAGAAAGATTGTGAAAAATAAATCAAAGTTAGAGTAAGAACAACAAGATTCTCTTGACTCGGAACTTCCGAGCATTACCGGGTTTGTTGGTTGGTTGGATGGTTGGTTGGTTGGTTGGCTTATTAAAAGTTATTAAAACGATCGACACGTACCACGGGGAAAGTTATTAAATCTTCCTCTACCGTCCTCCTTTTTCCTTTTTCACCATTCACGTTCGCAGAGTAAAGGTGGAGGATCATAGATATAAAGCTTTCCCCGTGGCCAAGAGTGAAAGAACTTTTTGTTGTTCTTCCGTTTCGGTACTACGAAATTTTCAACGCGCCATACCATCTCACGTTGAAAATAATCTTTTCCTTCCTTCCTCTCCCTCCCTTCTCTCTCTCTCTCTCTCTCTCTCTCTCTGTCTTTTTTTCCGCTGGAAGCAAAGTAATTAATGATGAAACTAATATTTACGATATGAAGGTCGAAAAAAGAGAACGGGCCGGAAGATATTGGGTAACGCACAGTATACCCGGTGCGTGTGTAATTAAAAGATTTCCCTCTGTAATAAGTTTCAAATCGAATTCAATATCCGAATATCGACGTTCGTTATGATAAATCGCCTCTGGGTATTTCGGTGTATCGGGGTTGGACTTATTAAAAAAAAAAAAAAAAAAAGAAAAAAAAGGGAAAAAAAGAAAAAGAAAAAAAATTACCAATCCTTCGAACGAATGAATTTTGATATATGCAGCAAGTGCTTTACTTATCGTACGTACGTGTACGTACATACACGCATACATTCGTACATTTCGAATGTAATATTTCGCTTCGCAAGTTCATTACATTTTCCACGTTAACCGACCAATACACCGGGTCCAATAATTATAGTAGGAGCTTTTAATATGCCCGCTTTTTCGTTTGGGATTCGCTTCGTTTAAAGTGCGCTGAAACGAAAGGAGAAATCTCCGTCCGTCCGTCCGTACGTCCGTCCGTCCGTACGTTCTTTATGTTGATTTTGCTCGATCGCGAAAGAAAGAAAGAAAGAAAAAAAGGAAAAAGAAGACGTAAAGAGAAAGCGAAGAGAAGAAAAACGTAGCCATCGTAAAATCTGCGAAAGCGCGTATTTTCTATGCTAACCATCTCCTGGTGAAGAATACGTAATTATAATCCCGATACCAGGAATCGATGTTCCAAGACAGTTCGCGCGTTTCCCACGTACCCATCAACGTATAACATTTAAATAAATAATCCGTGATACGTTCTTCTTCTTCTTCTTCTTCTTCTTCTTCTCCTTCATCTCCCGTCTCTACCGCTCGTGAGAGTTTCGCGATGTTAATAGGGTGGGGGAAAGGAAAAACAAACAAAAAAAAAAAGAAAGAAAAAGAAAAACAAACAACAAAAATGAAGAAGAGGAAAAAAGTCGAGTAAACATTCCGTAAACTCGATAAAATTCAATCGCGTAATAAAGTTTAGCTTTGTTTCCTTTCTTTTTTCGTTCTCTCCCTCTCTCTCTCTCTTTTTTTCCTCATTTATTTTATTTTTATTTTTCTTCTTGTTTTTGCTTTCTTTCATTCGTTTCGTTCCTTTTTTTCCTCTTTGTCCTTTAATTTTCCATCGTCGTCGTTCTCGTTACGAGAAGATAGAAAAATAGAGGGGAAAAATAAAAAAAAAAAAAATATATATATATATATATATATGTATATATGTATATATATTCCAACGCGCAAAGCTTTCGAAAAACAATCGACTTCGTCAACATTATTCTCTCGACTTATTATTTACCAGATAGGATTCACAGCGTATCCCCAATGTTTTTGTTCCAACGAGACGTTATTTTCTCGCGTTCGCGTAGCTTCATGAATCGTACTAAAAAAAGAAAAAAAAAAAAAAAAAAGAAAAAGTCGGAGAAGGGGCGGATAGGGGGAGGAGGGGAGAGGAGGGATGGACGGAGAGCGGGGGAGGGCAAACGTTGTAAAAATTCTCTGTCTTAATTTTTCTACCAACTCTTGGATAAGGATCGACGTATACTAGCTCGTTGAACAGTCGAATCATAAAGGCGAGCACGCTCGTTCGAAATAAGAGATAAGTAGAGACGAAGATTCTATCTCGGTAATTTTGTATTTTGGGGAAGGGAGAGAGCAAAAAAAAAAAAAAAGAAAAAAACGAGGGAGAGATATCCATTGTTAATTCAAAGCGATAGAGTCTTATTAAGGTTGATTTCAATGTAAAACATGGAATAATATAATGAGCTCGTCCTTTCTACATTGTCCGTGCTTTTACTCCTCGCGTTTCTATTTTCTGCGATTTGTGTTAAAAAGAAAGAGCGGGAGCGGGAACGGGAGGGAGGGAGGGAGTAAGAGATGGGGAGAGGGAGAAAGATATATATATATATACATATATACAGAGAGAGAGAGAGAGAGAGAGAGAGAGAGAGAGAGAGAGAGAGAGAGGGAGGGAGGGTAAGATAGAGGGGAAATGTGTTCGCCGCCATCGTCGTTCCAAAGGAATCTTCATTTCGCGCTTAATCGCACACCTTCGAGGAATCTCCAAAATTCGCCGAATTTAAACCGAATCCTTGTTTCTACGTTTATCAGATTAAATCGGTAATAGAGTTTAAAGAGAGAGAGAGAGAGAGAGAGAGAGATAGAGGGGAAACACAATCGATTAAGATTTTTTTTTCTTTCATCTCTTTTTTTTTTTTTTTATATTTACGTCGAGCTTTATCGAGCGTAACGAAATAGCAAGTGTTACTCCGGTCGCTCATTGACCAAGATACGAATCGACGGACCTCGTTAAGAATGCAAATTTTACGGTTGGTAACTGGACTGACCGGCCGCGCAACGGCCGACGCGTCGTCGCGCGGAAAATACGTTCGATTAAATTCAACGCGTGGAAAAACATTCGGCGATGTTGAAATTTAACATCACCTGCGGCTCCTCCCCGCCCGCCCCCCCCCCGCCCACCGGACGACCCTCTCCTCGGCCCATCGCGACGCTCCATTATTACGCGACCTTGTTTTTATCAATCCGATCCGATTCCATGACTCGTAACGTTATCGGCCGTCGTAAACTGCATCGGGTAACGTATAACGAAAATTTTTCGCAAATTTTTTCATCGAGACTTCTCTCATCCCACACGGTATCATCTTCACCCACGCGCTCACACAAAATACCTACAAATATGCATACGTGCATATATTAATCGTACGTATATAAAAAGATAACTTACAATGACAACGTTGTTACGTATTTACGTAAGCATGTAAACGCGAGAGCGGTATACTTCGCGAATATGAAAGCCACGCTTACGCAAATCGCGATACCGCGAATATAATTTTAATAAACGAGCCATTAACAAAGAGGGACCGAATGAATCGGCAAGTACGTGCAAACTCTTTCGAACGCATAAACACCGGATACGTTCGTTTATTCGAAAATATTCTCTATGATCGCGTTAATTAATGACGACGAATGAGAAAACGAAGAGCTCGACGTTCGACGAATAGAAACGCGCAATCCTATTTTCAGGAAGGTTCGCGTTGGCACTCTGTAATTCGTTAATAACTCGCGATATGAAATAAACGACGGAGTGGGATCATTTTCAATGGGCCCTTCTCGATTCGTACATCGAAGATCGAAGAGGAATGAAGTAAAAAACGAAAAGAAAAAAAAAAAAAGAAAAAAAGAGCAAAGAAATGAAAGGTAGAGAGAACTTTTTTTTCTTTCTTTCTTATAGAAAAGAAAAAAAAAAATACAAATAAAAATAGAAAGAAAGAGAGGGAGATAGGATCGAACGCGGAACAAGTTAATAAGGGAGAAGGAGATCGGAGCGAAATAAGTGGAGCACGTTTCGTTGCAGTTTCTTTCTCTTAAAAAGGAAGAAGGAAAACGCGCGAGGTATTATGAACAGATGTTAGAGCGGAATGCCAAAAGCTTGTCAGATCGTAAGGGAAGAAAAGAAAAATACCTGACATCAGCGCGTTTTCTTCGGGCATCGTTTCCGTTCCGCAGTCCTCGAGATCTACGGCTTACTTTCGCGGGAACGACTCTAACCGGGCGCGCTCCTTGATTGAACGACGAGGATCGTCGACGTGCGTGCAATCCTTAACGTCGTTTTCCACCGCAAACCGTTCGAAATAATTACAACGGATATCTTCGTTATATTTCTGATACGAAATATCATGAAAGGTTAAATGGAAGAGAGAAAGAAGGGAAGATGAAAAGAAAAAAGAGAGAGAGAGAGAGAGAGAGAGAGAGACAGGTAGAGAAAGTAAATAAAATATAAAACCGATCTTCGATCGTACGTCAAGGTATTGAAAATAAAAGAATTTAAAGTTTCTAAGAGAGAGATGGAGAGAGTTGAAATGGTTTCTAGGTCTTATTCGCGTCCATGGAGAATTTCCTAAGATAAAAGCGAAGCGACGCTTGGAAAAGACGTTTGACGCGGGTTACATATACACACACACACACACACACGCACACGCACACGCACACACACACATATATATATATATATATTTGAAGATAGCGCGTCGCGCCATTGGCTGTCGGCGTTGGAAAACCGTGAGATTACGAGAGTGGCCCGTTTCTACTACGGGAGACCCCAGCCGGAAAGCCCGGGAAAAAGTTTGTCGCGCGCGTTGGCGGTGCCTGGTAAAAAAAGGGGTTGGAGAAACGTGAGGGAGGAACTAAAGGAAGGAAAAAGAAATTGAGTGTTTGTGAGAGCGCGCGAAAGAGAGAGAGAGAGAGAGAGAGAGAGTCAATGGAAGGGGAAACAAAGTAGCTGACACGAACGTTCACCGCGGCCACCATTTCTGTCCTCCTTCGTGTGTCATTGTCTTCTTTTTCCTCTACTTTGGACGGCGGTTAGCACTTCGGCTCGACGTAAAGCATGCCAGAGCGACGTGCACTTGTCTTCTCTCTCTCTCTCTCTCTCTCTCTCTCTTTCTCTTTCTCTTTCTCGCATACATACATACATATATGTATATATATATATGTATATACACATCCACCCTCCTTGTGGATATTCAAGACGGTTTCGTGCGGCAATTCCGCGTTATCTGAAATGCCCGACTCGCAGATGTGTTAAGCTATCTCATATACATCTCGCGAATGTGTTAAGCTATCTCGAGGATGTACGCTAGGGATACGACGAGGACGATTCTCCGTCTCTGTCTTCTCAATCCCTCACTCACTCACTTTGCATGGATCGATGTAAAGTAATCGTTTGTGGCATGCATGCAGGTTACACGGTTGCTTCCTCTATGTATGTATATATGTATATAACGTATATATATATATATATATATATATATATATATATATATATATATATATTCCCTTGTCCCTTATATAGTCCTCATCCTTTTCAACATATTTCCTCTACGTTCTTCGCGTATTCTTCATATTTATGGGCCCCGTCATTTATCGAAGATTCTCTTCAAAATGAGACGAGTAGTCCTTTAACGTTATCCCTTTCTCAAAAACTCGTGAAACTCGAATAAGTCATTGTAAAAGACGATTTCGACCGTGATTCTCGAAAGCTCGTTCGAAGAATTCATATATATATATGTGTGTGTGTGCGTGTATAAATAAAAAAAAAAAAAAATGATCAGTTAATACGGATAAGCACCTATCTTACTTGGATATCTACGTATGTATAAAGAAGTAAATAAACAAGCAAGCAACTATCTCTTCTGCGGTTTATAAGATCACGCGAATTAACGTATAGTAAGGGAAACAATGGGTCGCCATGAGCAAATAATATCTAGATTTTAGTCTCGTTAAAGGGATAACAGTTTCGTGTATGAATTAATTCAGATTATGGTTAACATCGTTGACTATTCAAATCGAGGAGAGTTGTCGTATTCGTTGAATTGCCTTCGTCAGATATCTAATGTATTCGCTTTTACGCGCACACGTCAAATCTCTCTCTCTCTCTCTCTCTCTCTTTCTCTCTCTCTCTCCGTCTCTCTCATTACGTCAAATCGAGTCGCTTGGATTGTTATTTCCCTTCGGTTAGTTTCCAATCTATCGTACCGGGACGTTATGATATAAATTTAAGATTTACTTCTATCTTATCCTCCGAATTCAATCCGTTCGTACTCACCGGACCGACAATTAGCAACGAAGATACATTATACGGACCTAAGGGGTATGTGTCTTCCGTGTAGGAACAATAGCCCGAGAGATATAGAGATAGGAGAGACAGAGACAGAGCGATAGGACTTCCGTCGAGGTTTCGAGAGATCGATATTCGACGAATCCTCTATGGCCCTACGTTCTCTCTCTCTCTCTCTGTCTCTCTGCTTTTGTCTTTCTTTCTCTCTCTCGTCTCTCGTTTAAAATCCACTCGAACAAAACCTACATATGCGATCGGACAAACAACGATCGGAAACATTTTCCCCGTCGTTCGCCATTGCAGATATCCCCACATTTAACAAATATTATCAAACGGCAGTTGTCATTGAAAAATCTCGTAAAATAATGTGTACCGAAGCGTACAAATAAAGCGTCCTGGGTACTCGCGATTGAATACGCGAAATTCGATCATTTTATTATGTCAAACGTTAACTCGGCTCTGTGTAATCGAATTCGCGAGTTACATTGATATTAAAATTCTTTTCTTTTTCTTTTTTTCTTTTTTTTTTTTTTAATCGTTTCCGTAATTAAATTTTACGTTTCGTTGCTCGTCCTTCTCTTTTTTATTACTTGTTTTTTCTTTTTTATTCATGTTTCTCAATTTTTGAGAAACGAAGAGAGAGAGAGAGAGAGAGAGAGAGAGGGGAGAAAATTTTTAGGAAAAATTCTAGGAAAATCCTTGGGGTTTCGAAATATCGTCATCGTACTTTTATCTCCTTCTCTCCCTCTCCCTCTCTCTTCTTTCTTTTTGAAAAAGGTTACCAGAAAATTCAATGTCTGCCAAACGTAAAAGCATGACTTCAATATATAAGCAAACCGTCTGTATTATTACATTGAAGCTCTACCTAGTCACATTCACTGGTCACATGTTCGCTAAAGTTCTCTCAATTTAAAAGGCTTCTTATCTCCAATATAATATGTAACAACGATGAAATTCACTGAATAAGGTACTACGATGGAATACGATTCGATGATACGCTGTTATATTTTTTACATATATACAAATACTCGTACACTCGTACACATACATACACCGACACACAACACACACACACACACACACACACACACACACACACACATATGTTTACACGGTATAGTAGACTTAAATCATTCGATGTTTCCAGCTTCTGTAAAAATGATATCGTAAATAGTCTCTCAACCGGGCCGTTCTTGCCAAAGTTAACACTAACCTGCACCCTAGACACTCTCTCTCTCTCTCTCTCTCTCGCTTGCTTGTTTCCTTTCTTTATTTTTTTCTTTTCTTCTCTCTCCCTCTTCTCTGGTAAATTATATAAAGCGTAATTAAATTTTATCGACGCTATGAGTTATGTCATAATCGTTTTCCGATATTCCACCGTCACACCGGCAACGTTCTCTCTTTCTCTATCTCTTTCTCTTTTTCTTTCTCTTACGAGAGACGTCTGGATTCCACCAAATATATATATATATATATATATATATATATATATATATATATATATATATATATATATATTTGGTATCTCTCTCTCTCTCTCTCCCTCTCACTAAAATTCTCCTTCCCATTTCTCGGTATTCTTTCAAAAACGACAATTCTGCGATAAAGTTTAGAACGTTGCTATCGAAAATTGCAATTGTTCACTTAGTAAATCAAATTAAATTCCAAGAAAAATCGAATGTATAAGTTTCATTTCTTCTTTTCCTCCTCCTCCTTCTTCTTCGTCTTCTTCTTTCCTTTATTTCTTTTTCTTTCCTTTTTCTTTTTCTTTTATGAAATAATTTCGACGAGTTCGATTCGCAATGAAGAAAAAATATTTTTCGAAGCGGAAATAAAAAAAAAAAAAAACGAAAGAGAGAGAGAGAGAAATGTCTGCGAGACGATAATAGAACATAAATATCGGCTCTCGTTCTTTGACTCGTTAAATAACGAGTTTTCCGTTCATCGATCGATCCATGTATCCTTCAACTAAGTCATTTTTATTTCATCCATCCGACCTCCCCGAACTGCCCGCACCGCAACCCCGTCTTATCGCGATATTTCTATTATCTAATTGCGTTTTATAATTACGCGAAGAGCGCAAAAACGATCAACGTTGCGTACGTTGAAAGGAACGTACGAAGTAATTGAATTTTCTCGCGCGATCTCTGATACACCAAACCACGCAACAATGAGCGACTCTGATGTTTTCATGTACGTACGCGTACGTACGTCGTACGCGAGAGGCCATATTTAAAGGCAAAGAACGGACAGAAAGGGAACAAAGGAAGGAGAAACGTCCGTTCTTTCGCCCGTACATCGGATATTATTATTCAGCTTAGCGTTATTTTCGCGATGCAAAGCGCGGAATGGTTTACAACGCGAAAAGGTCCAGACTACTACGACGACGGACGAATGGGGATGGACGTACGAATTTAAATGTGATTCTTTTGTCTCTCTCTCTCTCTCTCTCTCTCTCTCTTTCTTTCTCTTTCTCTTTCTCTCTTATTGTGTGTATTTGCGTTTCACTGTGTTACGAACATTCGTGTATTGTGTTCGTACGATATCAATGCCCGTATAACGTTAGTTCTACTCGCACGCGTTATTATCCAAATAACGTGGGTGCCGACATAAAAAGTAAACAGGAAAAGGCATTTTATCTCTCTCTCTCTCTCTTTCTCTCTCTCTCTTTCTCTGTCTCTCTGTCTGTCTCTCTCCTTCTACGTACACGCTCGATATAATGCCCTTGCACAGATGCAATTAAATGTGCATTATCCATTATTTACATTGTTCCATATTACCGCATAGCTTTAGCGTGCAACCGAATGCCCCCTTACGATAATTCATGACATTTTATACGGTAGAACGCAGGCGGGCTCTTATTACCGTCGAACGCAACAACACCATCGATCCTGTTACAAGCGATATACATATGTGTCGCGCGGCGGAATTTTCTATGGGGGAAGGGGTGGGGGGGTAAACGGGAAATTTAGAAAATTATCGAAAATAGTTGAAGAGTTTAATGCCCGGTCGTGTTTCAAACTCTCTTTCTCCCCCCCCCCCCTTTTTTTTCCCTCGAGCTTTGGAATTATTCGAATAACGCGCTTTTATCTGTATCGCATGAATACGTAGATACGTATCCGTACATACATACACACATACATACGTATCCGCACGTATATGCGTATAAAAGCCGACAAAAAAAAAAAAAAAAAACAATTCACCTTATTTTTATTATATGTACGCTAGAAACGTTTTTTTCATTTCACTTTACGACAATGCAAGCGTACCGGCTCTACGAGAAATACAATTTCGATCGAGTAACTTTGTACGAGGTATAAACGACGAAAAAGATATATATCGGTACGTATATACCTCCCTCCTCCTTCCCTCCTCTCTCCCTCCTCCTTCGCCGCAGCAGCTTTCCCGCGTACCCTTCTCCTATCGCGCGTTAAAAATAAAAACGTTAAAAATATAAAAGTCGTAATGGAAGGCTCCGATTAAATTCACGATATATACGACGTAACTAAACGCGTCGAGTTTAGTCGAGTGCCGGACGATCACATATGGCTCGTGATATAAAATATATATTTTTAGAAATAATATGTACACATGTTTCTTTTTTTTTTTTTTTTTATAAATTTTAAATTTCCCCGAAGATCCTTCGATTATCGTATAACAATTTTTATCCCGTAATTCTTGTCCCGAACTCAACGACGCCCCGTATACACGCGGACGATGGAAATGAAATTGAAGCTTTTATGAGCTTTCCTTTGGTTATGTATTTTCTTTTTATTTTTATTTTTATTTTTATACTTCTTCGCGATAAAAATATCCAACCCTCAATTTGCCAAATGAATTTCTCGATATAAACAATTATTAAGTTTTAGAGCGCGAAACGTCGAACGTTTCAAGGACCGTAATAATTTACTACGAGAAATATCCGATTGTGTTCGATGAGGAGTGTGGAGTGGAGTGTATGACGGGAGGGGGAGGGTATCAAAAAATAGAGAGAGAGAGAGAGAGAGAGAGAGAGAGAGAGAAAGAGAGTGGGAGGGTATGGACGACGGAAGGAAAAGGACGATTCGAATTTTATTGGAAATTTGATGCGATGACTCTATCGGAAAATAATAAATTCTAAGAGACCTCGAACTATTCGCACTTACTCCTCGATCCTACCACTGGTACCTTATTATTATTCGTTCGCGAAGCTTTCACGAAGAGTCCCCTCGCCTCTCTTTTCGTAGAACTCCCTCATTGATCCATACAATTATCGCCGTAATGAGTCCTCATTCTTCCGAAAGTACTCTCGTCGTACCAACCACTCACGGAGTTTAAGAATCGCATCTTACCTCGTTCCTCTCATCCGTTTACAACCGTTCTACTCTTACTACGATTTACAAAATTATCACAGACATTTATTTAAATTATCCCCTCGCTCGTCTCTCTCTTTTTTCTTTTTTTATGGATATCACATTTGTTTGACATGAGACAATTATCATTTTTTTTTTTAATTGTAACTTATTTATAGTTTAATTACTATTACTCATCGATTTTATGTCTCTGGACGATAGGATGCGTTCGCATGCTTATTGTGTGTCAATATTATTTACGAAGAAAATCGTGGATATTTGTAAAAAAAAAAAAAAAAAAAATTTTCATTCGATTTTCAATCCAATGAGAAAACTCGCGAATATATTACACATAACGTTTGCAACATTGACACGTTTCAACGATCTCGAACGGAACGAGTGAATGTCGTCGTTTTCAAGATCGAGCGATTTCACTATCCTCGACAGAAAGTGAAAGTAACTAAGTAAGTACGTAAGTAAGTAAGTAAGTAAGTACTTACTTAAGTTAACGTGGTTAATCGCATTGACGAACGAGCTGCAAATATCGTCGCTCGTTCACACGAAACGTAGAGTCCTAGCGTGCTCGTCAAGCTTTACCGAACTGGTTTCGCGATTAATGGCGCGATTAGAAGGCCAACGTACGACCGACCTGACCGCACGACAATGCGATCCTTTGATCCTGGAAATTGAAGAAGCTGATGATAGGTAAGTACTTGAACGATAATAGTTCGCGTTCAAATAAATATCCTTGGGTGTCTTGTAAAATTTACTTCTCTGTTTTTCTTTAATTCTTTTTTTTTTTTTTCTTTATTCCCTTTACGAACGACTTCAATAAATTCCTCGTTTATTTCCAATCAAACATCTAATCGTTTATTACGTAACGCTTATTACTTGCGATACGAAGGATTTCGCGTGACTTTTACGTTGGTTTCTTTTTTTCTTTTCTTCCGATCGATCACTCGCGGAATACCGAAAAAATAGGTAAAATGGCCGATACGATTCTCCCGTGGGACGATTAAAAATCACCGGTGATACTTTAATTATCTCATTGCGTGAACGAAAGTGATGGATCGTTCTGGCACGTAGGCACCACCGACCTAACGTACTTTACAGTCATACATTATCATTCCGTGCGATAACGTTGCGTGAAACGTGAAGCACAGATTGCGTGCAGGCCGACTCTGATACCTCTATGGACGTATATATGTATATATATATATATATATATATATATATATATTATATATATATATACATATACACACATATAACTATATATATATATATATATATATATATATATATATATATATATATATATATATATGCGACAAAGGGTGCGAGGCTCGCTGAAATTCGATTAACACGAAAGCTCGATAGCACGAAGTCGATATCGCTCGAAGGGATAAGGCACAGCGCTATTAAATGGAATAAATCTTGTTCGAAGTCCGTCGAACTTTCGAAAAGATCGAACGTTAAAGGGATTTCTTCGATAAGGGATAGAAGAAACTTGCTTTCTTAGTTCGTAATTAAAAAGAACCGAAAAGGAGAACTTTAAACTTGTAATATATATATATATAGAAAGATATATATATATATATATATATATATATATATATATATATATATATATATATATATAAGTACAGACTGTTACTCGTTTTAATCATTGCAATTATTCAATGAAAATCCATGAATTATAAGAAAATTAAAGTTACGTAATAATACTTAATTGAATATCAATTCGAATCGAGCGAAGAATCATAATGGAACATTCGACGTTTCATCCATTCCTATTATCTATTATATTATCGTCTATAAGAAAAGAAAAAAAAATAAAATAAAATAAAATAATATATTGTAAAATCCTTTACGTTAAAATGTTTCATTGGAACGTTCCCGTTGTTCCTTAATTACGATTCGAAAGTATCGAATGTAAGCTTACACGTCGTTGAAACGTTACGAGTATGTAAGAGCAAAAACAACGACGACAAAAAAAAAAAGAAGAAGAAGGAAAAGAAATAAAAATAATAAAAAAAAAAAAAAAATAAATAAATAAATAATAAAATAAAATAAAAGGAAGAAGGAAAAAAGCCCCGTGCAAAAAGGATACCCTTTGTGCGGAATTGAACGACCGCAAAGATTCGCAGGTGAATTTAATGTCTCGCGTAACGATCCGAATACGTGCTCGTACATATGTTCTGGAATTTAATACAGTAACGTGCGTGTAATTTAGATCCGGTCCGGTATGGCTAACGTGTTACAACGCGCGACGTCCACTCTCGCCCAGGAATTCGGCAGATAAATTATATGGTAGAGAGGGAAGGTTGGTAGACGTTAATGCTTACGCATCAGCCGTTCATCTGGTTTCTGCGGTATTCCCTTGAACGTTTAACTCTCGCGTTTCCGCATGCGTTTTGTGTTCTATACCGTCGCGAAATTTCCCGCTCGGCATCGTACTTTAAATGACCCTTTCGAACGATCGCGGTCATATTAACGTAACGCGCCTCCTTCTCCAAATATTGTTACGTTTCATTCTTTTGCGTATATATATATATATATATATATATATATATATATATATATATATCTTTCTTCTCTCTATCTATTTGTCTGTCTATCTCTCTCTATCTCTCGTTTTCTATGTGTGTGTGTGTGTATATATATATATAGGTAGTTTATATTCTCAAAGGAATAATAATGAGGAATAATTAAAATTTAGATTCGGTACTTGATAAAAATTCTGAATGCGTTGGAAAGGAAAAAAAAGGGAGAGAGAGAGAGAGAGAGAGAGAGAGAGAGAGAGAGAGAGAGAGAGAGAGAGAATGAGAGAATAAAAAAGAAAAGAAAAAGTTATTCCCACGAACGTTATATAAAATGAAAGTTTCGAAATGCATCATTATAATATATGATCGTGTGATTCATCGGGGTTTAATTCGAATCATTCTTTCCACGACGAAATCGAAATGCTACGATAATTCGACTAACAGTCGATAGAGAGAAGATCGAATAATCGAGTTAACTGTAGAAGTTCAACGGGAAACGGACGTGTCGGGGAACAAAGTTACCTTTGGATATATCTTTTCGAACGAGTTCGAGCGAACGACTGGAGAACTGGCGATGGTGATGGTAGTGTTGGTGGTGGTGGTGGTGGTGATGGTGATGGTGATGGTGGTGGTGCTGCTAGAGATGGTGGAAGTGGTGGTACCGCGGTAACGAAACTCTCCCTGTTGAACTAAAGAGAATAATCGTCGAAGGAAGTGAAATTGCTGATTTAGCGAGCCCTGCTCGTAAATCCACGAGTTAGTTCGCCGCACGACGTGTCACGAGATAACGCCCAAAGTCGATCGAGTTCTACTCTCTCTCTCTCTCTCTCTCTCTCTCTCTCTCTCTCTCTCTCTCTCTATCTCTGGTTACATTCTCCGTGTACGTATGTAGGTAACCACCTTTCGTCGATTAGTAACTAATAAAAAGATAAATCAAATGAAAAGAATTTAGAAAATCCTGATTATTCCACGTATGCATATGTATGTATATCTGTGAATATAATATGATATGATATAATATTTATATAATATATCACAATTAATTTGATTATTTTAATCACGAGAAAAATATAATATAATATAATATAAAGTATAACATACGAGAGACAAATGGTTGATGAAAAATTAATTAAAGACGAGAATGTTATACTTTTAAAAATATTAATTATTTATTATATAATTTATATACTTAATAAATGTATATATATATATATATATATATATATATATATATATATATATACATATATAATATAATTTGTCACAATTACTGTCGTTATTTTATTCAATTATATAAGGAATATAATACGATATAAATTATAATGTACGAGAAAGTGAATCGATGCAAAATTTATTTAAAGGCGCGTTTGATGTTCTTAAAAAAAAAAAAAAAAAGAAAAAAGGAAAAGGAAAAGGAAGATAACAAAAATAAAATAAAAAGAAAAAAATGTAACTGGTCTTTTCGGATTCTTCCAAAATCTGACATGTAAACCCATCGTATCTAAAAATTCATTGTTCCTGGAAGGCTAAATTTAAAAGGCGAGAGAGTTAGATACCTACTACCTAAGGTATATAATTTCGAAAGTCAGATTCTCCGACAAGCATACGAAAGGTAACGCTTGTGCGAGGAGAACAACGAAAACGTGGATGAGGAAGGGGATGAGGACGAGGACGAGGACGAGGACGAGGACGAGGACGAGGACGAAATCTCGGAAATCTTAACGGCGTGGACTTACGTGGTTGCTCGTTTAAACGCGACCTCTTACACGATGTTCCATGCTACTGTCCTCTTTAACTTACACCGCACCGAACTGGTCATACTATTATGCGGTGGCAGAAACGAGTTACAAGATTGTAGATCCCAGCGGTTTTCGGGTCGTACAGTTTAATATAGAGGGGAAAATATGTGTGTGTTTGTGTGTATGTGTGTGTGTAAGAGAGAGAGAGAGAGAGGTGATGTTCTCTATGTTGCTATGGTAGTGGTGGTAACAACCCCTTTTGTACGAGACGAGACGAAGAAGAAGAAGAGAGAGAGAGAGAGAGAGAGAGAGAGAGAAGAAAAAAAAAGATGAGTAGTAGAGAAGAGAATGAGGGAAGGGAAAGGTTGCGGCACGTATCTCGTGACAGGGAGTAATATTTTTTACGGTAGACCCTTCGTGTATACGTCAGCTTTATGCCGCCGTTGAGAAACGAGACGTAACTTATATACATACGTGCATATATGTGTATATATATATATATATATATATATATATATATAATCTATATATATGTATATGTATTGCGTACGAGTAAATAAAGTGACTCGGTAACTATTATAATAATATCAGTATACTACACTGATCCGAAATAATATTTGAGTTCGGTCGACGAGGCGAGGAAGGAATAGAAAAAGAAAAGAAGGAAAAAGAAAAAACGCAGCAAGGATTTGCGTATAAATACTATTGTAAATAGTAAACAATTTGATCGACGCGATTGTCGAATGAGAAAATAAGGGAGAAAAAATAAAGAAAAAAAAAAAAAAGAAAACAATTACACAGAAAGAGATGAGAAAAGAATGGGAAATTACTTCGACGAAGACTAATGATAATTATTGATTAGCACTATTATACGGTCGAATAAACACGCGCCTACGCCAAACTACTGTTCAATGGGATTCGGTAATCTCTCTGGATGCAGCCGCGTTACAATGATAGTACATCGTTCTTGTTTTCGAAAGCGCACACTGATTATATTTGCGGGAAAAGTTCGATAGCCTCGCCGAAAGTGATTGGATATAGTGATAGATAAAGCAAAAGAGAAAAGAGAGAGGTGTATATATATATATATATATATATATAAAGAGAGAGAGAGAGAAAGAGAAAGAGAGGGAGTTGCCTTTATACTCATGCACGATTTGTCAACTCACCCTAAATCTCTTACTCCCAAATCGCACGGGCAAATATTTTGAAGAGTTTTTATTCATCGAACTGAAGAGCAACCCGTTAGCTCTCTTTGTGCTATGCCCTAAATCAAAGTCGCCCAGTTTGTAATTTTATTTGAGAGGATACCGACGAGTATGCTGACGTTTAATGGCTACTCTCTCGTTCTCTCTCATTCTCTCTCATTCTCTCTATCTCTCTGTCTCTCTCGTAGCTTCATTCTCTATGCGTATCTTCTAATAGAGAGTATGATGACGAAGTGCTCGGATGTTAATGAATCGTTATGAACGATGAAAAGCTATCGACGAGTGATAAAATTTTGTTAAGGATCTACCTTGCCTTTAGAAAATGTGCTCCATATATACACATAATCGAATAATATTATTCGTATAAATACGCATATATAAACGAATTATTTTATTTTAACGATCAAACGTATCGTTGTCAATTATCCTACGTTTCGTAACAAACGTGTGTTACCAATGACGAAAAGAAACAACCAATCGATTAACGAACGCATTAAAACGATCGACATTTCGTACGGATAAAATTTAATTATAGCATTGTATTCTCCTATCATAATATTATATACCGTTGAATGGTTAAGCTAAAGTTACGTAAGGCGTAAAATACTTAGAAATACGTACGTACGTAACAAACGCAAGACGTTTTCAATTAGACGACGAATCGTCCTAGTAAAATAGAGTTAAACTTGCTAATTAACGTTGTTTCGAACAAAAGCACAGGAACCGTAGTTCGTCGTTGACGCGTTGTTAAGAAATCTTTGGATTTTGAATAATGACAGTTCGAGCAATAATATACATATATACATATACATACATACATATAAAGCGAGAGAGAGAGAGAGAGACAGAGACAGAGACAGAGACAGAGAAAGAGGGAGAGAGAGAGAGAGAGAAGATCACGCTTTAGAGAAGTTACGAGCAACGAACTGATTGTACATTGACACTGATGGGAGATACTGGGACATGCGTACATGAAACGTGGTAGAGGTGGGGAGGGGAGGGAGGGGGGCGTTCAACGTCGACGTTTGCCAAGCATATACACATCGAACTACAAGGCTGTGGAACGAGCAATTTGTGAAACTCGACAGATGCGAGGGCCACCGATGGCCGTAGAGGATTTGGCCGGGGTCATAAATGACGGGTTCAAATGTTACGTCCTCCCAGGACACATCAAATTTGACGCTGGATGTATCTATAAATGGGATTTTATTCGAAACTTCAGAGAAATCTAGACCGATGTACGTACGTACACGTGCATTGCTTCGATATCTGTAGCTCTTCCTCCTTCCTCCTTCCTCCTTTCCTATCCCACGTACCGCAACCCTTCACCTCCCTCCCCCCTCTACCCCTCTCAAATCCCACTCTCTTTCCGTCACCTACGTTATACGAAAGTCGTTTTTTTTTCTACTCCCTTTCTATCTCTCTGTCTCTCTTTTCTAACGCGATATCAAAGCCCGGGGAGATCGTAAAAAAATTGATAGGACGAATATTTTCCTTGTTTGTAAACGCCGTACCTACGTTATACGTAGTGTCTGTATATATGTATATATATATATATATTTTTTTTTTCGATGGCTATTGCAAACGTACTATCCTCCAGCTTGTCTGTGGATGACTTGAAATCAATCATTTTTCTGTATTTTCTTTTTTTGTGAAGTACAACGTTTTTCATATTATCGAGAACTATCGATATATATATATATATATATATATATATATATATATATATATATATATATATATATATATATAGTTAATATTCGCATATGCGTACGTAGACATTCTTTGTTACGGACTATGGAATAAAATTCGTATAAATATTCGGGATTCGTACGTACGTACATATGTATGTAAATGTCATATCGTAAGTATTTAAAGTATCATTAGCAAACGGAAACATTATCGATACGGAATGAAATGAATATAATATAAGTATATGCGGGACATTAGGTATTTGCGTTATATAATTTAAATTTTATACCTTGTTATAACGATCAATCGAATCTCACTAACAATGAACTAATGTTATAGCTTATTGAAACTCAATATGTACATTTACTGAGATTGTTATATGTATATATATATGTATATATTAATCATTTTTTTAAGTTCGTTATTTTATAATAAAAATATATAGGTACATATTTGATCGTAAATAAAAGAACGAAATATTATCTAATTGTTAAACAAATGATCAACGTTAAAGTAAGTTGTATTAGCAAAGTACTTCGTAGGAGAGATGTGCCAGTGGTGTTGTCTCGAAGAGGTCTCGTATTACTCTGAGAGAGTCACCTAACCAAGTCATTGACATACCCAAACGCTCGGCTGTATGTTTTGTTTACATTTTCAAGCAAGAACGAATTTCCTGGAACAAGTCGACCATAATAACAAAGTCAATAGTATATATTCAACGACATTAATGTATACACATATTTACGTAGCTTCTACTACATTGGAATTTATTTTAAAATTATAATATTTATGTAAAAAGAGAAAATGTTATTAATTAAGAATAAAATATTATATACATATATATATATATGAAGTAAATGTATATTCACGGTAATTACACGTAAGTACATTAATGAAAGTGTATTAACGAGTAGGTGGATAGGAGAAAGAAAGAAAGAAGGAAAGAAAAAAAAATGGAAAAGGAGTGAAAAAAAAAAGATATACGACGACGAAGATTAATGAGATTTCAGCGATCTGATAAATGTGGAATGGCAACGTCATATGATAAGGTAATACGAAAATATATGTATATAGGTCGTGAGATTAAGCACGTAGAATATTTCGTATGTTAACTCGGGAAGGTAAGGACGTACAACGTATTTAACGTGAGATTAGCTAGGAAAATCGTTATAATTCGAAGAAGATAACGGAGATAGAGAGAGAGAGAGAGAGAGATAGATAGATAGATAAATAGATAGATAGAGAGAGAGAGAGAGAGAGAGAGAGAGAGAGAATTTTATAAAAGTCATAATTAGAATATTTCTTGTCTAATCATCGAACGAAAGAAACTAAGATACAATCTATTTTCTTTTACATATCATTAAATGTAATAACGTCTCATCTCTCTCTCTCTCTCTCTCTCTCTCTCTCTCTCTCTCTCTCCCAAGGTAGATATGACTTTAAGATAAACTATGATTTTACCCTCGAAGGTAAAGAAAAATTTTTCGTCTATCGTAAAGTCATTTTTCCGAACGAGCTTCGCGACTCGCATACGATAACGTTAGTTCCGATGAAAACGAAAAAAGACTTTATATTATCATTATTACTAAAGTTGCCTAGATGAAAATGAGCCACGAAATTGGTCCCCCAATAGCAGTATAGGCAGGAAGCGAGAGAGAACGTGTGAGAGAGAAAGAGAGAGAGAGAGGGGGGAGAGGGGCAAGAGTGAGGGCAATAACTGTACTGGGGCCAATAACAATATAACTTTCTCGAGGTTCCTCCTTGATAATGACTCCTAGATCGATATGAAACTGCCCTGAGTTCATTCGGCACTTTTCTACAATGGCTAAATCGCTTCGCGATTCTTAATCCAAATTGCGATCTCACGAAGTATCGTACGGGAGTGGCGGGGCCGGGATTTAGGGGGGCCGGAGGGGGACGATAAGTACGTTCGTTAAACGTTCGATCGATTTTCGAACCTTCTTTATCCTTTTCTACAAATTATTTTTATATATATATATTTTTTTTTTCTTTTTTGCAATTTTTTCTCTTTTCTTTTTTTTTTTTTTTTTTTTTTTTTAATATTCTACACACGGAAAATGATATAATATAATGTACTCGTATGTACGAACATTACATTCGAGTATATTACATTCTCGTATATACATTCTTTCGTATAAATATTCAGCTTGAATTTTGTCCAAATTATACATGCAATATACGGAAGGCCCGCTGAACAGATTGAAGTTACTTTTACGACATTAGGGTCGCGACGTTATATAACGAGAGAGGTGGGGGTGGGTCTTGGGGGAAGGGAGAGGAGGGGAAGAGAATCACGTAGGTCATCTTAAAAGCATCAGTTTCCGTATCCTATCGGAATATTGGAAACGCCGTCGAACGGACGTAAATAGAAATCGACCGGACACGCAGAGAAATGTATGCAGAAATGTACATATTCTGGATGCAACATGTATGCATGTATGTATGTATATTTCTATAATCCGGTATACCGACTTGCGAAATATTCTATGATTAGTTCGATTTAACTTAAACCGGAAAGAGAAACGCGCTTAATATTAGATTAATATTAGAGAGGGCTAAACCGTTATATCCTCCACAAATATTTGATTAGACTTTGATATTATGCGTGTTGCCTTTACGATCCTCGTAAATATTTTAACAAGCCGTGGTATAACGTGTGGATTGGAGAAGAGGGCCGAGGAATGATGAGAGGGTGAGGAGGGGAGGGGAGGGGAGGGGAGGGAGGGAGGGTTAACCGATCTACGATCGATTTTAAGCGATGCCAAATTTAATGCTTGCTTGCTTGCTCGTGTGTGTGTGTGTGTGAGAGAGAGAGAGAGAGAGAGAGAGATAATCATCTTAATCGGCCAACAAATTTTACGATTCGAAAGTATCATCTTATAGAATAATATTTTTTTTCCCTCTCAATTTTGATTATCTGCCTACATTTATATGACCAAATTATGAAAAATAATTTCTTAAGTCAGAATAAATTCACTCCGACTATTTTACCGGGTAATGCAACGATACACGTGTCCAAGCACTTACGCTCTTGCTCACGTTCGCCGTTAAAAAGGAAAAAAAAAAAAAAAAAGAGGAATACTTTTACGTTCACGAGTAGAACACG
>OU426999.1:2173200-2203200 GCA_911387935.1 Dolichovespula saxonica
CTCTCTCTCTATCTCTCTCTCTCTCTCTCTCTCTCTCTCTCTCTATCTCTCTTCGTCGATTCAAAGAAAACGGCGAAATTCGAGTTTTTCGGTGCGATTTATTTGAAAGGAAGAAAACAATCTGACGTATCATGGATTTGCGCTTCTTAGAGAAACGGGAGAATCATGACGTCGAGAGTTTTCTCTCTCTCTCTCTCTCTCTCCCTCTCTTTTTACTCTCTTCCATTCTTTCAAGAATGTGAGAAGATAACGGATCAGCTTGGTCGGACTATTAAAACGTTTTCTCTCGTAGGGAGAAAGTTGATCTCTTTTATTTTCTCACATTTTTTAAATTATTTCTTTTTTTTTTTATTTTTCGTCTCCTTAATTCTTCCCTAAACAAAACAAAACAAAAAAAGAAGAAACCATTCGTCTCTTTCCCCGTTCGGATTCTTCCAATAAGTAACAAAGGAGGGAAGTTCCACGATGGTCCATCGAAATGGATAAAACGTGATAAGGTCCCTCACGTTCTTCAAACTCACGCTATGTTAGAATAATCAGCGTTGGTTAACTTCAGTTAACGCCATACAAACATTCACGGACACGCAATTACGCACACTTACGCACGGACGTATATTCATGGCCGAGGGAACAAGGAAAATTTTGAAACGCGACCGAGTGAGTACGGAGGATAGGGCGCCGAAAAGTTTTCCGTTTAGCGCGGACTAACGCCAAGGATTCTCGTTATTTCGTTTAAGGATGTACTCGTGCCCTCGCAACCCCACAATATATATATATATATATATATATATATATATATATATATATATATATATATATATATATAGCGTTATAACAGACGCACACGTTTACTCGCATACAGTGGAAAAAGAGACACGAGCACGCTATACGACTTCGTACACGAATAGTGGTACTAGGTATACTCATCCTCGGTTGTTTGTACAGGGCAATCCACTCAGCGATATCACTCGGGATAACTCTTTTCGACATTTTCGAGAAGGATTGTTTGCCTCGAAGTTGGACGTTCTACCGAGCCACGTTGCCGGCCTCAACAACTTTACTATCTGCATCACCGATATGCCAGGGATTTCGTCTAATGTAATTGCAAAAGATTCTTCGAATCTCTCTCTCTCTCTCTCTCTCTCTCTCTCTCTCTCTTTCCCTCTATCTATCTCTTTTTTTTCATAAACGAAAAGAAAATTTGGATAATAGAACGTCGTTCGTTTAAATCGAATGAAAGTATCACATAAATATATTTACGTATACGTACGTACGTATGTATACGCACGTGCATATAATATTCACGTGCATATCATTCTAATAGGGTGAGGAATATAATTAAACTCCGTTCCGTATTTTTCTTTTCTTCTTTTTTTTTTTTTTCTTTTTTTTTTACAGAATAACTCTCGAACCGACGAGGAAAAATTACCAAAGTATATTAAAAAAAAAAAAAAAAAAAAAAAAAAAAAAAAAATGAAAAAATTTGTTTTAAAACATTTACCATCTGTATCATTTTCCTATAAGGGTACTATAGCCGTAATATCGTTGTTATATTAATTACTATTAACCGTGGTTTCCGCTAAACGAACTTAATTATACTAACAAAAATGCAAACATTCGAGCACAAGCTGCTTAACGATACTTGGTCACGAGCAAATGTAATTACACAGGAATTGGTCTGTGCTTGGAAGCACTATGCAACAAGCATTTCGTGCACCAGTTGCAACGAATTCAGCTTGTTTCTGATAAGAAAAGAGGGTACTTACAATCCATTTTTATAGAAAGAATGGCTGACGTCTTCCTCTGTTCTCTTATTTTTACAGAGAGAGAGAGAGAGAGAGAGAGAGGCAAAATTAAGCGGTCTCCTAGTTGTTTTCTCTTTCGAAACGCAGACGGCGAATAAGCTAGAAAATAATAATATTTAATTAGTAATATCGAAATAATTACATTTCGCCTTTATATCCGTTTTATTCGGAACTATGTATAGTACGGGTTATATTCTCTCTCTCTCTCTCTCTCTCTCTCTCTCTCTCTCTCTTTCTCTTTGTATTTATTTATGTACGCGTACACGTGTCTACGAAAACACACGAGAACTTTTGAACCCCGTCCTTGAAATAACGTTATCTCTCGGCAAAGTAGAGTTTATTCTTTTCATTATTGCGAGAAAATAGGTAGAAATCTTTGCGATGTATTGTACACTACGATATATATATATATATATATATGTGTGTGTGTGTGTAAGTTTACACACATATACAAACATATACATAGACGGTATAACTAATCGTTTGCAAAAGCACCAACGTGGGGCTCACACGTAGACGAGTTATGGCGACTACGAAGGTAGGTACGTCGTCGACGGATATAAATTCCGAAGGAAAACTAGCCGGAAACTTCCTGCGGAGTGATATTGTCGAGAAGCCCTAACCATTTCGTCGTCGTTCCTCCTCCTCCACCACCTTCTCCACCTCCTCCACCTCCCTCTCCTCCACATCCTCCCCTTTCCCCACCTTCTCCTCGTCTTCGTAGTTGCTTTCTCTCTTATACTTACCTTCGCTCTATCCACCCTTCTTCCCTTTTCCTATTAACCACCGTCACGAACGTAACGCTGACACTACCACCACCACCATCACCACCACCATCACCACCACCATCAACATCGCTACCAACGGGAAACCTTCTCTCCGAAGACCTTCTTACTCTTTACGTGTTCTCTCGCGGCCCCGTATGTATCTCGTTTATGCGGTAGAACTTAATGCGTGTGTAACACGCGTCGCACGTGATAATAAGTTTCTCCGATATAACGTACTATATAAGGCCATGACGAAATTCAATTAAACTCCCGCTAACTCGGTACTTAACTCGTTCATTATGCTTTAAGTTTTATGTAATCCGTGAATTGTGACGTAACGGCGTCGCGTCGAAACTTTTCGTATCTTTTTTCTTCAAACCCATTTTGACTCTTTTCCTTTCTTCCTTTCTCTTTACCTCTCCGTCTCCCACGTCTCCTACTCTACACACCCTACACCTACCTTACCTTTTCTTTCATACTCGGACTCGGCGAAAGAGAGGAGGAAAGAAAAAGAAAAATGAAAGAGAGAGAGAGAGAGAGAGAGAGAGAGAGAAGAGAAAAGGAAGAAAGATCGAGCTTACATTCGTGAAAAAAAATTTCTCGTCGAATCTCGTGCGAGATGTTTCTGTCGTTTTTTTGTTTTTTGTTCTGTATTTTTTTTTTGTTTTTTAATATAATTAATGTCTATTTAAGATATATATATCTATCTGTATGTATATATATATATGTATAATGCGACGTAATATCGTTGAATATACGTACGTAAATACGTTGGTATTGTACATATATAACGAGTCGGAGTTTCGCTTATAATCGTCCGTATGTCTCGTTTTATTAACGTACGAACTCCCACGCGGTCGAAAGTTAGCGGGCAATTTGGACGCGAGACAAAGTACGTTTAATAGGGTAGATCTCTAGATATTTCGGAATCCATTGTCGTCCGTTGTTGACCCGTCCTATACGATTTTCTTTGAAAATGTCTATACGGATAAACAATAACGATCGGCATTCGCGTATATATCGCGAGATATAAATCGATGGAAAAAATTCGTTACGAAGCATATCGGGCATATCTATCTATCTATCTATCTATCTATCTATCTATCTATCTATCTATCAATCGATCTATGTATCTGTTCGGCACAGTACGATAAAAGTTTTTAATAATTCCCGCCACAAAATTTTTTTTTCGCGTCATCGTCATACACGCGCAAGTTAGCCCTGTACTTCCATACGAACGTTCGGTACATATATGTATATATGTATATGTGTGCATACGTTTCATTCTAATTTTGAAAACGTACGAACGAAAAGAAAAAAAAAAAAAGAAAAAGAAAAAACGAAACATTCCCGGTGAAAAGTTTACGACGCAGCTATTAAAACTATTTTTGGTGTTACTATGGATAAGGTAAGTGAGTATGTACGTACATACGTTTAACGAGTAAACGTAAAGAAGGTAACTCGTAAAGGTATCGTTCGGTTTAAGTTTCAATTTTCACGAACGTATCGAGAATGTATAAGGAGGGCTGAGAACGTCTTTACTTCGATAAATCAAACAAAAGTTCTTACATAGACGTGGGCTAAGGCAATATCACGCTTCCCCCGTAAAGAAATTTGCCCGTTCGTTCTTGACAAAAATCATTCCGGCAGAATTCATTATAACGGGGAAAAAGAAGGGGAAGAAATTTTACGGCTCCATTACTCACTATCAACGGACGTTCGAGTGCAGTTATTGAACTAAGTCAAATTCACTGAATTGCCGTACTCTTTTCTCTTAACTTTTATGAGTCAACATTGAGTTCGACGACTGAAAATTCTCTCTCTCTCTCTCTCTCTCTCGCTTTCTCTTTTATTTTCATTTTACGTTCTAATTTTTCCCTTTCTCTCCCGACCCTCTTCTTATAATCTACGATAACAAATGGATAACATTTGGAATTCAGGCAAAGAGAAAAATAGAATTAGATTCGTTGTAGAAGGTTTCGAACTCGCGTTACGATTCTCTCTCTCTCTCTCTCTCTCTCTCTCTCTCTCTATCTATCTATCTATCTATACGTTTATCTATCCATCCATCTATCTATCTCTTTCTGTCAACCTCGTCGAGCCGTACCATATTTAATTGGGCATGCACTTCGACAGTGCGTCGATATTTTCGTTCCGCTCGGTTAGAAGCTGCGGTCCGCGCCCGTCAACGTTCCGAGCCGACCGCAATTTTAGTACCAGCCACGAAACGTCGGCTCTGGGTTTATACTGGCCGACGCGACGCCGTGATGGCTTGGGAAAAGAGACAAAAAACGAAACGAAACGAAAATAGAAAAAAGGAACAGCAAAAAAGGAGGGCGCGAAACGAGAGCGAAAAAGAAAGAGGAGAAAGGGGTAGGTAGAAGGCGGGAAGGGGGTGGGGTGGGGTGGGGGAACAATGCCGAGAAACTTTTTGTTGTGCGTGTATGGAACGAAACGACGTGTTTTACCTAGTCTCTCTCTCTCTCTCTCTCTCTAACCCTCATGCCTACTCCCCTCCCCCCTCTGACCCATTGCCCCCTCCCACTTTTCCATAACCTCATCCGGACCGAGAGAGTTATTTCGCACGCATATTAACGCGCGTTATGCGGACTGTAGTAAATTTTCAGTGAGAATCTCTGACCAACACCGAGATACGAAACAGAGGGGGGGTGGCTAGGCGGGTGCAGGGACGCGCCGGGGAATGGTGGGAACGTGGATGGTACGAAGGGGGTGAGGGGGTGAGGGGGTGAAGGGCCATAGCACGGAACACCGGCTGGTGTGACCATAAGGAACGAACGGACCGTGACAATGTGACAAACGTACGAAACTTTACGGTGACGGTACTTTAATTAACCGTTTTGTAGTCGCGCGTTAATTCGTAACGGCGGAGTTATCTTACGCGGGAACAACCGTTTCGACCTGAACCCCCGCGGAGAAACGATATTACTCAAGCACACTCGGCTAAACTCGTAATTCACACGATCGTATTACGAATCCAACAGGATCTATACGGTGCATTCGAGAAATAATGATGCTTTACCATTGGCCAACAACGAATTCACGAACAATTGTCGCGAAGTCGAACATAAGGAAGGGGAGAAAAGAGAGAGAGAGAGAGAGAGAGAGAGAGAGAGAGAGAAAAAACGAACGAAACAAAATTGGAAATTCGATTACCTCGGAGGCATTGAAAATATTTGTCTGTCTTTTTTTTATTTTTATTTTTATTTTTTTTTTTTTTTTGGTTTTACGTTCGACAATTTTTTTTTTCACCAGCGATTATATTTATTTGTATATATATAGAAACAAAAAAAATAAAAATTGACAACGGAGTCAGACCGAGAAAGATAGAACCGAGAGGAAATACGAAGTGTCATTTTAGGAATTGGTTATAGCGGTAGTAGATTCAAGACTTGGCGAGACTCCGTTAATCGGCTTTATGGTACTCTTGTTACCTGCCAATAAGAGAAAGTAATAATTATTCATGCGGTATGACCTCGATTTATGACAGAGTAATCCCGAACGCACCTAACACCGGTACCGACCGACTTTATTACATCTGTCCTTTTGTTCGTTCGTCGTCTGATCGTAAGATAACCACGTACGCGCTCGCCCACCATCAACGATATCACGTTTTTATAGGCAATTAAACGATAAGAGAGAATTTTATACGGATTTATACGTGCGCGCGTAGATTTGATATGTAAAAATTTGATAAACGCGAACGTACGTAATGAAACGTGACGAGTCTAAATTAATACGTCGATTAAATAATGAAAAATACGAAATTGTGATCGTCGCGTAATTTCTATACGCTTGCTCGATCGATTCGATTAATCGAGAACGTTTTCTTATCGTTAAAGAGATCGACTCCTTTTTGATAATGTATATTAAGATAAATAAATAAATAAGTAAATAAATAAATTCGCGAATTCTCAAATGGGACGGGACGGTACGATCGCACACGTATTTTCTTCGATCGTATCGCGAAAACTCGGTTTTATTTCGTGCGAACCTTTACTTCGTATAAGATCGAATGTTTCTACAAAGTATTTTATATTTTAGACGAAAGCCGAGGCGAAGAAGAAGAAGAAGAAGAAGAAGAGAAGAAGAAGAAGGAGGAGGAGGAGGGGAAGAAGAAGAAGAAGTAGAAGTAGAAGAAGTAGAAGAGGAAGAACTGAAACTTTTTACCTCTCAATAGAATGATGCGCTTCCCCTCTTTAAATCCCTTGGCGCCACTCGGGGCGAATATCAAGAGAGTGGCCTTTGAAAATATACCTTTTATATACCACGTATCTGTACACGTCTCCATGTACCTACGTATAAATATAAATATTATATATACATTGCATATATTGCATACACACACACACACACACACACATATATATAAATGTTCACCATATGATTTTTTAAAAATACGGTCGGCGCTTAAAAATCATTGGAAACATTCGTTTTCGTACTCTCAAAGTTGAATAAAACGTACACCCTATCGTACGTGTAAAATTTGTACCTTTAAGTAATTTCGATTTAGCGAGGAGTAATAAAATTATAATAAGAGACTAGTTAGTTAAATGATGATTTTAAATTGAAAGATGAAAACGTCGTTTCACAACGACGACTCCCTTGATTACAACTTCCCTTTTGATCTTTACTTTACCTTCTAAAAGAAAATTAATCACGTAATTACGCTTGCTCGCTTTGATTCTGATCTCAATTATATTATATGTATATCGATTATGAAGACGGTTAAAGTTATACATAGAAAGAGGATCACCATTAAATACATTTTTCATGAAGAACCTTCCGTTTTTACCCCCCCCTCTCTCTCTCTCTCTCTCTATCTATCTTTCTTTATCTCTCCTTTCTTGCAGTTTATTTTGTTAAGTCAAAAGATAGCATGCACTTGAGTATTTACTTATCATTATTATACGGTTTTCTTCAAATGGTATCTGGTAATATATACCTTTGAAATTCGATAGAGAGGAGAAAAAAGAAGAAGAGGAAGAGGGAGAATAAGAAGAAAAAAGAAAAATATAAATAAAAAGTAAGACGAAGGAAGAAGATTGAAGTTAGAGAAAGAAGAAGAAGAAGAAGAAGAAGAGGAGGAGGAAGAAGAAGACTGTTAGACGTTTGTGCTACTGGGTGAAAGCTGACATAACATCTACGAAACACTGTGTGGGTGGGTATATATCTCTCTCTAAATCTCTCTCTCTCTCTCTCTCTCTCTCTTTCTCCTTTGAGGACGTATAAAACAACATTGTGTCGGGAGGGGTACGGTCGAAGGGATCTTAGCTTTCTAGAGTGAAGTCTACCTCCTCTTTCACGTCTCATTTCTCTTCACCGCTTTCCCAGTAACATGCTTACACTGCACACAGGGTTATCCAAAACACCAGGAGGAGAGGTAACTTTAATCCCTCGAACACGATGGAAATTAACGACATCAACGACTTTGTACTTGACGGTATCCACTCACTCACTCACTCACTCACTCGCTCACTCGCTCGCTCGCTCGCTCCATTCGCTCACTCCACTCGCTCGCTCGCTCGCTCATTCAACTCACTACCTCGCTCATTCGTACGCTTATATCTACGCTTTATCGAATTTTCTCTCCTACGAATGCAGTGATATAACCCTATGCCTCTTCCTAACCAACCCACTATCCCACCCCCACCCGACCCACTATGCTGCCTATATCATCCCTCTCCTCTACCTTTATGCATATTCACGTTGCAGCTTCTATTAGAGAACCGGAAAATACGTCGTGTTTTAGAGAGCAACGTTGGATGATTCGCGCTCGATCGAATGAACGTCCGTTCTCTCCTCCTCCTCCTCCTCCTCCTTCTCCTCCTTCCACCCTCCTATCTCCTATACTTTCCCCCCTCTCCTCTTCCTGCTCTCTTCAAACTCCACCGCTAATTTATATCGCTGTACGAAAGAGGAAAAGAGTCGATTTCGGTACGAGAGAGAGAGAGAGAGAGAGAGAGAGAGAGAGAGAGAGAGAGAGAGAGAGAATACATCATACGTACGTACATTTGTTTTTGTGAATTTTCCTTTTTCTTTTAATTTTTTCTTTTCTTCTTTTTGCTTCTTTCTCGTTCGATTTAAAAAAAGAGAAAAGAAAAAAATATGGATCGTACGTGTACGTATATCTATAATACGTCGGAAATCTTTTTACGAGTACGAATTGAAATCATTTGCCCGAGGTTATTGCTTGTTTTCCGATACTCGATTTTTATATACGTACGTACGTACATATTTGTATATATACGTGTGTGTGTACGTACGTACGTACGTACGTACGTATGTATGTACGTGTGTACGCGGATACACACGTACGAATCTACGGTGATAAATAAGGGAACGAGTGTTAAAGGAATAACAACGCTATATTATTTTGATCGTAGTCGCGCCGTTCGACCTCTGTTTTGTTTTTCTGGATAAAGTGGATAAGACGTCCTCTCGGTTCCCACTCTCTTTCTTTATTTTCAAAACATAATATATATATATGTATACATAGATATACGTACAGTTTGTGTCGAGAAATCCTCAATCTAGGATAAGCCGTCGTGGTATAAAGTACTCCTCATATAGAAATAAGATATATATATATATATATATATATATATATATATAAATTATTTAAATTTTTACTACAGGCCTTACAAACAAGTTGTAAAATGTAACGTTTATTTTTTCTTCTTCTTGGTTCCGACCTAGCGCTATTTTTTCGTAAAAATTTCTTTCTCCGTTGCAAAGTGCGTGTTCTCAATTTAGCTCTTTACCGTATATACCTATATACCTTTATATATATATATATATATATATATATATATATATATATATATATATATATATATATATATAAATATAATTTTGTTCGTATATTTTATAGACCTGCGAGTAAACGTTAATAACATTTCGACATCGAAATTCGGAATAGTATATTACGTTCAAATTTAAAATCATTATAATTATTGAAGTTAACGAAGAAAAAAAAATTTGCTTACGCACACACACACACAAACACACAAAACACACAGAGAGAAATATGTTCGCAGACGACGATAGAGAAAATTTTGGCTATAAATTGAAAATCAATAATCAATAATTTATATTTAAAGGATTATGATTGATTCAGATTTGGATTAGATTCGAAGGTAGAACGTGTGTGCGTGTGTATTCTATATATTTTGTCGTTTAGATTCAAAGGGCTTAAGAAGAAGCAGAAGAGGGACGACGGAGTTGAACACTCGAGATCGCCGAGGGCGGAAAGAAGTCGTCTCTCTAGCTCGTAATTTCCAGCCTCCTTCTCGTTAATGCCGCTCGAATGGATGATCCGGAGCGAAGTGTCCGTGCGCGTGCCGTGGAAGAGCTTGTTTACCGAGGGCTCCAAAGGGTGCTGAAAGAGCGACGTGTATGGATAGATACATGACAAATCGATAAAACAAAACAAACATTACGTATGTACGTATGTACATATGTTTATATACGTACGTGTGTACTCACTTATTTACGAGTCATTGAGTGAAACAAGAGAGAGAGAGAGAGAGAGAGAGAGAGAGAGAGAGAGAGAGGAAAATGGCGTCGAGAGGTACGAGTAAGTAAATACTTACACACGTATATTTTTTTTTTTTTTTACAACATACGTCCAATTGGACGTATCGAATTATTTAACGTTGATTACGGGTACTTATTTATAGATCGTTGAGAGAGAGAGAGAGAGAGAGAGAGAGAGAGAGAGAGATGTAATAGATACGACGTATCCAAAGATATTTATACATTAACGATCTTCGATTAATTAATTTATTTACATTTAAGGACAATTCATTATCGTTCATTTCGTTTCGAAGATAATGATTTGAATGTTTTCAAGATATACCGACAACGTATTTCTAATTATTACGTTTCTAATTGTTACACGAACTATATTATTGATCGCGCGATGATAATTAATATCGTTAAATGATCTATACGATGAAATATTTTTTTGAAAACGATGAAAATTATCAGAACGATCGGTTTATAATCGGAATTCGATTGGTTTCTAATTATACGGGTTGACCGAATTTCCGTAAACTGTATTGCCGTTAAACGTTGTATACGCTCTTCGCGTGCTCTGTATATTTCTTTTATGCATTCGTATCTAATCGATATCGATTCTCGTTGATGGGTTAAGTTACAGGGAAACGTGGAAATGCAAGAACGGTCCTCGTGGGATAGCATCTAGAAATGGATGCATGAGATTCCGCTGACTCGAGAGTGCCCTAATTTCTTGCCGAATTCGCGTTCGCTTTGCCTAAGATTTTGATTTCGCATTTCGTTTAACTTCGAGTAGTTGGCTGTGTCTTAACTTAATGTCAGGGGGAAGGGGGGAAACTTATAAGGTTAAGCATTGGATTTTACAATTCCGAAGATGCTGAGTTGACCGTTTCTCGGTATAATGTAATAAAATGAATGTCTCGCGTTAGAATGTGAAGAACGAAGAGAGAGAGAGAGAGAGAGAGAGAGAGATAGAGAGAGAGAAAGAAAGACGAAGATGTAGAATCGAAAAAGACAAAGGGTAGGGGAGGGTTGGGGGAGGGGCGGAAAAAGGAACAAGACGAAGAAGGTTTGGGGGAGCAAGAAGGCGGGTAGAAAAGGGGGAGAAAGGGAAAGAGACGAGAGGGTAGGGAAACATGGGGAGAAGAGGGGTGCGATGATGAACGATCGGTACGATTTCCTGTGGCTTAGATAGCCTAACTCTCCGAGCAGGTTAAACATCGTACCAAAAAAGAAAAAAGAAAAAAAAAATAAAGGAAGGACACGCAGTCGCCTCTCTTCTCTCTTCTCTCTCTTTTCGTTCGTCTTCTCCCTGTTGCAGCTGCTCGTTCGCGCGCCACGACTTTTACGAGCACTTTATGTGTTAGAGAGAGAGAGAGAGAGAGAGAGAGAGAGATAGATAGATAGATAAGAGAGTAGAAAAAAAAAAGAAGGAGTGGAAGAAGAGGGAAGATTCTCGTCGCAGGCAGGAAATCTTTTCCTTTCTTCGAGCAAACCCCCGTCCTCCCCCTCCTCGTCGTTCCCTCGCCCATCCCCACAGGCACAGCCACTCTCTTCTACCACCAACCCCACCCCCCCACCTCACCCCTCCCTAACGACTACTTAGAGAAGTTCGCGTTAGAAGAGGCGCTGATTACTTTCGAAAAAGGAAATTCTCCGTCACGCTCCTTTCCATCTCTCTCTCTCTCTCTCTCTCTCTCTCTCTCCCCTCTCTCTTTCTTGCTCTCTCTCTTTCTCTCTCTCTTCATCCGGACTAGTTTTCGTTGGCAAAAGTTTTACGAGCGAAGGTGGGTCTTTATTAAGTCCGCCAATATGACAGTGCCGTGATTTCCTTCTCTCTTTCATTCCCTTTTGCCTTATTTCTTTCTCTTTCTCTCTCACGCATACATTCTCTCACTCTCTCTCTCTCTCTCTCTCTCTCTCTCTCTCTCTCTCTCTCTCTCTCTCTCTCAAACACATTTTACGCAAGTACTTCTTTGCAGTTGTTCGTTCTTTCTTCTTCTCGACCAAAACTGCCTCTCTCTCTCTCTCTCTCTCTTTTTATCCATTCCATCTGTCTTTTACCTCAAGAAGAACAGATAAAGATAGAAAGAAAAAAAAGATAGATAGAAAGAGAGAGAAAGAGAGAGAGAAACGATATCTTTTTGCTTTACTTGGAGCGTCGCGTCGCGACGGAATTGAGTTACAAAGAAAATTAATTAGACGAAGGCGAATCTTGCTCGTACGTAGACGACGAAGAAGAAGAGGACGAAGAAGAAGAGGACGAAGACGACGACGACGACGATGATGGCGACGTCGGCGACCGAATCGTTCTATGTTTAATGTAAGTTTTCGACTATAGAAAGAGAGATAGGGAGATCTTCTTATTCTTCTTCTTCTTATTCTTCTTATTCTTCTTCTTCTCTTTCTTCTACTATCACTATTGCTATTATTACTACTACTATTTCTTTGGCCTCTTTTCTTTCTTTCTTTTTTTTTTTTTTTACTGTAACGCGGAATACGTGATCCACTTTGCTGTTGTTGTTGTCGTTGTTGTTGCTGTTGCTGTTGCTTGTGTTGTTGTCGTTTTTTCTATCCTAATCAGTGCTCTCCTGTCGTCGACAACTGGTCGAGATGCCTTTTCGACCGCAGATCGGTCTCCAAGATTTCGATGGTCGGAGACAATTTGAAAGATCCAAAGATAGAACGAGTTCCTTTCCCTCCCTCCCACCCTCCTCCTCCTCCTCCTCATCCTCAACGAAACCCAGGAGTTTTCAACGAAACAATTTTTCCGTATTTCGTAGCTTTTAACGGTGACAATGACAAATCGTCTCAACGATCGTTTTCCTCCTGTATCTATTCTAAATTGTTTTGTCGGCTCGTTGAGAACAGAAAAGAAAAAGAAAAAGAAAAAGAAAAGAAAAGGAAAAAGGAACGGAGAAAAAGAAATTAGAAATATTTAAGGTTCATTAAAATTCGACGACGAGCGGATTAACGAAGTTTTACAAATTTATCGAGCTTGAGCGATGGGGTAACCTTTGAAATTAATAAGTAGATAATAAGTTATGAACAGTATTCGTTGTACCTAATTAACATATCTACGCTACTGTGTGTAACTGCAGGGAAACCAGAAAGAGGGAGAGAGAGAAGGGGTAACAAAAAGAATGGTTCACGGATTGTAAAACGACGCGATTTAATTTGAAAGAAGAAAAAAAAAAAAAGTATCCTCGCGAGGGTGAGACGTTTAATCTCGGGGGTGGGTAATGGCCGAGGGGACGGAGAAGGAAAGCGGGGAGAAGTTGACTTCGTGGAAGTTTCGAGAATCGGGAGACTTTCCGGATGAAATTATTTTTAATAACTTACGCGTTTGTTGACAAACGGAGAGAAACGAAAGAGATCGTGGTAAGGGATCACGTCGAAAATTACGAAACTTAAGATTGCGATATACCTTTTTTTCTGTATCTTTTCTGTTTCTCTCTTTTTCTTTTTTTTTTTTTTGTTTTGTTTTCCTTTTGTTTCCTTTCCTTTCCTTTCCTTTCCTTTATCTCGCCCATCAAACCGCCGTTTGTTTTCCCTCCTTTTTCCGCGTACGTAACTTCGGTAAGGCCTTGAAAGATATTTCAGCGGAAAGATTTTCTAAAATTTAACGAACTCGCAAAATCCCGGTTGCACGGCAAAGAAACGTTTTGCTTTACCTTGTCGCCTCGAGTTCTTAATTACACGGCAAACGAAGTTACGGTAACGCTTACAAAGTGGAAACTCATGTAAGTTGGTCTTTCAACTTCCTCTTCTTCTTCTTCTCTTTCTTTTTCTTTTTCTTTTTCTTCTTCCGCAGCTTCTTTTCCTTTTTCCTACCTTTTTCTTTCCTAATTATTATTTTCAGCTATTTTAAGGAGGAAAAGAATTAATTTTACAATAGCGCGCGCACGGTGTCCGGAAAAACCGTTTGCGTTCACATAATTCGTCCGTTAACGAACTGTTAGCTGACAAATGGAAAAGAAAAGGAAAAGAGAGAGAGAGAGAGAGAGAGATGGGGGTGAGGGTGAGAAGGAGAGAGAACGAGGACGACGACTATGACGAGAATAAAATATCTTTTAGCGCGGAAACAGTTGTACTCGAAACTTGGAACAGCTGCTCATCGTCACTCTCGAAGTTAGAGTATCCAGGGAAATGAATATCAGAAAGTGTCGCTTAAGTACCTGCTCGGTGGTAATGCCTATGTAACGGGTTTTACTATTAAAGTTAGGTGCCGCTTTGAATTTCTTGACACTGAGCAAGTCCCATGACAAATTATCGTTATCGAATTAAGAAGAAACAAAAATGTCATTTTCTCTATTTCGCGATTTGTTAAAACACCATCTTCGTCATTATTATATATTTACTCTTACGTATATTTACTTGTATCGTCGGAGATAATTTCTTTTTTTTTCTTTTTTTTTTTTTTTTATCCACGAACAATTTAACGAAAAGTATCTGGATATAATACTCTTAATTACAATGAATTTATAAATGCGTAAGACAATATTCCCGCGAAAGCTCGAGCATGTTTATAGGGAAAGGTCGATTAATTTACAATCCGACGAGGAGCTCGTGAGAGAGTAATTTAAAATCGTTTGTGGCGTAAAGAAATTTAGTTAAGATGGGAGAATAAGAGGAAAAGAGAGAATTTACGCGCGCGCGCGCGTGTGTGTGTCTGTGTGCGTGTGTTGGTGCGCGCGCGCGTGTGTGTATAATGACCGTATACGTATACGCGTAACATCGAAAATTTACCTTTAAGCTAGCTTTCGGCGCGGTTTTCAAGTAAACGGAAGGAAATCGCTCGGAGGTATTCCGTCTGGAACAGGAGACTGCAGCGTATTATTCGTAGCTTGAATAACGTTGATATAACGTTTTTAAAGAAACGCGAACTGTGTCTCCGTGTATGCGTTCGAATATTTCGACGAAAAAAAGAAAATAGAACCGTTGGACGAATCGAAACGAGAAAAGGAAAAAGGAAAGAACGAAAAAAAAAAAAGAAGGAAGAATAAAAAGGAAACAAAGGAAGAAATTGGAAATACGTCGAACGAGACAGGATTTATCCAATCAATACAAATGTAATATTCCATTTTGCGATAACGATATGATTTTCGAAAAGGGAGGGGGGGAGGGAAAAAGAAGAAAGAAAGTTGGAAAAAGAAACGTAGAATATAAATACAATATTTCGCGATATCCCCGTAGAAGAAGCCTGAGAAAATTCTGAAATAATGATTACGTTTCTTTGAATGGGTCGTGTGAAAAGGTATGAAAATTCGTGGATTAAGATAGACTCCGTAAAGAGAAAAAAGAGAGAAAAAGAGGGAGAGAGTGAGAGAGAGAGAGAGAGATGAAGAAGGAAGATAAAGAAAGAATAAGAAAGAGAGATCCTTTGTCCTCTTTTTTATTTCTTTCGAGAAGTCAAACTTGTCGCGAAAACTCGGCTTTAAATCTAAACGAAATGAATATTGAAAGCTTATGCAAACGGATAGACGTTTGTGATATTATTATGTAGGTCGTGTTTTTTGCCTCTCTCTCTCTCTCTCTCTCTCTCTCTCTCTATTTTTCTTTTAACGTGTAACGTAACCGGACGAGAGGATTCGCGTCGATGAGTAAAGAGGAAAAGCTAAAACGGAATCCTCCTCCTTGGCTTCTTCTTTTTCGTTTTTTCTTCTTCTTCTTCTTCTTCTTCTTCCTCGTCCCCATTCCTTCTCTCTTTTCGTTCCTAGTCCCCCTTTTTCGGATCTCACTGGAATGCTCGAATTCGTGGAAAATACTTTTTCGAATCCACTCCTGGTGGCTTCCAGTTCACGCTCCAGTCTCCTCCGAGTGCTTTTTCACCAGCATCGCGACAATCTCGACTCTTGCGTGCTACTTTCTCTCTCTTTCTCTCTCTCTCTCTCTCTTTTCTTTTTTTTATTGTCCCCCCGACGTTAGAAAACGTCATAGATGCGACACACACTACACCATACACGCGAAGTGTCTATAAAAATGGGCCAGCGAACGTTGAGAGGGAACGTTGATACTCTGTAACGTACCTCTCGAGAGGACGTAGACGCGAGTTTTACCGAAGCAAATCCGTATAACTTCTTTTTTCTTTCTTCCTTTCTTATCTCTCTCTATTTTTTATTTTTTTATTTTTTTTGATGTTTTATTCCAGAGTATTTTAGATCTTTAACAAAATAATAATAATAAAAAGAAAAAAAAAGAAAAAAGAAAATTTCGAAAATCCTTTCCGTCCTTCGAATGTGCGTGCTGTTAAAATATCACGTAATTTTATTACGTCATATATTAACGTACAGGCATATGTACGTGTGTATATAAGTATATATATATATTTGTTTTTTTTTTTTTTTTCATTATTTTTTTCTTATATAACAAAAACTGTACCTGCTCCCGTTTTCGGGTGTGACAACCCGATAACGTAATTGTTATCGTACGTTACGATAGATAGACATGGAAATAAATTATTCGGACGATTAATCGACGGTGCATATATTTCGAAGACGATTTCATCGGGCTTAACTATTGCTTATCCTTGCGAGACTAACGGCGAAATGATATTCTCACGAAAGTGAGGGCATAGGATAGCGAAAGAAAATTAACTGGAGCGTAGATTCCTCTCTACGGGTCACGTCCAACGCGCATCTAGTCGTGAGAGCAAGGAGCGCAAACCCATGTACCCGTCGGTGAGTTAGCGTTTCTAACGGCGAAGTGAGTGAGAGCGAGATAGAAGAAGAAGTGACTGAGAGAGAGAGAGAGAGAGAGAGAGAGAGTGTGTGTGTGTATGTGTGTGTGAGAGAGAGAGAGAGAGATAGAAGACGTCTATCCAGAATCTTAAAGGGCTTCAATAATATCTGCATGCTACTTCCCTTGAAAGTCTTCCCAAAGTTTCAGCAGTTTACGATACGTGCTACGAGCAACATCTATGTATCCTCTTCTCTCAATCCACTTAAACCTTCTCCTTCTCACCCTCACTATCAGCACGATTCTCGTCTAAGGTCTGACGGTAGATGTATGCCTCCAAGCTATATATGTGTACATACGTACGTACATACATACATACATACATGCATATATGTTACGTATGCATAAAGCTACGTATTCGTATAATAAATGTATATACACACATGTATAAGTATATATATATATATATATATATATATATATATATATATTTATCCATGTATGTATGTATGTATGTATATATATATGTATATATATATGTATATGTATATATACACGTATACACGTCTATCGTCTCTTCTTAGGCTGCCTGTTCCAACTACCCCTCTCATAAATTATCACTCAGTGCCGGTGGCTGCGCCCTTCTTCTTCCTCGGTTCTTCCTCCAAGTCTTAACTTTTCTGCTTGATCGAGTAAAAGTCGTTCTCTCGATCGAGCAGAAGTCGACCGATCGTTTGATTAGGCACAATCCCAACGCCATTCTCTGTCTTCTGCTTTCAATCCCCTTCCTCTCTCTCTCTCTCTCTCTCTCTCTCTCTCTCTCTCACTTGCTTGCTCACTCTATCTATTATCTATCTGTCTATCTTTGTCTCACTCTGTCTCTTCTCTTTCGCTGTCTTTTTCTTTAAAACTCTCCTCTCTCTCTCTCTCTCTCTCTCTCTCTCTCTCTCTGTCTCTCTCTTGTCTGCGTTAGATAAGAGCATCGAAAGTTTGGGTAACCGAGAAACCTCCTTGAACCTACTCGACGCCATCGTAAATCGAAGAGCTTTCGTGTCCGTGAAAACGGCATTAATCCTACTAAGGGAAGACTGCATCGCACAGTAAAACGTAAACTTCGTACTCGCACGGAAAACGCTCTTTAGGAATCTCCCGTCTGGTCTTACCTAGAGTTTCCTCTTATTTGTGGCGACAAAGTGCGATTAACAAGTGGATAATTCTTCGTGTATCATTATCGAATAGAACGCGACTTTTTCAAACTAACGTACGTACGTACATATACGGTTTAATTCCATTTTCGTTGATTAATTTTTTTTTTTTTTTTTTTTTTTTTCAATGAACATATCGCGTATTAAACACACGAAACACTTTGCAATATTAGAGATGGACAGACAACGTGGGGATCATTATTAATGATTCGGTAGTTGGGTATACATATATATACATATATATATATATATATATATATATATATATATATAATACTACGTACATACGTATGTACGTACATGCATTTGTCTCGAGCAAGAAGATGTTTTCAGAGAAGGGAAAAGTTGATTGTTTCTGTTGTTTCAAGTGTAGAAAAAGTATATATACGATAAAGGTATATGGATGAGAGTGGTTGAAATTTTATGTAACAATACGCTGATACTTTCGCGTCTGGAAATTGTTGCGACATCTTCTCTATGACATCGGGCCGTGACGTGAAACAGATCCGACGCGAAAGAGGATAAAGAAAAAGAAAAAGAAATGAAAGAAAGAAAAAAAAAAAAATACGAAAAAAGAAATAAAAAACGTGAAAATTATCTCCTACCGAGAAGTTTTACTTGCTATTATAGATGAAGTATTTTTTACCGTAATAATCCCGTCTGTTTTTGAAAGTTCCATGCTGAATAATGTCGGATATATTTCGTGATATAAAAAGTACCTGCTACGTACGTATATGAAGACACACAGAGAAAGAGAGAGAGAGAGAGAGAGAGAGAGAGAGAGAGTACTTCGTCCGTAGACAAAACAAAAAGTTTCGTAAATCGAAATTAAAGCGAAGAAACGGAAGGAGCCCAGTAAGAGGGAGAAAGTTTCATTTGCTTGCAGTTCTAAAAGCGGCGGACTTTGTACTCTAATACCGCGTTCGGAGGCCAGTACCAGAGGCGAAAGTTATTATTCGAAGTATAGTCATGCATTTCCAAACATTCACAGTCAGATAACTTTGAAAGTTTCCAAGTTAGCTGGGTAGATACGCTTTACAAGAAAAAGTATACAAACGCGTCCGAATACGATCGCGAAGGTGGAATGGATGGCGTGGCACGAGAGAGAGAGGACGGAGGGGGGGGAGGATTGGACGGTGGGAGGAAAAAATTTCTATGCATTAAAAGTTAATGAAGGAACGATCGAAAATAAGTTCTTTTCTTAAGGAAATAAAATGAAGGAAAGCGAAAGAACGATAAAAAGGAATAACGAAAAGGGAGAAGTAAAGAGGAAAAAATAGAAGGAGAGAGAGAGAGAGAGAGAGAGGGAGGGAGGGAGAAATCCTGGCTAAGGAAAATTGTCGAGGTGGAACTCTCGGCGATAAATTTCCCGAAGGAAAAAGCGACGATTTGGAAAGATGTCGAAGAGGGCTAAAAATCCGTGAGCTCTGGTGGGAACTCAATCGTGGTCCGAAGTACGAGGGAAAAGAAGAAGATAGAAAATGAATAGAGAGAGAGAGAGTGAGAGTGAGAGTGAGAGTGAGAGAGAGAGAGAGAGATCCCTCTGCGGAGTGGGTACGATGTAACCAGTTTATTTCGTGGAGGACAAGACTCGTTAGTAGTAATTATGTAGGCGTTATCTGTAACTAGAGAGGAGAGATTTATGCCGAGTCATAAATTCGAACGTTTTCATATCGGTCCTACGTTAGTTCCGCGGACCGTGCGCGCAATAACGTGCGGCAGCTGGAATATATTCGGCCTGATTATCAGTAGGATAATCGTCTTTGTAAGTTCACGATGCGGTTGTTGAAGAAGAACGAGAGATAAAAAGAGTGAGTGAGAGAGAGAGAGAGAGAAAGAGAAAGAGAGATAGAGAGGAATAGATAGTCCGATAGAGTGTTTGTGTCTGTGTTGTGTGTTGTATGTGTGTGAGAGAGAGAGAGAGAGAGAGATGGGGATAAAGGTAGGGACGATTTGAAAAAGCTGGAAAGAATCCAGGATTTTACGACTGCCACGAGATTCTGTTAGTGTCGATTCGTATGTACGCACGTGTTTGTAACTCTCGTTCGTTCGCTCGTTGTCTCGCATTAAAGAGTTTCGACTTCGGGAACGTTGGCAGATATTAGGAGTTTTTGGGTTATACAATTTTACGATCCGTTCGAAGATTTATTCAAGTACACGAGAATTCCACTCGATTAGAGAGGTGCCGTAAAAAGGAGGCGGGGGAAAGATCGGCATCGGCGGACCATCGACAAAAACCAAAACCAGTTAACATTCGTTAAAGGTTCTCGATTAACGAACGTCGCGAGATTCGAAAGATTTCGTTCCTGTCGGCGATCGAAGCGGAACAACTGCAAATATTCAAATTCGAACGTTTTTCCACGGCGATACTATCGCGTTTTATACGTCCGAGCAAATTGCACGGCCATTCTAGGGGTATAAAAGAGATCACCCCGAAGTGTTTCAACGTCTTTATCGTACGACACGTTGTTTCCTTCGGCCCTTTTCTCACTGTCGGCCACGTGTATTTATACGTAATCTGAAATCTCTGCTTTGCCCGCGATACGAAAAATTTTTTATACGCACACACGCGCCGTAAACTTTCGCGAACGACCGATTTTATTCCTTTTTAATTTTTTTTTTTTTTTTATTTTCTATCTTTTTTTTTTTTTATTACTTCCTTTCGATCCCTCTTCTCACTTTTTTCTTTCTCGCCAAACACGTTCATGGAGGATAGAAATTATGTTTTGAATCTTATCTCGAGATGCATCTTTAATGAAGCGTACGTTAAATCTCGTTAATACGATTCGTATGACACGAGAAATATACGCATATACGTGTACTATTTGGTTCGTCGTATTTTTAAAGATCGACAAAAGATCTAATTAATAAAATGGAGTTTCTTTATCATTAATTCGTATTCGTTAAGATTAAAAGGTTCGAACCGTACGTAAACGTGACCCGTTCGTCGAAGAAAAGAAATTAATTAAGATAAATTAATTAAATGAGTTAATGAATTTTCGACTGACACAATTCGAAAAAAAGGAAATAATTAAGAAAGTAAGGCTCACTCTGTCTCTCTTTCTCTCGTTCATTAAAGTAAGCGTTGTAATCGCTAGCAACATCTATTTAATACTTTACTATTACAAAGTATTTTTATTTGGTTGGTCCTTGGATAAGGACCAACTAATAAGGAAGAAAAATTAAAAGCTCATTAACGAGGGAAAAAATTAAAAACTCGTTAAGTCGAAGAAACGGTCGAAAACTTTTCCTATGGGTTTTTAAACGAACTAAAAGTAAAAGGGAATTACGGTGAAAATAAAATTGAGAATGAAAGAGGGAATGAGAGAAAACAAAAAGTGGATCCCTATCATCGAACCCTTATCTAAGAAAATCCCTTATTCCGTTGTTCTTCCACGAGCATGAAAGACTCCCTCTAATCCGTAAATAAAATTCAAACGGATTTTTCTTCGTGATCACTTCATTCTCATATCTCGTTGTGTGTCAATTACCACACACACACACACACACACTAACACTAACGCTAACGCTAACACTAACACTAACGCATTTAAATCCCAACCACAATCATATCCAATTATAACGTAAGATTTCTTCCGTGTAACAGAACAAACACTATTATTACAAAAAGGGAACAGACGTGTACGTATGTACATACATTATGTACATACGTGTACGTAAGTAGATCGTACGATGTGAATACTCGGTTGGAACGATGTTCCAATCGCAATCTCGTATTCTAGTGTCGTGAAGACAACAACCGAGAGCAGTTGTTGGGATGGGATAACGCATTAGGGAAAAAACAAATATCAGACAACAAAAGGCGCCGTGAAGTGGGATGAGAGAGAGAGAGAGAGAGAGAGAGAGAATGGATGATGGTGGGACCGAATGGGTCCATCGGCCCACGCAGGTGTCCCACCCAAACCAAACTGCTGCAGACCCCTTAGCACCTCCTCCTCTATTCTCTTCTCTCTCCCCTCCTCTCTCTCTCTCTCTCTCTCTCTCTTTCTGGCATAACGGCAGCACCCTGACGTTAACACTGGCGAATGCCAATGTCAGGGCGATGTTCGAACCAAAAACACGATTTAGGGTGGAATAATCCGTTCGGTAAAGCCTGGACGACGTTGCCACGTGCACCAGCACTGTCGGAGCATACGAGATCGAATTTAATTCGAGGTACCCTCGTCACTTTATAAACAGAATTTTCGACGACGCTTCTTCGTCCCTCCTTTCCCTTATCGTTTTATTTTATTTCACTTTTTGTCCTTTTCCTTCTCTCTCTCTCTCTCTCTCTCTCTCTCTCTCTCTCTCTCTATCTCTATCTCTCTCTCTTTTTTTTCTTTTCTTTTTCTTTCTCGTCTTCTTCCTCGTCTTCTTCTTCCTCTTCTCGTAGTCTTTTATTTTTTTTTCCTCTTTTCATTCCTATCTCATTCTCTTACTACCCGTCGTATAATTGTATCATCAGAATGTACCCGAACATGTTTTTACGATAGCCGGATCGATGGACGATAGGGTTTTATTATTTCGAGAGTTCTCGCATAAAATTCTATGGGCGAACGACGACGACGACGACGAGGAGGAGAAGGAAGAGGAGGGGAAGGAGGAGGAGGAGGAGGAAGAGATAGCGATGGTAAGAGAACCGAGAAATAATATAAGGAATTGGTGATGGGAGGGGGAGGGGAAAAGACAAGGAGGAAAGAAAAGGAAGAAGAGGTAGACGGAGGAAGAAAAATGAAATAGGGGTAAGGAAAAAAGAAACAAAAAAAAAAAAGAATAGAAAAGAAAAGTAGAAGTAAAAGTAGAAGTAGATTCTTATCTGGCTCGTCTACGATACCAGGAACGGGATATGGATTAAGTTTTTCTTTTCCTTTGTCTTCTTTTTTTCGTGCCAATTGTCTACTTTAATAAGTGTCCCCTCTCCTCACTCTCTCTCTCTCTCTCTCTCTCTCTCTCTCTCTCTCTCTCTCTCTATCTCTATCTCTATCTCTATCTCTATCTATCTCTCCCTCAATTCCCTCGTTCGTTCGTTCGTTCGTTCGTTCGTTCGTCCGTTCGTACGTCGCACCAAGGATAAGATAAAAAGACTCTACGACTTTTTTACGAGCCGTAGAAGATCCTTATAAAGTAGTCCTTTTATTTTCTCTCTCTCTCTCTTCTTTTTCTTCTTCTTCTTCTTCTTGTATTGTTCTCTCTCTCTTTTCTTTTATTTTCTTTTTCTTCTCTCTCTCTCTCTCTCTCTCTCTCTCTCTATCTATGTTTCTCTTTCTCTTTCTCTCTTTTCTTTTATTTTCTTTTTCTTCTCTCTCTCTCTCTCTCTTTCTCTCTCTCTCTCTTTCTCTCTCTCTCTCTCTCTACACCGATCGACGTCCGTTATCATACTAAATTTAGCAAGAGATCTGCCATAACGAAAAGGGTAATTTCCGAGAATCGAGGAAAGTCAGTTTAAGTTTGAGATTCATTCGAGATATCCTCGTTACTTGTCCGTACAATTGAGAAGAGAGATAGAGAGAGATGGATAGATAGATAGATAAAGAGAGAGAGAGAGAGAGAGAGAGAGAGAGTTCTTTAAGTTACTCGCTTGAAAGCGACTAAGGAGAAAGACAGAAAGATAAAGAGAGAAAGAAAAAGAGAGAGCGAGAGAGAGAGAGAGAGAGAGTCCGAGTAGAGAATAACTCGTCTCATTGTAAATAGTAACTTAAATAGAAACACAAAATTACTCGAAACTTCAACAATGCTCGTTCGGCTCGCTTTCCCATCCAGCCGCTATTTCCTTTCTCCCTTTTCGTTCCATTCACTCCGTCCCTTTTCCACATTACCCACAGACCAAACACGGTAGAGCAAATAAGCGAATCGAAAGCGAGGAAATTAAAGGGATCGAACCCGAAACGATTCCTTGTTATTATCATCTAGGGAAAGGCGTCGTCTCCATCGTCTCCATCGTCTCCATCGTCTCCATCGTCGTCGTCGTCTACGTCGTCGTCGTCCTCGTCGTCGTCTACGTCGAGATAAATGTTATTAGAATCTTATATAAAGTGCTCGAGTCTGTGGGTTGCGTGTGGGCAGGTATACGTAAGCGCACGTGTAATTGTGTGTTCGTATGTACGTGCGTGTGCATGTGTGCATGTGTGCATGCGTGCATGTGTGTGTGTGTGTTTTCGAACGTGAAACTTAAATGTATGAGAAGTCCGTGTCTATCGAGACAAACTTGGCACGTCCTACGTTCTAAGCCGAGTTCGCGAGAACGACACGCGAAGCAGATTATAACTCTTCGGGAACCGCGACTTCGAATCGAAGTACTTGAGTAAGCATTTTATAGATTCCCCGTTCTATCTCTCTCTCTCTCTCTCTCTCTCTCTCTCTCTCTCTCTTTATCTTGGATGGTCCTTACGTGAAAGTTCTTGTAATATCAGCAAACGTTACGATAAGAACAGAGAGAGAGAGAAAAAGACAGAGACGGAGAGAGAGAGAGAGAGAGAGAGAGAGTTATTAAAATTCGAAATAATAAAAAAGGAGAGAGAGAGAGAGAGAAAACGCGGACATAAAAAAAAAAAATTAAAAAAAAAGGGAAGAAAGAATGAAAGAAATAATCGATCATCTACCAACAATCCGAGAGAATAAATTTATTCACTCTATGAATGATAACAAAATACGTTTATATATATATATATATATATATATATATATATATATATATATGTGTGTGTGTGTGTGTGTGTGTGTGTGTGTATGTATGTATGTATGTATGTATGTATGTATGTATGTATGGTATGTAAGTATATGTATATGGACGTATGTACATAAATATTAATAATTATTATTCAACGCATAATGTTAATTACCGACAACAGGATTATTCGTTCAATCCCAACAACACCGGTATACTCACAAATTTTCCGCAAAGCGCATACTCACCCCATCGACAATAAATTAAAACATTCAAGCCCGTAATCAGTTTCCATCAGCCGAACCGTTCGTAAATCCCGTTCGTAGATAGTTTAATTAGCTTCTTCTCACGAAACTCATCCGCACTTCATTATCTTATCGTTTAACCAAATACGATGTCGGAAAAGGTTTATACGCTTAAAACGTATCTACGTATATATGTATATATCTACGTGTGTTGGTAGATTAGCTAACTAGCTAGCGCGGTAAATGCGAGTCAAAACTTAAGTACGGATGCCGCTTCCTGTTACAATCAACAAAGTAGAATTCGTCGTGAAAATGGGAACGTACGTTTCCGAACGAACTTCTCTCACTGTTTGTTACATATAATCGTTTACTATGTACGTACGTAGTATAACAATAACCTAAGTATCCGAGCGTGTTAATTTAAATAAATATATTCTTGTCTCGTGTTTCTACGCGTACAAATTAAACGTTAGATCGTTCGTAAGCGTTAAACAAGTAACTAAGATCCGAATAAACGTATTCAATCTCGGCATTATTATAGGCGAGGAATAAATTTTTTTACGAGACGAATCGTGATCATCGAAATAAATAAAATGGGAATAAACTATCGCGCCGGATTTGAATGAAACAAGATATATAAAGAGAAAGAAATCGGTTTGTAAGTCGTCACTGGGTCGAGAAGAAATTGTAATGTCAACCGTGTGTGCAAAATTCACGTGGGAAATCAGAAATGAAATCAACATTCTCCTCTATATATACATACATACATACATACATATATATATATATATATATATATATATATATATATATATATGCTATTCTCATTTTGTCCGTAAAATAGATTTATATATTATTTCATACGTTACCTTGATTGCCGGCCGTGTGTAACCTTAAGGGTAGCCTTATTTCGTAGTCGGGTAAAAATAGCTGTGACGACCTAATAACGTTACCAACGTTAATACGGAGTTATTTTTTCTTTCTTTTCTCTTTTTTTTCTCTCTCTTTTTTTTTTTCGGCGAGAGAAACAACCGAAATGGAATGACTATTTCGCGTAGTAATATAAAAGTTGCTAATATTTTTTTTTTTTTTTCGTACGAATAACGTGTACGCCCAATAAATCTCAGCGCGAACACGCGTCGTTTATACGTAACCGTGTAATTATTATAAATTACTTTTCCTCCCTTATTTATTTATCATTTTTTTTTTTTTTTAAATATCGAACGATCACACGATATCATCGCGATCATTATCATTTTCGATTTGGATCATCGAGACGTCTCTAACTCTTATCCGTTAAACGCATCGATGATGATAACGTTATACACGTAACGAAAAATGCGTGTATAAAGAATAGACAAAATATTTCCTTCCCGTCGATGTAATATTATCGTCGAATAAGAATTCGTCGGTAGCTAATTTAAGGTTTTGTTCGTGTAAAGAATAAAACTCTCACCCTCGATCGAAGTTCTCTTGCCCTTTAACCTCTCACCCTCCTTCCAACCCCTTTCCTTCGTTCCCCTTTTTCCCTACGTTGGACTACGTGAAAAGTCTATCGCCGGAATGACTCCTTTTTCACGGCGAATTCATTAGATCCCCGCACGCGTGCCGATGATAAACTTTCCCTTGGTGGGCTTTACAGGAAGAATTGGACCTACAGGATACGTCCCGGCCGATCGTAAAGCGAAAGTGAAAGTACTGACTACTACATGCGTGTGTGCGTGTGTGCGTGTGTGCGTGTGTGGGTGTGCGCGCCCGTACGGTTAGGGTGTAAAGTTGGAATTGCGGCGTTCATTGTTCCGTCTGGAGACCGTTAAAAAGTCCACTCATCCACCCCGTTCCTTTTCTCCTAAACCCTTTGTCTTTTAACTGGCCACCCTTATCGTGTAATTCGTTAGAAAAGAAATCATTGAAATGAGGAGAGAAAGGGAACGATCTTTTACGATTGTCCCTCTTTCAAATCTTCGTCGACGTTTATTTTTTCGTACGTAACTACCTATATATAAATATAAAAGGAATATAAGAAGAGAGAGAGCGAGAGAGTGAGAGAGAGAGAGAGAGAGAGAGAGAGAGAGAGAGAATAGTCTGATGAGAGTACTATAAAAAATAATCAATAAATATACTTACGTTCAAATATATTAAAAAAAAAAAATAATAATAACAATAATAATAATAATTAACCAAGATATCTCTTCGTACGATCGTTTGTTAATTATCAAGCTTCACCGATCGCAAAGTAAATTTCGAAACTCGATATCAGATGTAACTTTGAACGTAAATACTCAGGCGATTCTTAGGATTTAGGTATCAACCTTAAGGATCCGTTGTCGTTGTCGTCGTCGTCGTCGTCGTCGTCTTACGAACGGGGGGAACGTCGGCGGTTAAGACTCGAAAATCCTGAATCGAGGGAAATTAATATCGAGCTATAAGATTCGCCTAATAAAAGGCAAATGCTCGTAGGTTGGGCCTTCTGCCGGTAAATAAAGATCAAGCGAAGCCAGACGCAATTAAGATAAAAGCTCAGGGATTACGGGATGTAGCCGTTGGAAAGACACTGCACCACCATCGTCCTCGTCCTCGTCCTCGTCCTCGTCCTCGTCCTCGTCTTCGTCTTCGTCCTTGTCTTCGTCATCGTCGTTGTTCTCCTTCTTCCTTTCGATATCGTCGTAGAACTCTGAGAGCAAAGTAGAAAAGAAAGAAAGACAGAGAGAAAGAGAAAGAGAGAGAGAGAGAGAGAGAGAGAGAGAGAGAGAAGACAGTCTTTGTCAGAAATCGTTTTGCAGACAATCCCAGTAGAGGAAGGGAGGAACAAAGAGACCGTATCCAAAGTTCCACGAGCACGTTTATACTTTTCTCTTGGAAGTTTTGGTGCACCCTCGGGTGCTCTTCGGGCCCGGTCGGCCTTACGAGAATCGTACTACCGGGATAGAGAACGAGAAAGATAGAGAGAGAGAGAGAGAGAGAGAGAGAAAGAAAGAAGACAGCTAGCTGGTAGCTATCATACAAAGCTATTTTTTGATTCTATCTTAAGGTTTTGGTTCAAAGGACGAAGAGCGAGGGAATGACGGTATTAGAAACGATTGTAAAATGGCACCGTTGAAACTCTCGTTGTATTAGACAGTCGAATATCTGTCTTCTCTCTCTCTCTCTCTCTCTCTCTCTCTTCTACTCCGTAACACTTTGGAGTTTCGAAGCACTTCGAAAGTCAGCTACCGTGACTGCGTTGCATACAATTTGCCGTTTGCACGTTTAAATTTCTACGGATCCGTATACCGGATGACCCTGTGGTGTCAGTGACTATTTCGAACGTTATCCGTAATGTCTGCTTCGTTCCTTCCTTATTCAACGGACTGTTTCTCACTATGCCCATCCATCTGTCTCTCTCTCTCTCTCTCTCTCTCTATCTCTCTATCTATCTATCTCTCTCTATCTCTCTATCTCTCTGTCTCTCTGTGTGTCTGTCTGTCTTTCTCATTCGAGTCGATTACCGGAGTAACGAGATCTCTCCGCATGGACCGACAGTTAATCGATAATTCTGGACGATGTACGAGTACGTCCGAATGTGTCGTGGATGAAGTTTCGATGAGCAGTGGATAGGGGTAGGTAAAGGGAGAACGTAGGGATTTCGAAGGGTAATCAACCTTATTCGCGACAAATCAACACTGCCGTATAACGACGGCCAATATGATCACATTACGGGACGAGTTCTACCTTTATTTGTCACAATTCTCTCTCTCTTTTTTTTTTTTTTTTACTTTCTTTTTCCTATTTCTATTTTTCTTCATTTTTCTCTCCTATTTTCTACTCGATTCCTCGTACCTTCGACTCGGAACGTCGACGTTTCGTTTTTTCTGTGTGTTTTTTTTTTTTTTCTATTTTTGTCTTTTTTTGTTTTGTTTTTTCCTTGTCTCTTTTACATCTCGAATAAACAAATGATCCCCCCTTCCAATATCGCGATACCTAAATACACACGTATACGTAAATTCGATACGATTTAATATTTTGCGCGGTGACACGTCGATGAATTAGCGAGAACAACGCGATCGGTGACACGCGGCGGAATATCCTTGTCATCTGTTTTCTTTTTTTCTTTTTTTTTCGAAATAATTCACGTTGCAAAGGTCGATTATATCGATGGAAAGAGAAAGAACGAATTTGTTACAAGTTGTTTCGAACTTTTTTTCTTTATTTCGTTCGTTCGTTTGTTTTAGTATATTCTTTTTGAATCGCCATTACCGCCATCATCATCATCATCATCAACATTATTATTATCATTATTATTATTATTATTATTATTATTATTATTATTATTATTACTATTAATATTATTATTATTGTTATTATTATTATATCAATATGCGCAATCGATCGTAAATGTTCATTCAAATCATTGCACCGATTTTCAAACTCCGAACGATCGAGATTAGAAGATGATCACGCTCGGCCGTACATATCGATTTACCAAATATCTCGGGATCATCGAAATACCGCTATTTTGCTACGCGATTGCGTGTCATTAGAGGGCAATTATTTTCCGTTCGCTGTGTATGCTAATTCTGCGGTTAGTTTGCACATCGAGACAGAGAGAGATAGAGAGAGATCGATAGATAGATAGATAGACAGACAGATAGAACCAGAAAGTGAGAGAGAGAGAAAGAGAGAGAGAGAGAGAGAGAGAGAGAGAGAGAGAGAGAGAGAAATGCGTTTCAACACGCCGCGATACGTCCAGTTGTTATATCAAAAAGATGATGCGATTAATCATTAAATGATCGCATAACATGCACGCAGGAACGATTGTACGCCTCTTCAATGGCGTGGGAAGATAATGGACAAAGTACCGTAGCGAATAGATTGAAACAATACATTCTCACGGAATTTCTGTTTTACTTTGCGCAAGCACGGATCCATTGTATATACGTACGAATGAAAAAGTGAATCGATACATTAAACGACCCTTTTTATAACTATACAGGTATGCATATATATATATATATGCATATATATACATGTGTGTGTATGTATATATATGTACGTACGTGTTTGTGTGCGTTGGGTGTACGTTTATGTTCATGCTCGTGTAGGTGTAGTATACGTATC
>OU426999.1:2213200-2225700 GCA_911387935.1 Dolichovespula saxonica
CTCTGTCTCTCTCTCACTCACACACACACGCGCGCGCGCGCGCAAACACGCGGATACAAACTCTCATACATATAGAATCTTGATTCGTATTGAACAGATACGTACGTACGTATGGCATGTAAAAGCCCTTTAATTGAACTGACGCTAGATCCATCGTTTATGATCTGATAAAGTCGAAAAGCGTAGTTTCTTTTCATTAAAAAGTATTTTATCATCTAATCGTGACCCGTTTAATCACGCGATCGTAACTTTTTTTAATTGACACGCCGAAAACTCGGTCCATTCGCCGAGTAAAAATTAAAGGGGGAAAAAAATGTTAAAAAATTAGATCGTAAAATTATCGAGGAAAAGAAAGAAAGGAATAAAAAGAGGATAGAAAATGAAGAAGAGAAATAAGGTGACCGAAGGAAAGAAGAAGAAAAAAAAAAAAAAGAAAAGAAAAGAAAAAGGAATTTAAAGAGGAATTTTAAAGAAGGCTTCTTAAAATAAAGATATTGAGATGATAAATAAGGTCGGATATTTTCTGGAAAGTTAAAGACTCGAGAAAAATGAAATCGACGACGACGACGACGACGACGACAACGGGGAAAACGAAAACGTAGAGAAAAACGGAGTCACATCGGTAGAAGCGATTCTTCCGCGAATCGAACCTTTTAAGCTCCATCGGTTGGCTTCGGAAATATACGGCATAGATGGGGGTTTAAGTCTGAGGTTTAGAACCACCCCTATCCTCCCTCCTTTCCTCCCCCGATCCCCCTTCCTTCACCTTTTTCACATGATCTACAGGAGACGTGTTAACGCGAGGCGCTTATCGCGATTCACGTATACGGTTAGTATGCATTTTCTTCGTCTCTCTCGTTCTCTTTCTCACACACACACACACACACACACACACACACACACACACACGCGTACACACGAACGTTCGCACGTACGTACGTGCATCCATTCATACGCGCATACGAACGCGTTATTGACGATCATCAGTAGCTTTGTATCGATGCACGCGTACGCGTTTAAGTACGTATACGTGCGCAAACGAAACGTCCACGCGCGCATATATAGGAATATTGATGCGAGCGCGTAGCGCAATATCAACGGCAGTAGTACGATCAAAATTGGTCGATAACGTTGTCGATAGATGATCGATAAGAGGAACGATTTTGCCGTTTTCCATTCGATCGCTGATTTCCATTCGTCGTTTCTTTTGTCCAATTAGAGAGTCATGTGCACTTATATACGTACATACCTTATATAAGTATTACGCTTAACATCCATACATACATACATACATACAATTATATATATATATATATATATATATATATATATATATATATACACGGATAGGTAAATAAGGTATAGGAAAATAGACGACAGCATATCGAGAAAACGATAGCGAGGACGAGGCAAGCTGTTAGCGACGTTAGCGATCCCGTTGGCGTGCTACTTACTGTTCGTGATGGTGGCGGTCTTTGGTGATATTGGTGATGGTGGTGGTGGTGGTAGTAGCGATGGTGGTGGTGATGGTATAAAAGAGGAGCGTGGCAAAAACTGTGAAGCGCCTTGTAGAATTTTCAATAAGGAGACGGGGTCGGAAGAAGAAGATTAATGCAATGCCGCCGGGGGACCTTAGGAGACGACAGCGACATGACTGTCAAAAGAACATCCCTGGAGGCGAGGTCCATTCGCTCCTGTAAGACTGCAACCCCTCTCTTTCTCCCTCTCCCTCTCTCTCTCTCTCTCTCTCTCTCTCTCTCTCTCTTTCTTCCTATCTCTATCTTTCTCTCTTTCTCCTTTCTCTTTCTCTTCCACTTTATTTCTTTTTTTTTTTCTTCTTCTCGTATCTTTCTCTTTCACTTTACCTTCTGTCCTTTCGTTCCGCAGCATTTTCTCTGTCTCTGTCTTTGTCTCTTTACGTCTCTGCGTCGTGCAGGTGCAGCTGTCTGCTGGCAGTCGAGCGAAACGATTCGTGCGGAATAGAAAAAAATGGGTTCCTCGACTCGAGAAGAGAGAGAGAGAGAGAGAGAGAGAGAGAGAGAGAGAGAGAGAGAGAGAGAGAGAGAGATGCGGTCTCGTTGCTGGACGTCTCGTCCTGGACGTGCGAGAGAGCGAGGATCAAAGCTCGGAGTCGATCGGAAACTTTCTCTCCCTCCCTTCCCAACCTACCAAACTCCCTCCCACCCTCACTGCTTGATGTCTCGTCAATGTTACTCACTGAGAGCATCCCTCTCTCTCTCTCTCTCTCTCTCTCTCTCTCTCTCTCTCTTTCTCTCTTTCTCTCTCTCTATCCTCGAGGGTGCAGCTCGACTCTGGACGAGTCACTGCCGACGTAGACTACGAGTTGAATGCGTGTGCAGGGATGTACTCCGATCGATCATGAAAGAGACGCCTGTGGTAATAAATTAGCGTGCGCGAGTTAACGTGAAAGAGAGAGAGAGAGAGAGAGAGAGAGAGAGAGAGAGGGAGGGAGGGATGGAGAAGAATGGAGAGAGGATGGGATCAGAAAGGACGAAAGATTGAATCTCGTAAAATTCTCTTTACTCATGCTCGAACGCGTCCATCGACAATCTGAAAAATAATTTCTCTATCGTGTCGTATACGAAACGAAAAAAATACCATTGTTAATTAGTAACATTATTTTATTCAACGTTAACGAGCCAACGAAATTATCGCCAATGAATTCGATCAATTGCATTGACGTTCGAAAGTGAAAGGAAAAAGGGATTATGGGCGATAGAAGAAGCATGAAAAAGAAAATAGAGAGAGAGAGAGAGAGAGGTATGATCGAATGGAATAAGATAAAAGTATGTATATATGCGTAATTTATTTTTCTCTCTCCTTTTCTCTATATGCACAAGTTTTATCATGTTCGTAGAGATAAAAATTTGAACGTAAATATGTGGACGCATAGAAACTCTGTACGTAAGCTAAAGTGCTTCGAACGTGGAAGAAACGCGTAGGGAAAAATCACCCTCCTACGTACTCTCGACGTTCGAATGGATACGACGCGAGAGGAGGCATGCGCGTACTTTTTCGATGCACACCGACGGATTCACATTTCGGCGCGGCTTTTCCGTCCGAATCGAGCGATCGATAACGTTTCCAGTAGATAGAGTGTACGTACGATCGGAAATGAACATTTAGGAGAGCTGCTAGGCTGAAAAAAAAAATGGAAAATTCTGTTTTCTTTTTATGTTTTTTCTCTCTTTTTCTCTCTTTTTTTTTTTTCTTTTTTTTTGCTTTTTTCGTTTTCGAACGGCAAAGAACATTTTTACAATTTTTCTCCTTCCTTTTTCTTTTCTTTCTCTTATCGTTGTTGTCTCTCTTTTTTATTTTTTTATTTGTTTAAACGCAATTCTCATCATCCCTTTTGTCTTTCTCTCTCCTTCTCTCTCAGTTATTTGTATAGAATAATACAGTGGATAAAGTTACCGACGAGTAGGATCGGTTTGTTTCAAAGTCTTAATCAAGAGAGAACAATCATACGGGTAATCCGAACACGCCGGCTAATCCGAGTATTATTTTCTTTCCGTTTTCAACCCTTTCCATCTGTTCTTCGCCACCCATATCGACGACTATGTGAATACGTAGGCGAGGGTATTAAGGTTGTTGAGTATACACACACACACACACACACATACATTCATGCGTACGTACATATATACCTTATTTCGTTTATCCCCTACCCCTCACCCCCGACGCCTCTTCAGTCATATAAATGGGGATCGAAATAAATTCTGTGTGGAAATACGCGATCTCCTTTCTTTGTCCATTTCTCCCATACTCCTATATTTATTTATTTTCTTTACTGCTTTCCCCCACCCCCCCCCCCACCTCTAAATTTTTGTCCACGTATTTATAGCGATAACGAATTAAAAAAAGAAAAAAAAAAATACGTAGGAAAAAGATCGACGAACTTATAATGAAACAACGATAAATGAAAACGGGACCAATCGTCAACGTTAACGAATTAAATATTTCCAATTTGTTTTTTTTACTTTTTGTTCTCTCTCTCTCTCTCTTTCTTCTCATTCGAACAAATTTATATTAACACGACGATGTAAAAGAATAAAAAAACGTAGCATTCTTTTACTATTACTCACGCTGTACATACACGCACGCATACACACACACACATATATATATATATATCAGTTATATATCAGATATATAAATTTGATTAATTAATCGAAATCTAGTAACGAGTAATGATGGTAAATTATGTTCAATACCGAATAGGAATCGGTAATATTCGAGATGACGTAAATTCGGCCGTATGACGTCCGAATATCTAAACATTAAATAGCCGAATATCGACAGTGGCTGGTAGTTAGAGATACGTATCGTCATGGGGTAACGCGATATATGTTGGGGTGGAAGTGGGATTGGGATTGAGGAGAGGGGGTGGGGGAGAGATGGGGCAGTGCCTGTATGCGCGATGATCGACGAGTTCGCGCGAGAGGGTTGTTGCCTCCCTGCTTGCTTGCCTGCCTGCCTGCTTGCTTGTATGCTTGCTTGCTCGCTTGCTTGCTTGCTTGCTTGCTTGCTCTCTGTGAGTGAGTGTCTGTACTCTAAAAGGGAGGAAGAGGGTAAAATCGGGTATCCGAGCGTACCTGCATTCCCAGAGAAACCTCTAGTACCCCGTAATCCGGTGTCTTACGGCTTGCCAACTTTGAATTTCGACGTAATGAGAAACGATTAGCGATATTTCTACGGTAATAACTTATCAGTATGTATGTACATATATATGTGTGTGTGTGTGTGTGTGTATATCAAGTTAATTCCTGTAGAGATATTCGTCATAATTTAACCGTAATTACAAAAGAAAATTATTCGATCTTATCGAAGCAATTAGGATAAGCGAATTTCTAAATATATAGAATTCATATAATTTCTAATATTTACTGTTATTTTTTATTCTTTTTCTGTTTCTTTTTTCTTTTTTCTTCTTCATCTTTCTTTTCTTCCTCGACTCCGTTAATCAAGTTTAAGTACGATTTTCACGGTTTATACCATCGGAGAGAAAGATAAAAATGAACATTATCAATGCTTGCAACAGTCGACGAACGATAATAATATGAAATTAGTATGTCAATTTAATTCTATCGTATACGCTTTTACGTAAATCACATTTAGAAATATACTTTTATTATTATTATTATTATTATTATTATTATTATTATTATTGTTGTTGTTGTTGTTGTTGTTGTTATCGCTGTATTTTTCGTTTGTTCATTTAATTTTTGTTCTCTGTGTAACCCGTTCACTGTATCGCGTTAATTAACTTCACGTATGTACGATCGTCTATGTGGCCCATCGAAAAAGAAATAAATAAACTTCGTCGCCGTTTCTAATTAATGAACGATAATGGTAGGCGATAATAGTAAGTTAATTTAATTAATAAAATGTTTTGGTACTTACCGAATATCGTTGTATCTTGTATATTACTTCGAGTACGGATATGTTTCGCGTGCTAATTACGAAACGTAACGTGTGTTTGTGCGCAACGTCGTATTAATACTCCTCTCTAACGAATTTTCTACAAACAAGGAACGTTAAGTACGTATAGAACGGAACCCTTTTCGAAACGATTTAACAAAATAGGAAAATATACGCGGGACGATACTTTTTCGAGAATATCTTTTCGAAAGATGAGGGGAGTGGGTGCAGTTGGCAGGGAGGAGGACGAGAGGGGAAGGTCATCGGGGGAAACCAAAAAAAAATTCGATCGAAATCGTTTAGAGCTTCTCGTTCGTTTCGACCTTCGAGGGTCGTACGAAAACGCAAAACGTTATCGCTTCGGCTTACTTTCTTCCATTTTATAAAAGAGAAGGTTCCGGCTCGTTGATATCGTTGGGATCTTTTTTGTTGAAAAAAGAATGAAAAAAAAAAAAAAAAAGAAAAAAAGATAAAGCTAGACGAAAAAATCCTTTTTCCAACGTTTCTATCTCTCCTCGATACTTTTCGATCCTCGAGGTTAACTAAGGATAAAGAAAGAGAGAGAGAGAGAGAAAATAAAAAAAATAAACATAAAACCGTGTCATCGAAAGGGAGGGGTGGGTGGGGTGGGGGGAGGAATCGCTTTCGTAAATTCGACCATTTTTTCCATGATGCTTTAATTAACGCGGGAAAACGTTTATATCAGGTGGGACGTTTTTACGTTCTCCTCTCGTTTGTTTCTACCGGGCGAAACAAACTCAATAAACTTGCAGAGCTCCCACCCCTCCCCCCACCGTTGTTTAACGAATACGACGTATCGCGTTAATAAAGAAAGTTAAACGATGCATACGGACGTATATGGGCGAAGGAAAATATTGGCGTGTTAATGGGAACGTAGCAAATCCCGTAAATATCGTTTGGTAAAGCGGGATATGATATGAAATGAAATTTTTCCGATATTTTCGACGATCGAGATTAAACGTTGTTAACTATTGTATTTTGATTTTTACATAGAGACCGAATATTCTTTCGAAATGAAACGTTTTATATAGCGTCGAATGAGAGAGAGAGAGAGAGAGAAGATCCAATAAAAAGGAAAAAAAAAAGGAAACGAAACAAGGGGGCTGAGGATGGTAGAAAAATATTTGCATTCCTTGAGATTAAAGTTCAAATATGAATAGGGAAACTTTTAAATAAGGAATAATGTTGCACGGTCGATAAGTAAGAATGATGTAACGAGTTTAAAAGTTTCCTCTCGCTGCTCACAGATGGTAGGACCTGTCCGATTATATGAGAATCCTCTTCTTTTGCTCTTTCCTAACTACCACTCCCCATGACACACACACACACACACACACACACATATATATAACGAGGTGGATGCCGGCAACGCACACAGTATTCACCGAAGGGATATACAGGGTGTTTCATAAGATCGTTGATTCCTTCGTCGTCGTCCATTCACGAACGACGATTGACAAACCGGTTTCCTGATACCGGAGCCTGAACATCATCGCAAATTTTTATCCTTGTCGCTGAATAATGCATAAACTACGTTCGATCGGCGAACAAGCCGAAAATGTTATATCATGATGTACGAAATTGCACGAGTATGTAAATACTAAGCAGGTTTTGGAAAAAAAAAAAAAAAAGGAAAGGAAGGAAGAAAGAAAAAGAAAAGGAACGAGAACGAAGAATCGAAAGAGAAGAAAGAAGAAGAGGGAAAAAAACAGGAGATAGGGGAGGGAGGAAAGATACTGGGAGAGAGAGAGAGAGAGAGAGGAGATCGACGTTTTTCCAAATTTTATTAATATTTATTTCGATGACATACTCGAAAACGTGTTGGAGCACGGATTTTTCCAAAGGTTCGTTTTTAAAATGAAATTTTTTTTTACGAATACGAAATAGTATAAATTATACGAGAGTACCGGATATACATATATATATATATATATATATATATATATATATATATATATATATATATATATATATATATACGGGCACCAAATGTCCCGATTCTATTTTTTTTTTGTTTTGTTTTTGGTTCGTTTTTTTTACACGTGAGAGAATCGTACGAGTCGAAATTTGTTGTTCGAAAATAAATAATAATAAAAAAATAAAAAAGAAACAAAAAAGATAAATAAACAAATAGTAAAGGGAGAACGAGAAATTCCATTGGTTCTGGCAAAATAGGAATTCCAGTGACGCGATCAGGTAGACGTATTATCCCTCGTTAGATGGAACACTCCTTTCGTGGTATAAAAGAATGCTCCTAGAGAGAGAGGGAGAGAGAGAGAGAGAGAGAGAGAGAGAGAGAGAGAGAGAGAGTCGAAAGAAAGGGACAAAGAGACAGGGGATGTAATAAAAGACAAAAATTGCATCGGTTTATCGCGTAATTCGTTGGGTTGCATCGTGGCAAACGGCAAAGAGGGGCCCAGGGGGCTGGGGTAGGATCAGGGATGGGGTAGGGTAGGTGTGTTGGGGGGGGGTGGAGGAGGGAAGGAACGACGGAGGTTCGTCGTAAAAGTGCAAAAAAGCACGAGAGGGGGAAGGAAGGGAGGCGCTTTGAGAGTCGTTAGAAAAAAATTTACTTCGTCGATGGTTGTTGTTGTTGTTGTTGTTGGGTTTGGGGGGGTGGTAAGAGGGGCGGCAAAGGAGGGGGGCAATAACAGAGGCCTCGCTTCTCGGCAGCTAGACGAGCGTCGTATTCCCTTAGGAGTAGCTTGAACGGATGTGGCGTGACGTTTTCCGAGGCGTTCAACAATTCTTCGGTTAACTTTCGATATTCGTCCTCCCTCTTAAGTCCCTCCCGATATATCCTATCGTCCTCCTCGCGTTCCCTGGCACGCATAACCTCGACGTATTTCCTTTGCTCCGTCAGTTCCCTCCCGTAGGATAACATCCTCCTTCTCTCCTCCTCCTTCGCGATCTTGCACAATCTCGCATTGGTCTCCATCTCCTTCTCCATAACGATTTTCTCTTCCTCGAGCAATCGTCTATTCCTCTCCTCGTTCTCCCTCTTCTCCCTCAATTGTTCCTCCCTACAAAGAAGGACCTCGCGTAGATTTCGTTCTCGCATCTCCTTGAATCTCTTAACCGCAAGATCTCTTCTCGCCTGAGCGTCCTTCATCGACTCCTCCACTATCCTGTCCACTTCTAAATTCCTCCTTGCCTCCTCCTCGCGCAACTCCTCGAGATACTTCAAGTAAGCGAGAAGTTCACGGCGCAGTACCGCCGAAGTTTCCTTTATCGCGGCCCTCTCCCTCTCCAATTCCTCCTTCGCAAGATCGTTCAAGGCCTCATCGATTCTAACCTCCTCTCTCGCACGTTCGACCAATATTCTCTTAGCCCTCGTCGCCTGTTCCTCGAGTTCGATTCTCAACGATTCGCGCTTCTTCCTCTCGTTATCCAATTTCATAATCTCCTCTTTTCTAACGTTATCCCACAACTCTTCGAGATAATCCCTTTCCTCTTTCTTAACACGTCTAACCTCTTCCTCCGACGCCAACTTACCGGCCACCTGTTTGGCCAAGGTCCTCAAGGATTCCCTTTTCAGATCTAAACGTTTCCTCGCTTCCTCGATCTCCCTCTCCTCCTTGGCCTTAACCTCTCTCAACATCAGCTCGTGCCAAAGCCTCTCCAATTCGTCCTCTTCCACTCTCTTGGCCTTGTTCTCGGCGATTTGAATCAAGTTGCAACTCTTCGCGTCGATCGTCCCTCTCCTCGTTAACTCGTTTCTAACATCGGGACAACGCGCGATGTACTGTTGCATTCTTTTAGATGCTAACAAAGCCATACGGTGTTCCTCTTGTTGTCTCCTAAGTCGTTCCGTTTCCTCCCTCATTTCCTCAATCCTCGTGTCCTCGCCGTGCTGAGCCCGTTCGACCATTTCCCGCGTCAATTCTCTCTCCTCCCTCGATATCAGATCACGCAACTTCTCTCTTCGTACGTTCACGCTCTCCTCGTACGCCGCCATTCCTGTAAATTCGAATCAACCGCAACGGAATTAATTGCCGGTGTAATTATCAATGTTTGCACAGTCGTCGACGCGCTAAAGAGTCCATCCCCCGGCGTTCTACGGTCCCCGGCTCTCACCCCTCCCCACCCACCCCCCTACCCTACCCTACCCGCTCTCGTGTAACGCGCTTTCCCTCTCGACCACCCCCCCCTTTTTTCTCCCCCAACACACCCTCGAAATTTCTCGTTTGCTTTTCTCTTCCCACCCCCCTATCTCTCTTTCAATCTCTCCTTTGTCTCTCTTTAGACAACAAGAGAACGAGAGAAAGGGGAATCCAACCAACGTTCTGTTTTTACAGCTACGTGCTCGTTTTAATCCCTTCTTTTTTTTTTTCTTTTTTTTTTTTCTTCTTTTTTCTTTTTTTTTTTTAACGCTCCCACGAATGCGTTTCCCTACCATCAACCGGAGAAAACTTTTGCGTACGCGGATTATTTCGCGGATGGGGAAAAACAATCGTAACCGCTGGGCGCGCAAATAATTAGCTAATCCAATCGATATTTTCGATATTTCGATATCGAAACGATAATGATCGAAACTTTTCTTCCTCTCTCTTTCTCTCTCTCTCTCTCTCCCTCTCTATCCATTTCTCTCCCAACTCCTCTTTCGCTGGAATTGTACTTTGAAAACGCAAATGCATGCTGGAATTTCGCAATCACCTTTACAATATTCCAAAACGGATCCAAAATGCATTAATGAAAAAGAATTATCGATGATTCCCGTGGGTATCCGTATCTCTTGGTAAATACGATCGTTAAAACCGTGAAACCGGATGACAAATGGCGCAATTATTATTACTCGCGCAATATTCAAAGGCTATTTTGTGATGCCGTACTTTTCTTCCTTTATTTTCTTTTTTTTTTTTTTTTTTTTTTTGAAGGAGGAGGTAGAAGCGGCACGGAGCGAGAGGGAGTTTCGTTCTCCTTCTTTTTTTCCCGTTCTTCTTTTTCCTTGGTTTTTTTTTTTTTTTTTTTAATTTCCGTAAAATTAATGTAATCAAGATATAGATGTATTCAAAAAAAAAAAAAAAAAAAAAAAACAGAAAAACCACGTACGAGAGCAAAATTTCGGTCAAATTTACTGAACCGAACGATTATTGAATCACTTGGAACGTTATTACGAGATCCAATCGAAAAAAAAAAAGATAAAAAAATATATATATACATATATATTTATAAAAAAAAAATAAAAGAGAAAAGAATAAAAAAATAAAAAATAGAAAAAACTAGGTTAAAGCCGTTTCCGAAAGTTTTGCAACGAGCAGTTGTGGAGAATGAAAGGTAATAAAAAAAAAAAAAGAGAGAGAGAGAGAGAGATAGAGAGAGTGAGAGAGAGACAAAGAGAGATAAAGAGAGTGAAAAAGAGAGATAGAGAGGGAGGGAGGGGGGGGGGAAGGAAGGAAATTAAAAAAAAACGAAACAAGAAATAAAACATAACGAAACAAACAAACAAACAAACAAACAAACAAACAAACAAATAAACAAAACAATACAAAAGAGAAAAAGAAATACAGGAAGATTCCCTCACACCCGTCTCGATAATACGAGTTCCAACGAGTTTGCGTTGAAATCGTGACCATTGTCCTGCGCCAGTCACGCCCGCGCGCTATCCCCCTTCTCCCTACACCCCTAAAAACCGGACGCCATCGGCGCCTCCGCCACCGCCGCCGTTCGTTCGTTCGTTCGTTCATTCGTTCGTTCGTTCGTTCGTTCGTTCGTTCGTTTCCTATTAAATTATCAAATACGTATCGTACGAAAAGCGGAAACGTTCTCGTTTTTACCGATCTCGCTGGCTCATAATCGATGCAACGTGCACCGGTATAAACTTCGTTATGGCTACGGTGATGAAACTATGTGGACACGCGCGTACGTTTATTCAACTCATACGTACATACATACGTACGTACATACATACATACATACGTACATACATACATACATACATACATACATACATACATACATACATACATACATACATACATAAATACGCGTGTACACTGTAAACACAGTGTACATATAATATTTTAAGGGCATGTAGAAAGGGACGCAGAGAGCCAGAGACATAGATAGCTCGAGAGAGAGAGAGAGAGAGAGAGAGTGAAACGATAAACATCGCGAGCACGCGTTTAATTTTCACGTGATAATATTACACATGGAGCATCCTACAGTATAAAATCATGAACGTGTATGCGTGATGCCTACGCGCGTGAGTACGCGCGTGCGTGCGTGAGTGTTTTGCGTGTGTACGTTTGGGCGAGCGGACCATCATCGATTTTATTTAAATTTTTTATCGACACCACGTCGGATCAACGATGAGTTCACAAAAGGTGCTACCAGGGCCCGCGAAATCCATAATAAGCGGAGCGGCCACGATGAAAGGTTCATACCGGCGGCCGCTTTACTAACGCGCCTTTTTTAAGTATCTTCCTTTAAGTCCTTAAGAGACGCATCTCTTCTTAGCTCTCGATTTTCGTTCGCCAACGACCGTAGTAGTACGCCGGGCCTCTCTCTCTCTCTCTCTCTCTCTCTCTCTCTCTCCCTCCTCCCCTTCGATGAATCACGCCGACTTTTTTTGTCATTTCGACTTGAGACGACGTTAAACTTCCTGCTCCTCCTCCTCCTCCTCCTCCTCCCACCCACCCCCTCGCTCCTCAATCGACCCCCTTACTCCATTGTACTCGTACGTGTTAATCTACCGAGGTCGGCCCGTCTCTCGCGAAAAAATTTTTATCCGTTTAACCGTCTTGATAAATATTAATTGTTTATGGATAATAATTAGTGCCTAGAGAGTTTACAACGTACTAATATTATTTCATTTGATCGTATAGCACGTGGAGAAGTTGAAACGTCAAGTAGTAGTAGAACGAAACGCGTTAACGCGTTAAAAAAAAAAAAAAAAAAGAAAAAAAGTGATCTCTCTATTCTCACGGGGCGACGTTTGAAGATACTATCGGTAAAGAGAGATAACAAATCGCGTTAGATATCTCGGATAGGTTATGGCAGTCGTTGGATTGCGACGATTTATTATATATATATAT
>OU426999.1:2230700-2238200 GCA_911387935.1 Dolichovespula saxonica
GAAAGAATCTTCTCTCTCTCTCTCTCTCTCTCTCTCTCTTTCTCTCTTACTTTTATAGCCTTTTTCAGGTCACCCAAATTCAAGAAAGAGCATAGAAACGGTACGTGAAAGGAACCTCTCCCGAACAAAGTCACGTAACGAAGGTACGTTGGCCATTGAAGAACCTTGGTACGCTCGAGATACGGTTCGCGGCGACAAATGAATATAACAAAAAAGAAAAAAAAAAAGGAAAAAAAAAAGTCTCCTTTCCATTTGAATCGTTTCGGCATGTTCGTTACGTGTTCCTATGCAAAAAGAAAAAAAAAAAAATCGTTTTCATAATCGGGATACGATAGCGAGAGATATCCAGGAAAAACTCGATCGGTTCGCTTCGATTAATTTAACAACGTTGAAAATCTTTCGTTAAATCGAACATTATTTCAAACGAAATGCTATATTATTATTATTATTATCATCATCATCATCATCATCATCATCATCATCATTATTATTATTATTATTATTAGTCTTCTCGATTTAATTAATAAAATTATTCGATTACGAATTAATAAAATTCTTTAAATTTCTACAAGTTTTATTCAATTAATCCACCGATGGAAAATTGGATTATCGGATTTCGAGAGATATTTCATATATATATATATTCTTTTTTTTTCCTCTCTCTCTCATTTTTCTTCCTTTTTCGTTATTTATTTGTTCTCTTTTTACTATTATTATTATTATTATTATTATTATTATTATTATTATTATTATTTTAATCCGCGCGAATAAATTTGACGAAAGTATTCTCACCTGCGAAGAAGACCCTTGGCTGAGGGGAAGGTGTGCCCGGGGGATAATTGGGTGGCGCTGGTGGTGCTACCGGTGCCGCAAGGAGATCGTAATCACTTCCGGAGCTGCCGACTGCAACGAAGCTATAAGAGCCACGGGCCCAAGGATCTGCACGCCATCTTGTAACGACACTCTCTCGTGGTTGTGGGACTACTTGATTGCCAAAGATCGTCTGCGGAAATACACAAGCGACGTTCGTGCTAATCGAATAACAAAATTTCCTTTTTCTTTCTTTCTTGTTTCTTCCTTCGTTCTTCGCTCTGTCCTCCTTTCATTATCTTTTATTTTATTTTAAATACACACACACAGAGAGAGAGAGAGAGAGAGAGTGAGAGAGAGAGAATTCTTGTGAAAGTTCACCCACCTTGAGTACCGAGATACAACGACCAATGATAACGTCGTCGCTGACATTCTCCATTACGCAGGCTGCCTCTCCAGCGACGAGGGCCAACAGGACCGGCGCTTTGTACAGGTTCCAGAACAGGAAGAGTTCTCCTCTCGAGGCGGTCGTACTACCCACGTGCCCGAACAAATTCGCCGTTGGATCCCAAAAGATTCGTTCGAAGCATAATACTACCTAAAATGTTTTGCATTCGATTTCTTCAAAATCTATGTACGCGTGTGTACGTGCGTGTTACGCTCGACCGTCGTGTAATCCTCTAATGATAAAATATAAGAAGAGAGAGAGAAGAGAGAGAGAGAGAGAGAGAGAGAGAGAGAGAGAGAGAAAGTATAAAGGTTAGAGAAAATGAAAGAATATAAAAAAAAAAAAATAGAGATGTGAAGAAAGATGAAAAAAGAAATAAAAGAGAGTGAGAGAGAGGAAAATATGAAAATATAAGAGGTTAAGAATATTTGCCAAGGGTAGTAGGGGAGGGTGGGAAGGGGGAAGGGTGCGTCGCGATCTTATTTCTTTTGACTGTTTCGAAGTATATTTTAAAGGGAATTTGTCGTCTCATAAATACGTTAGTACTCTTTCAGAATCGACTTAGCCTATAAGGTCTTACCTTATTTAAATTGCCAAAGCCGAGCCTCTGGATGGCTTGAGACTTCCAATCCGGAAGCGGAGGGTTGAAAGCAACCGCGGAGGGTGGAGCGGAAGCCTTAAGAACGCCGAGTGGCAGCGTAACCAAAACAGCGTCGGCTTTATAGACGGTATGATTTGTGTGGAGGCTGCGAGAGGGTGCGGCCCATACTTCTACGCCATTTACTCCGTACCGAACGGCCCTTGCAGCTGTGTTCAATCGAATATCGAGTCCTTCCGAGAGAGCAACAGGTACGCAGGAATATCCGTTGCGAACTGGAAGAATAAGAAGAAGAAAAAGGACGAATAATAATAATAATAATAACAACAATAATAATAGTAATAGTAATAGTAAAAAAAAAAAAAAAACAGAGAGAAAGAACAAAACAAAAGAGGAAACAAAAAGAAAAGAACGTTGAATATAAATGTACCAGTGAAAATATGGGGTCAAGTATTCGGTATAGCTAATATTCAAAAGTTAATCGTACGGCAAATATATGGAAATTAGAATCGATGCTTAGGCTTGAATTGGCCATTGAGATATACGTTTCGATAAAAAAAATTCTTATGCATTTATGCACGGTTTTTCTTTTCCTTTCCTTTTTCTTTCTATTTTCTTTTTTTTTTTATTTTTTAAAGGGCGAGGTGAAGAAGAGAAGGGAAAAAGGATTGGGGATAACAAAAAAAAAAGAAATATAATAAAAAATAAAATTCCTTTCTCTCGATTATACTTTCAAAATATCGGCTTACCCGCGATGAAATTTACAATATCGAAAAAAGTTAACGAAATATACCGGGGTACCGTGCGATATGGATTTTTAAAAGGTGGGAGGAGGAGGAGGAGGAGGAGGAGAGCAAAAAAAAAAAAAAAAGGTGATAAAACGAACGATACTTATGACTCCGATATCAATGCCACGTGTCATCCGACGTGTTAGCCACGCTTAATTACGCTAGAGACATCAAGGTGAGACGACACGCGAAATTTCGAGCGAAACGCGTAGAGAAGATCCGAATTTCGGGCGAGGAAACGAGATAGCGGACGGGCTGCTCCCTTTAAAAGCGCAACGAGCAAGAGAGAGAGAGAGAGAGAGAGAGAGAGAGAGAGAGAATCTCGAGAATGAGCGAGAGACATAAATTTGAAGCGGTCGCCCGGCGCCATGTAGAACGAAGCACGGCAAGCCGTTCTGGAACTGCTACACGCTGATGTTGGACGCATCATCGTCATTATCGCTTAAACGGATATTTCGCCGGTTGGCACGCTTAAATCAGAATATATATTCCTCGCTCGCCCGAATGGCTTTTGAAAGTGTGAGAGGAGGATACTCGACGATGTGCCATGGCGAAGATGGCGATGCAGTCCTAATAATGATACACGGACGTCTCCACTTAGGCCGTTTAATTATGTTGATGGCTGAGCAGCACGGTTCCCGTGCTAACAGCCACCGTTCTCTCTCTCTCTCTCTCTCTCTCTCTCTCTCTCTTTCTCTATCTTTTTTCTTCTCTCTCTTTCTCTCTTTCTCTCTCTATCTCATCTACCATTGCTACCGGTGCTCCCGTTTCGGCAGCCGCTACTACCAAAACACAATTCTCCATCTCTCCATTCCAGAAATATAAATTTACACTCGAGCGTGATATAAATTAGCGTGTTTCGAGTTCGAGCTGAAACGCATTATCAAAATGTTCCAACGAACCGGAAAGCACTCGTGCGAGGAGAAATGACTGCATGGAGAATACAAAGATGGACGCAAAATATTTCTCCCTCGTAGTTTCAATTTATCATATATGCTCTCTTCCCCTCTCCCTCGCCTCCTTCCCCTACCCTCCATCTCTCTCTCTCTCTCTCTCTCTCTCTCTCGTTCTTTTTTATTCCATCTACATTTTAGTTTCTCACTGGGTATCGTCGAATAATTTCAAAGCGAAACGATATGAATTTGTTATTATTTCAACTACGACTCCATCCTCTTTCTCCTTTCCCCCTTTCGCCGTCGTTACCGTTACTTTGATTCGGCTAAATTTTGGTTTGTTACGTCGTCGATTATCGCAAACCCCCTTTTGTAATAAGCGAGAGAATATTCAACAGCCGAGCGAGAGAATAATCCGAAACCACCAGAATTATGGTAAGCCCGGGGTCCTTTTCCTCTTCTACCTACACATCTCTTCTTCCTCCTCCTTCTCCTCCTCCTCTTGCACCACTCCTCATCTTCTTCTCCCTACTTCTCTCATCCTCCTACTCCGGATAACTACGGGAATGGGGAATTAAGCCCTTGGCAATGAGGCGGCTCTGACTCGACCGAAATCGTTGATAGAGACCCCGCGCCATTATCTTTCTAGCGTCTGTTTATCCCATTTACCGTCAAATCGTTGATTGCCAAGCGTATTCGAGCTATTCAAATAAAATGACAATTAAAAGGGAATTCTCATTGTCGATCTTATTATCCAATTAGTTACTATTCGACGCAACGGTAAATACGAGAGATTCAGATTCGAGAGGAAAAGGAGCCGAGATGAAAAGAAGAAAAAAAAGGGAAGACAACGAGAGAGAGAGAGAGAGAGAGAGAGAGAGAGAGAGAGAGAGAGAGAGAGAGAAAGAAAATAAATTAGCTCGATTCTTAGCTTATATATGACACTTCGAAAATATACCGTCGTACCGACGAAACTAACAAAACAAAAAGAAGGAGATGGGGTGGGGGTTGAGAAGAGGGGGTTGATAGTCAATTTGGTAGGATGGTACGTAACGTAACGTAAGGAGAACGAGGACGCGGGGAGAGAGGAAGCAAATATTTGAAAAGCTTACCGGGTGACACGAAAACGCTTGCCGTTTGAAGAGAAGAGGAAAGGAGAGTAGGAAGAAAATTTGAAAGAGAAAGATGGGGATGAAAGAGAGAAGGGTAGGGAAGGGAAGGGAGGAAGAAAGTAAAAAAATAAAAAGAAAGAAAGAAGGAAGGAAGGTAAGAAGGAAGAAAGAAAGGAGGGATAAGAGGACGAATCGTACTGGACTAAAAGACGAAGAGACTAAAAGGGAAGAATTTCGTGTGTGTGTGTGTGGGTGTGTGAGAGTGAGAGAGAGAGAGATGATCTCTTTTTACGGGGACACTTTAGCTGTGTTCTATCTTGTGCATCGCACCGTGAAAGAGTAACGCCGCACGTCTATACATACATACATACATACATACATACATACATACATACATATATATATATATATATATATACATATGTATCCATAAAGCAAAACGTACGTAATACGCGAGTGAATCAACGACAGTGGCAACCACCGAGAGAGGTAGTGGTACAGAGAGAGAGAGAGAGAGAGAGAGAGAGAGAGAGAGAGAGAGAGAGAGAGAGAGAGAGAGTACCACCCTCTCACGACCGCCACCGCCTCTTCCTTGTCTTTCGTTTGATCTCCACTCGCAGTATTTTTTGACGGTCGAGTCGAACAATTTGTATGCCGCGGTGGTTTTCAATTTACATTTAAATTGGTTGCTTATGGCGTTCTGTCGTCTCGACGGGAGTCGGTGAGGGTGAGAGAGTGAGGGTGAAGAAGAGCGGAGGGAGAGGGAGTTAGCCGATGGACCATGCCTCTGCCGCTAGTGATGGTGATGGCGATGGCGATGGTGGTGATGGTTGTGATGGTGGTGGTGGTGGTGGTGGTGATGGTGATGGTGGTGGGGCTCGAAGAAGGACCGGCAGGCTGTCCTTCCGAACAGTCGAAAGCTACGTGAATGGCAAAACTGTTTTTTCTTTCCACCGTGCGAGGAACCGCTGGGCCCGATTACGAGTGGCTACAGCCTTGCCCTCCTCCTTTGCTTTTCTACTACTTATTTTTATTTTTATTTTTTTCTTTTCTTTTATTTTCTTTCTTTCTTTCTTTCTTCCTTTTTTTTTTTTTTCTTTATCTTTCTCGAGCCGTCCGCCCATCCAAATCATGATCCTTCGAGATATGACCGATGGTGAGACACGCGCGCGCGCGAAAGAGAGAGAAAGAGAGAGAGAGAGAGAGAGAGAGGGGAAAGGAGAAGGTGAGCGTGGAAAGGAACGAATCCTGTTTGCTCGAGCAAACGTGCTTCTCTTTCGTTCGTCGATCTCTCTTCCGACTCGTTTCTCGCACACTTACGTTAACAGCGGTTGGTCCACCACGCTTTTCTCTCTTTTATTCTTACTCTCTTACCTCTTTCCAATCCCACTACGATCGCAAAGCCTTATCAATTTCGACGACTGGTTATAGACATTTGCCGAAGTATCGAAGGGGTCGTCTCTCTCTCTCTCTCTCTCTCTCTCTCTCTCTCTCTCTCTCTCTCTCTCTATCTATCTATCTCTATCTCTTTCTCTCGCTAATCGTAATTACGTGCCCGATAACGAGCAAAGTCGCGAGAGAATTAGTCTTGAGACTTTCTTCTTATCGGATAATCCCTCCCTCCCGCACCCTCTCTCTCTCGCTCGTCGTGAAAATAATACTATCTGTCGCTAAGAGAAAGAAAGAGACGAAAGGCGAAAAGTGTACGGGGGATGAGCGTCGGGACGGAAGAGTGAGAGAGAGAGAGAGAGGGGGGAGGGGAGGGGGAGGGTTAAGTAGAACGTTAGACAACGAGAAAAATAGTTAACAGCTTGATTTCGTGGCCTCTTGCCTTTTCCTTATCGTTAAATTTAACGCCGATGTTGCCGTATAATTTGTTCAGATCGAGATTAAGTTAATTGGAGTCGGTTTACGATTTATGACGTTCGACGGTTGAGGTAAGTAGGGGTGGATTGGAGATTCCTAGATCGCGCTAGTAAGTAAGTAACGCAAAAGAAGAGATCGATATCGGTTAAGGATTTATCACGAGCGTCGGACATTCTGTGCAAATGAGCTCGTATCTCCGAGTGAATATATATGTATATATATATATATATATACTTTTGTCGAAACTCACGGAATACCACGTTCATTACGTACCAATTTAATTTATGTTATCGTACCCCATTAGAACATAAAATATTATTCGGTAAAGTACCCTCTTATGTATTCTCTCGTTTCACGAATCCTCTATCCTCCCCCCCCCCCTCGACCACCATCTTTCTACTTTACGAGTCAGATTGTATAACGAACGTATGAAATATTCAAACTTTTATATAATTTCTCGTGCTAGGGAGCGATTTTTTAAAAATTTTCGTTCAATCTCTTCTTCTTTTTTTTTTTTTTATCGTTTTCTTCCTTTTTCTTTTTTCTCTGCTTTCGTTCGTTTCGCTTTATATCATTTTATTTTATTCGTTTGTTTATTTATTTATTCACTTTTTCTTTTTCTTTTTCTTTTTCTTTTCTTACTTTTCTTTCTTTCTTTCTTTCTTTTTTTTTTTTTTTTTTTTTTTGTAAATCGCCGCTCACAAAGCGACACCTTCGTGGCAATAAACGGAAACTACTCTGGCGGCGTGGTCGATAAAACAGAAATTTGATCTTTTCCACCACCATTGATAAAATACCATTTAGATCGATAGCCAATTACGAAACAATGGGAAATTCATTCGCGTTAGTTGATCAAAACGTGCTATGAGTTTAATTAACGTCGACGTTTCTATTATTAACGTAATTACACTATACGAGAGATTAACCAAAAATACAATTAAATTAAATTAAATTAAATTAAATTAAATAAAAATAAAAATAAAAG
>OU426999.1:2248200-2250700 GCA_911387935.1 Dolichovespula saxonica
ACTTTATTTAGAGTTAGTCAAGTACTTGGCTCGTCCATTACATAGATACATGTATGCATACGTGCATACATATGTATATCTATATACGTCTATATATGCCGGAATTATGTACAAAACGGAAATGAACAAGTAGATGAGCATGCTCCGTTATTTTGCATAAGAATGCGAACACGGATCTAGGATGGGCGTATGAAGAATTTCTATAAAGATGACGCTCGTAAAATTCCGAATGGTTTTGCTGGTTGCACTCGCCTTCCTCTTCGTTTAAACACTCCTTGTAGTATGGACCACGGATCTTTCTTCTTCTTCTTCTTCTTCTTCTGTTCTCTTTTATTCTCTAAAGAAAGAAATAAATAAAGAGAAAAAGAGACAGAAGAAGAGAGACAAGCGAACCAGCGTCTATTTTATCGCCTACCTCGCAATAACGTCTCGAAGTCGTGTCGCAGAGATTTGCGGCTCGATCGTTACGCTAAGCTACGAAACTTATGTAGCCCTAGTCTCGTAGAAGGGTTGCCAATGCAATGAATGCAATACGGCGCGCCCACTAGCCCACCACCATTTTCTACCGAATCATTGAGAATTCTTTTTTTTTACGATCCTTCACAAATACGATCGAAAGGTTACAACGCGGTATCTGATATTTTCATAAAACGAACTACTTTGTATTCTTCTTATTTTAAAACGTTTACAAGATTTATTACAATAAATTATAATGTAATTCATGATTATTCTATATATATATATATATATTTATATATGGAATCTATTATGTACCTGGAATAGTATTATTTACAGAATCAAAATTATTTGCTAATTATTATCATTCATGTGCATTTATAATGGACATAGAATTTATAAAATATTAATAATTCATGACTTTAAATAATAATTATACAATATATATATATATATATATATATATATATATATATATATCCTATTAAATATTTATTTTATTTAAATTATCGCGTACCTATTAATAGCTGCTATAAATAATAATGATATTTTCTATGCGAGAGCTTTCAAGATATATCAAAGAAACGTTAAAACTCTTGGAAATATATCTTCGTGATAACGACAGATGATAACATTATCTTCGAGGCTTACCAAATCGATGAAGAAACGAGTAAGAGAAAAACGGAGAGAGAAAGAAAGAAAGAAAGAAAGAAAGAAAGAGAGAGAGAGAGAGAGAGAGAGAGAGAGAGAGAGAGAAGGAGAAGACCGACTGGAAAGTACAAATAACGTAAAGAAATTACTTTTGTCCCGCTACGCGCGAAGATTTACGGCAGGGCAACAAGCTCGCATTGGCGTAGGACTCGGAGACATAAATCAAGGAGAACTTATGAGAGGCCATTCATTAATATTAATAAGCCGTATGTATCTGTCGAGTGGTAACGATACGATAGTTGGCCCGATCGATACCTATGGATTTTTCAAGGGAATGATGAGAAACGATGATTCGAATGAATCGCGAACTTCGCGCGTGCTCGCTCTGCGGGAAGAAGGGGGGCGGGGGACGGGGAAACGATTGACCGTACAAATATCCTATTCCCTTACCGTATATTATACAATGCCGTTCAAACGTTATTTACACTGTTATAGATAGCTTTGACGTCAATAGTGTTAGAAATCGATTTATCGAATCATTAACTTATATACATTAACAGTTTCGATATCATCATTCGAAAGATCGAAAAGAATGCGTCTGGAGAATGTCCTGTACATATATTTAAACCACTCACTCTTCTCTCTATGTGTGTGTGTGTGTGCATGCGATTACGATAGATTGTTAAACGATAGAAACTAAGAGGACGGTGTTGCGTATCGTTTGTGGGATCGTTAGCCCTCCCATAAAACGACTTTAAAGAAAGTATCGAACGTAAACGTTGGGAGAACCCAACCGACTCTCTGACGAATACGAGAAAGAGAGATAGAGAGATAGATAGATAGAGAGGAGAGAAAGAGAGAGAGAGAGAGAGAGAGAGAGAGAGAGAGAGAGAGAGAGAATAAATCACTTATCTTCCGATAAGTGACAATAAAACCGGCCTTAACGAGGCGAGATAAAAAGAGACCGAGGAAGTATCCGGTAGCGGAGACAAATGATATCTAATAGGGAAGAAAGGCACCGTGCCGAGGATTCGGCTTGGCGGGTTGATGCCTATCAGTCAGACGTTTAATTAATAACAACACCCAGCCTGGCTGACATCTCTCGGCGATGTGAGTAATAGCCTCCGCCCACCCGATCACGGACTCTTCTTCTTTCTCTTTATGTATGTACGTACGTTCGTCTTTATGAGTGTGCGCGTGCGCGCTTGTGTGTTACGTGCGTGTTACGTGAGTGTAAGATCTATACGTTGAAACTCGTGGAAGCGCGTACGCGCCCATACCCAATGCGCGTTTCTTAACAATCGCGCCGCAACCGATTAATTTCGTTCAATCAGAAAAAAAGCCCAGGCGAATTTGCGATCTACATTCGTGGATAAGGCTATTTTCAATTAAT
>OU426999.1:2253200-2263200 GCA_911387935.1 Dolichovespula saxonica
ATAGAAAAAGAAGATCACGACGAACGTGTCGCCAAAAAGGCGCAATTAATGCAAAACCTCCGGACATTCTGGCACGAGGTTATAAATCCTTCGAGGATCGGTATTAACGCGACAGAAAAACTAAAAGAGAGAGAGAGAGAGAGAGAGAGAGAGAGAGAGAGAGAGAGAGAGAGAGAGAGAAATATTGAGGTCGGATACGTTGTAAACTCACAGTATTGAACTCCCGATCGTCGTCGTAGTCTCCACGTTCGTCGTGTTAGAACTCGAAACGATAATGATTATTAAACGTCTGATTAATTTCAGTTTAGCACGACGTGATATCCAACACGTACCACAGAAACCAATCATAATGCGCAAGACATAAGACAGTTCGCGATCACGACTCGTTCTATTAACTTTCAGATTAATCGCTATACAACTAGTTATACAAGAATACACACCATCGTAGAACATCATAGCTACTAATAGTTGGATATATGTACTTACTTACTTACTTACTTACTTACTTACTTACTTAGTTAGTTAGTTAGTTGGTTGGTTGGTTGGTCCGTTCATTAGTTACTTACTCTACGTGTATTTCGAAATTCGTCGAATGAGTAACGGCCGACTTTATATGTCATATTAATTTGATTCTTAAACGTTGGTCATCGTGCGAGGTGTAAATTTTTATGTGATAATTATTACGACTTCGACTGTATGATGGACGATCCATCGACATTTTTAATTACGCAATAAAAGATTATTTGTTCATGTATACATACATGCATACATGCATACATACATACATACATACATACATACATACATACATACACATATATATATATTTTTTTCTTATTTGTTTTTGTTGTTCCTTTCCTTTATCTCTTTTTCGCGCGTATCAAAGGAATAAATGTAATTTGAAATAATATCGGAATCGATAGAATCTGTAAAGAGATAAGAGTTATATGTATATATAAAAAAAAAAAAAGGAAACGTTGAAAGTTAACGTAGAAATATTGAAAAGTGTTCAGAGAAAGAGAGAGAGAGAGAGAGAGAGAGAGAGAGAGAGAGAGAGAGAGAGCATGAGAAGCATCGATGCGGGGACGACGATCATAAATATGAATTACCGTCGAAGTATAGGTAGACAAAGGGAGTCTTGAATCGAGTGCCGTGCACTTCGCAATAAACTCGGATTCTTTGAGAAATTTTAGAGAGAGAGAGAGAGAGAGAGAGAGAGAGAGAGAGAGAGAGAGAGTACAGGGGGGTAGGGAAAGGTTGAGAGGGTAGAAGGGATCCAGGGTGGGTGGGGATCAGAGAGAAAAATTCCTTTGATCTTTCATTGGTCCTTCGGTCTCTAGAATGCGTTTAAGGAATGCGCAATCCATGTCGTTTCCGGTGTCTACGAGTTTTTCGAATAAGTATAAAAAAAAAAAAAAGAAAAAAAAAGAGAAAGGAAAGTCACGTTAATTTGACACAATATACGTGCTTTTAATTTTATCTATCTTTCTTTCTTTCTTACTCTTTTTTTATTTTTATTTTTTACTAATTTTTTCGTTGTCGCCGCGTTATCTCCCGTAAGGAAAAGAAAGAAAAGAAAAAAGAAAAAAAAAAAAGAAATGTTTTAAACCGAGATCAGATTGAAAGATACGCGAGAGAAATTTTCGTTATCATCGATTAGCTCGGTCGTTAAACGTCACTTTTTATTTTTCCTTTCTTTCCTCCTTCCTTCCTTCCTTTCTTTCTTAATTGCTTGATTGCTTGCTTTTAAAGGAAGAAACGAGAAAAAGGGAAGAAAGGGATAGGAATAAAAAGAGAAGCGGTGTGGGAGCGTTTTAAGGGAGTAATTTTCGAGCATAGCCTCGCAAAACCGAGTTAGCCAGCTATCCGGCCAACCATCCAACCATCCAACCATCCAACCAGCCAGCAAGCAAGCAAGCAAGCGAGCAAGGCAGTCAGCCAGCCAGCCAGCTAGCTCGTAGCAATTAAAATCAGTTGGCCGAAACTCGTAGATCCGAGATAGCTTGGTAGAGAGAAACGTTAAGCGATTCCGAGGGGTTAGAAGAGGACTCCGACGATAAAAGTCGACGACGAAGACGACGGTCTACGAACTCTATGGCATTCTTGTAACAGACTTTCGTCGACGTTAGCCATCCCAGCCGGCTCCACCTCGTCCTCGTCCTCGTCCTCGTCCTCCTCGTCGTCGTCGTCGTCGTCGTCGTCGTCGAGGAGGAGAAGCGGAACGACGATGAGCGCCAAAGTAAGAATGTTCTCTATCGAAAAGGGAGAATACGGATGGAATGGAAGTGCAAGAAAGCGAGGCACGAAGAGAAAGGAAGACTGTGAGGGCCACGCACTATGCCACGAAGAACCAACGATATATAAGTTGCCGTAGCAGTTGCTGTTGCTGTTGCTTCTGCTGGTGCGCTGGCGCTGGTGCTTTCCGTTTGATGCTGCTAATGTAGTTGGTAGTGGTGAGAGATGGTATACAGAATGGATGGTATTAGTGGTAGTAAAGAGTTAGCATAGTGGCATGGCACGACGTCGTTGATGGTAGTAGTCTTCGACGTGGCAGATGCGCTACTAGTCGTTGGTGGTAGTGCTGGTCATTGCCGTAGTAGTCGTTTCTCTTGAAAGACTAAGAGAGAGAGAGAGAGAGAGAGAGAGAGAGAGAGAGAGAGAGAGAGAGAGAAAGAGAGAGAGGGAGAGAGAGGGACGATGGTATCCCGGACTCGAGTGCTCGAATAATGTGGACTCGAGCCATATTAGGATGCCTACACCATGCCGTTTCCTGCCAGTATTCGATGTTATCCGATGCATATTGAGAACCCTGTGACTGGCAATGTGGACCGATCGAATCCAATATGATCCCACGTTATACCCTATTCGGTCTTACGCATGTCCATTCTCTTCCCTTTACCCTCACCCTCACCCTCACCCCCCGGTTTCCGCGGGCTAAGTATTTTCTCTCTCTCTCTCTCTCTCTTTCTTTTTAATATAGAGTTGTTCGTTTTATATATGGGTCATTATTTTATTTTCATTTCGATTCGCCGAGAGTAGGAACCAGTAGGGACACATTCGAGACTTTTAAAGAGACACTGACTGACTGACTGCCGATCTAATTGTCCTCCATCCCATGAAATTGATCCCAGCTAGCTAGCTAGCTAGCTAGTGTCTAACCGTCCGAGCACGGTTGCATTTAATGCGACGACATTTTTCCTCGACCCACGCTCGTGGAACGAAAGAACGAGGAGGAGGAGGAGGAGGAGGAGGAGGAGAGAGGGAAGGAAGATGGTTGTAGAGAAGGGTGGTGACTGTGGAGGTGGTAAAAGAGGAGGAGGAGGAGACCGAACGAGGGACCTCGCCATTGTCGTTAAAGCGAGAAAAGAGGTAATGCGGTTCTGCTTCTATCCGAGCGAGCCCCCGCGAAGTCGTAAACGTTTAATAAACCCGAACGCTACGAGGAATAAAAAAAACTGGGAGATAAAAAAAGAAAGAAAAAAGAAAGAAAGAAAAAAAAAGAAAGAAAGAAACAACTACGTTCCTGGAAGTCGGCAATGATTAAAATGCCGGAAGTGTGCTCCCTTGATATACTGCTAGGAGAGAGCCGACGGGGAGGGAGGGGAGGGTAGAGAGAGGGAGATGGATGTACAATACTCGATATTATCTTCGAACAGGAATAAAGATGGAAAGGAAGGATTTGGTACAATTTTGACGCTATAGAATAGAATATGAATAACGAGGGTAACGAACGATGTACGAAAAGAATTAAGAGAAGAGAGAGAGAGAGAGAGAGAGAGAGAGAGAAAGAAAGGACAGGATGAGATTAAAAAAAAAAAAAAAAGAAAAAAAAATAAATAAAGAAGAAAAGGAAAAGAACGGTACGCGAAAAAATTCTGATTAAATCGCTCCTTAAAGACTTTTTCGCAAAATGAAAAAAATCCTCGAACGAGAAATGGGACACTCTTGTGAATACAACGAAAAAGCTTCTTCCTTACCTCGGGCTGAAGCTTTGCGAGTCGATTAAATTGCCGATAGTTTATTCTCGATCGATGAAGAAACTACTACTGTACGGTAAAAGCGTTTTCAATTTTTCCTCTTCCTCTATCTCTTCCTCTTCCTCTTCCTCTTCCTTCTTCTTCTTCTTCTACATCGTTTTCTTCATCGTCCTCGTCTTCGTCTTCGTCCTCTTCCATAAAATGGAAAACTTACTTCGTTTTACGTATGTATCTCTCTATATACCTCTTCTTCGTCTTCATCTACCTCTTACCTTCTTGTCCTTTCCTTACCATCAACGACGGGGCAACCTTCTCGCGATTCGAGTCGATTTACATTACGGAAATCGATTCGATCTATCGATCTTCCGACGTCTTCTTCCTTCGCGTCTCATTCGTCAATCCTGTCCGCAGGCTGATTATTCCTCGTACGTTTCTCCATTCTCGTATACCTTCTATCTTTTTTTCTTTATAATATCTCCCTCTCTCTCCCTCTCTCTCTCTCTCTCTCTCTCTCTCTCTTTCACTCACTCACTCACTGTTTCTCGTTCTGTTTCTCATTTTGTTCGTCATATTCTTTATCTCTTTTACTTTCGCATGTCAATTCAATATACCATTATTCATATAATACAATTTTTGTTTCCGTCTCTATCTCGTTCTCTCTCTCTCTCTCTCTCTCTTTCTCTCTTTCCCTTTTAGTTCATTCTTCTCTTTCGCACGTAATGCGACTTTGCGAGGCTCTCCTCGAATTATCGTCGAGCCGAGAGACCCTTTACTACGTCGACCCTTTAATTACCCATTTAACGCGCACCCAAGTATAGTAATAGAGTCAACGAATCGTTTTGCTCCTAGTAGCAGGTGCAACTTGAACAAACACATTTACCTTCGGTCAGGTGCATCGATGACAAAAGAAATTCAGTGTATACGGCGTTGCATCCTTCGAGGTATTCACCTCGATGCGTACAGCTTAATAATCTCATATTTGGTTAGTGTGCGCGCGCGCGCGCGTATCCTTACATATACATATATCCAATTTATGATTTATTTATTAATAATAATTTTCTCAAACGTCAGGTACGTGAAGGATATAAATTTCTTCATGATACTTCGAAATTTTTGTTCGACATAGAAAAAAAAGAAAAAGAAAAATAATAACTGATTTTATATCACTATAAATCAAACTTTTATGGTCAGGACTAATTGAGCTTTTAATGAGTATCGAGAGTTTAATAACTGAATATATATATATATATATATATGCCATTAATTAATGATAATTGTCAAATGTCGAAGGAGAAATAGAAAAAAAAGAAAAGATGCGTCGTTAACATTTCCACGTACTTGCTTTTATCTATCCGTTGGTAAAAAACATACGATAACAATCTCTTAGAAAGACTATAAAAAGAAAAAAGAAAGTGAAACAGAAAGAAAGAAATAAATGAAGAAAGAGATAGAGAGAGAGAATAAAAAAAAGGGAAGACATTAATAATCACGCATAATTTCAATCGATTTATCGATATATAAATCGTAATTCTTAAGCAGTACACGTAAGGATACGTAGGATCGGGGTATTGAAAAATTGAGAACGTGTCCAATCTTACGAGGGAGATTTTGCGTCGTACGAATCGATTTTATTATCGAGACGATTTTATTTTTGTCGATTCGTCGGTCCGTCCAACCGTTTCACGCTCCCTTTTTCGCGGCGAGAAGCACGCGACTCGTGGCGACTGGGAACGATCGGGGACAAGAAAGATGGAAATAAAAAGAGAGAGAGAGAGAGAGAGAAATAACGAGGAAGAAAAAAAAATAAGAAAGAAAGAAGGAAAAAAAGAGAGACAGAGAGAGGAAAAAAGAAAGGAAGAAATTCCAACGAAAGGGAAAAAAATATAAAAGTCATATAAAGCGGAGAACGTATCGACGCGATAATATCATTGGACGGCGAAGGTGGGGGGGGGTGTATAATTTCGACGATAATCGAGGGTCCTGAAAAAGTGGAGAGGAAGCGGTGGATGAAGGCAAAGGTGGTACTAAAGAGAGAAAGAGAAGAAAAATGAAAGAGAGAGAGATAGAATAAAAATTGAGAGAGAGAGAGAGAGAGAAAAGAAGACACGAAATATAATGAGGGATAAATGTGGGGGATGGGATGGGGAAGGGAGAGAAAAAATCTGAGAGACAAAGAAACAGATGAAAAATAAAATGGGACCGTGAGAGCGAGCGAGAGAGAAAGTGAAGGAGAGAGAGAGAGAGAGAGAGAGAGAGAGAGAGAAAGAGAGAAAGAAAAAATATAAAGAAAAAAGAAGAAGGAGAAGAGGAAGAAAGAGAGAAAAAGAGACGAGAAAAATCGAAAAGGAGGAAGAAAGAAGAGGAGTGTCAAAAACTTTACACCCACGACGATAAGAGAAAGAAAGAGAGAAAGAAAAAGGGCGCACGCAAACGTAAACGCACGCGCACGCGCGCACGCACACGCGCACGCAAACGCAAACGCACATGGGGCACACGTAAATACGAGAGCCCAAAGAAGAAGAGCGCGTATTTTAAAAGCGAGCGCGCTTGTTGCTAATAAGATCGCGTTTTACGACACCTCGTTAGGGGAGGAAAGATTTACAGGCATGCTGGTGTGAGTGTACTCGCCCTCTCGGCTTCAAAAGGCCCACGAAAGGATCTTTCCTTTCCGTCCTTCGTACACCTTTCTCCCACCACGTCGCCATCACCGTCGCAATCTTACTCTTTCAATTCTTCTTTTCTTTCTGGATGCACGCGCGCGCGCGCGCGCTCTTATCTTTTTTCCCCGAGACATCGGAAAATTATTTCAACTTTTGACCCCCTTTCTCGAGACCGTCGTCGAAGTAAACGAGCTCGAGGAGTTCGTTATTTTTCGTTTTCTTCTTCTTCTTCTCTTCTTTCTTCTTTTTCTTTACGTTTCTTTTTCCTCTTCGATGCTTTCCCTCGTCGTAAAAGTGCGAGTACCGATGTACGGATATAAACATTTATCGATGGGATAAGGATATTTGTATGTATATATATATATATATATTTTTTTTTGTCGAAGACAAATTCGTAAGAGGTAGTCGAGGAAACGAATGACGAAGGAGAGAGAGAGAGAGAGAGAGAGAGAAGAGAGCGGAGAGGAGGGGAGTGTAGAGAAGCTTGAGAAATGTGGCGTCGAGGGGAAGGTGAAGCTCGATTTGCATGACGCTTCGTTCGTAGGGAGGTATAAGAAAGGTATCAAAGGGAAGACGGACGATTTGGTTCCCTTTCTCCAACTACAAGAGAAATTTCGAAGCGGACTCGCGCACGAAATCAAGAAAGAAAGAGAGAGAGAGAGAGAGAGAGAATATTCGACGGCGACGAAGACATTTTTTTCCTGTCACGAAAAGGGCTACGGCCGATACGAGACTCATTCTGAAAAGACGACGATGACGACAACGACGACGAGGACGAGGACGAGGACGACGACGACGTCGACGTCGACGAAGACGACGTCGAAGATGTTCCACTAAGAACGAAGCCTCCACCTTTTCGAGATCGTGCAATTTTCTTGAATCGCTTATGCAAACCGCGATCTCCTTTGTGCGTTGTCGAGGATACATACCATATATATACGTAAACGTATATACTATATATTTCCTCTCTCTCTCTCTCTTTCTCTCTCACTCTCTCTATCTCTCTTGTGTTCTCGATGATGCCAATGGAGCGGATATATTTTGGTCGATTAGGTGAATGTGAAGGATCGGAGAACCGAGCTGTCGCGAGAAAGAAGAAGGGAAGGACAAGGAAAAAGGAGAAGATATAAAGGTGTGTGTGTGTGTGTGTATGTGTGTGTGTATAAAGGAAAAAGAGGAAGAGGAGGAGGAGGAATAAGAAGAAGAAAAAGGGGAAAGCTTTGGTTTGGTGTGCCTGCCGTGCTACGATGGGATTAGCGAGATCCTTTGAACACCAGAAAAAAAGAGAGAACGAGAAAGAATGAGAAAGAGATAGATAGAAAGAGAGAGAGAGAGAGAGATAGAGAAGGAAAGAGAGGTGCATAAAAAGATGCTGACTATGCAGAAGACACTTCATCCCGCGTCTCGCGGTTTGAAGCCCGACCAGAGGCCCCAACTCGGATTTTCGCTCCCTTCCTGACAGCTACTCTGCGGATAGATAATATCTCCGAGTGTGGCAACCGAGAAGGAAAGAGAACGAATTTCTCGTCGTCGTCTTCCTCCTCTTCTTCTTCTTCTTCTTCTTCTTCTTCGAGACTTCGAGGCGCGTCGTACCGTTTGCCCAGCTCCTTATCTCTTTCTTCTTTCGTCTTCCTTCACTTGGAGCAACCCGGGAAGGAGAGCGCGGAGAAGCAAAAAAAAAAGAAAAATAAGTGCGGACGAAAAAAGAACGAAAAAAAAAAGTAGGAGGGAAAAGTTAAAGGGAGGGAGGGAGGGAGGGAGGGAGGGAAAGAAAAAAAAGAGGAGGGGGAAAGGGAATTAGACGTACTCGTGTTGTCGGTCAGTCGCGAATTTATCGCGAGTTTGTTTCATCGGTCGGTAGATTATTACGTTATGATTGAACGATTGTTAAACGGGCCGAAAGATAAGGATAGAGCTGTTGGGATATGAAGAGAGTGATGAAGCAAGCTAGATATATAGATAGACAGATAGATAGATAGATAGATAGATAGATAGATAGATAGATAGATAGAGATAGATGGAGATAGATAGATAGATAGGTAGAGAGAGAGAGAGAGAGAGAGAGAGAGAGGGGGGAAGAGAAGAACAAACGACTATCGAAAAGGAAGAGCTAATTAAAATACAAATACCTTAACTGGCTCCTGAGGGATTAGTTCCGTGAAAGGCTTACGACCGCTTCAGAGACGTCTTTCTCGTTACTGTCAAACCGACTAAAGAGAGTGAGAGTGAGTGAGAAAGAGACAGAGACAGAGAGAGAGAGAGAGAGACAGAGAGAAATATACATACATACATACATACATACATACATACATACATACATACATGTATACATATGTATGTATGTATATATATGAATGAGCAGGGAGAAGGCCTAAAGTTTCGACTATCCCTTCTCAATCCTCTCTCTCTCTCTCTCTCTCTCTCTCGTCGTTCTCTCCTTAAATCGTGAATCAAATTGATATGGCACGTCGTATTCTCCTCGAAACGATAATCCGATTTGGTGGGACGATTTACGTGGAAGTGACGAAGTCCATTTATCGAAGGAGGAGAGAAGATTCGACTTGATGGAAGACTGTCGAGGAGTATCGATGAACTTTCGACGGGTACTCCTCTCGAATGCCTCGCTTTCTCGCCGTCTCCTCGATAACCGTTCTCCTCCTTCTGACCGTTCCTCGATCTTACAGGATTGATAACGTTCGACGTTCCCGAGCGTTGATTTTTTTAACTCATCCCGATCTGACGTCGGGATCGCATAAAAGGCACACACGCTCCTTTTACCATCGAAAAAAAAAAAAAAAAGAAAAAGAGAAAAGTAAAAAAGAAGAAGAAAAAAAACTCTCGTCCGAATTTTAATAATTCATTTATTTATTGTATTTTTCCTTTTCTTTTCTTTTACTTTCCTTTCGTTTTGCTTACGTTACAACGTTAATTCAAATAACATCGTAGAGTATTTCCTCGATCTACGATGTCGTAGATATCGTTTATTAATAGCATGCACCAATACGTACATAATCACGCCGTGTACATGTATATAAGTACGAAATTCGTTTGTCGGAAGAAATAAAAATGTTGAAGAAGTATGGATTCTTTTTCGTTGTTCCAAAAGAAATACAGAAAAAGAGAGAGAGATAGAGAGAGAGAGAGAGAGAGAGAGAGAGAGTAAGACGATCGAATTAAGGATCCGATTTGAATTTTTCCTCGTTGAAATTCAAAATCCCGAACGTTAAAGCGTATCCCCGAGACTCGAGATTCGTTCGTTCGTGCAGATACGAGAGGAATAATGAATAGTCCCTAAAACATCGTAGACTAAAGTGTCCCCGTTACGGGGAACGACTTTTTTTCTTTCGAACGAAAGAGACGATA
>OU426999.1:2268200-2273200 GCA_911387935.1 Dolichovespula saxonica
GAGAGAGAGAGAGAGTAACGCTTTTGGTTGCTTTTCTACGTGAGCTCGAGGACTCGAACGTTCCCTTCTTATTTCCTATCCACGATCGCTATCCGCGGCACGGCGAGAGGATAGTCTCTCTTCTCTTGCTGCTCGACTATCGGTACAGCCAAGAGTATCTATTTTCTATCAGACGAGCACATTTTTCGAGGTGCGCGAACATCGACAATCCTATCGCGATCGACGCCTTTGGTCTCTCTCTCTCTCTCTCTCTCTCTCTCTCTCTCTCTCTCTCTCTCTCTCTCTCTCTCTCTCTCTCTCTTTCTTTCCCTCTTTGGTATATCTAGACCGAACAGTCCGGTCCTTCAGAAAGAAAAGAATGGAGTAAGAGTGAGAAAGAGAGAAAAGATATATATATATATATATATATATATATATATATATATATATATATATATATGGAGAGAGAGAGAGAGAGAGAGAGAGAGAGAGAAAGCGAGAAAGAAAAAGAGCAAAGGACAGGAACGATATAAGTGGGACGGAATGCCCCTGGAATGATCAGGATTTGTCAGTGACTCGCTTTTGGGATTATGGAAATGGCCGATGTGCTGGCCAAGCCAAACGAAATTGCATCGTGTCGTGGGAGAGATTATGATCGATGTCGTGTCGTCCTTAGGCTCTCCCGTCTCTCTTTCTCATTCTCTCTCTCTCTCTCTCTCTTCTTTCTCTTTCTCTCTCTCTGTCTCCCTTGGTCTCCCTTTTTCTCTGCCACCGGCTGGACAATCTTCTGATTTACCGTTGATCTTCTCGCAACGTTGAAGAGATATAGGAGTAGGGTCGGTTACTAAAAGAGAAATGAAGAAAATAAAGGGACAAATGTGAGAAAGAAAGAAAAAGGACGATAGAGAGAAAGAGAGAGAAAGAGAGAGAGAGAGAGAGAGAGAAGTAGATTTTCCAAAGGAAAATTACGTTCTCATGGATTCTTCGTTCTTCCAACCATCCTCCCCTCTTTTTTCTTCTACCGTCCTTGAACGGGATCGTCCAATCTTCTCTGGACGTTACCCCAAAAGCGTTCAGCCTCGAGGACGAAATCGATTCCAACTGTCGGCAAGAGCAAGAAATCCGACACCGTATTACCATTCGAAGGAGCTCGAGACGAAGACGAAGACGAAAACGACGACGAGTGTGTACTGATGGCGATTGGCGATGGCTATGGCTATGGCTATGGCTATGGCTATGGCTATGGTGATTGTGATGGTGGTGGTCGTGATGTTGTGTAGGAGGAGGCAGCTGCTTTCGTACGTTACTTTCAACCAAGTACAATAATTCTGTTTTCACGATCCCTCAGAGTTTTACGAATACGAGTGGTAGCTGAAGGAAGAGAAAGAGAGGAAGAGAGAGAGAGAGAGAGAGAGAGAGAGAGAGAGAGAGCGTGTACCGGAGGAGCGCGAAAGAGTTAACACGGTGAGCGATACGATTCAACGATTGGAAATAGCTACGCTTCGAGGAGAGTATACCAACTACAGGAAGGAGTAGTAACGTTGTACTACTCTCACGAGTAGCTTACACCGACTCGATTCGATTCGATTCGATTCGATTCGATTCGATTCGATTCGACTCGACTCGACTCGACTCGACTTGACTCGGTAACGTTCGAGTCCGCCACTCTAAGACTTCTTCTCTTTCTTTTGCTTTGATCTCTCTCTCTCTCTCTCTCTCTCTCTCTCTCTCTATTTCTCTCTCTCTATTTCTCTCTCTCTATTTCTCTCTATCTATCTATTTATCTATCTATCCGTCTATCTGTCTATCTTTCTTACTAACTTTCTCGGTATACCCTGAGTTTATTGAATCGGTGGATATCGAGTACGAGAGAAGTCGGCATTAGTCGTTGCTACTTCCTAAAGGAACACTTTCTCGACAACATACAGAAAGAGAAAGATAAAGAGAAAGAGAGAGAGAGACAGAGAGAGAGAGAGAGAGAGAGAGAGGGAGATAGAGTCCCTGCACCTACACTTTGAATACTCAAGAAAAGACGAGCGGCTCTTCTTTCGAACGGCCGGCTACCACCTCGAAGCGGATATCCACCGACCGCCACGAAGGAAGAAATCCGGCCTGTAGAATCTTCCCGAGCCATCTTCTTCCACCATCTCCTTCTTCTTCTTCTTCTTCTGCCTCCCTCATTTTCCTTCTCCTTCTACTTCCATTTCTTCGTCCTCGTCTTCGTCTTCGTCTTCGTCCCTTCGTCTTCGTCTTCGTCCCTTCGTCTTCTTCTTACTTCTACTCGAAATGCACGCGAACTCGCGAAATACCCTGGCTCCACCACTATACTCCGATCCACGGGACCTTCATTAACAAAGGCTTACCTTATAGGATATTCCATCTATTTGCGATAGTCACGAACGGTCAGGTCGTTAGTTTCCTCGACGATTCCTTTTTGGATACCATTCCTTCCTCTCTATCTCTATCTCTATCTCTCTCTCTCTTCTCTCTCTGTCTCTCTCTCTCTCTCTCTCTCTCTCTCTCTCTCTCTCTGTCTCACTTTCCCCTCACATCCCCACAACTTTTACAATCTTGACCATTCAACTTTATCTAGGAATACGTACATCTGCTCTCCTGCAGAAAACACGAACAGTCCGTATCGGTGAAAACCTATACGAAACATACGTTCGAGCACAGTTCAAACGATTTAAACTTCTTCTATAAACAGAATAAAAAAAAAAGAGAGAGAGAAGAAAATGAAAGGAAAGGGAAAGAACAGAAAAAAAGAAAAGAACAACTTCCTGACCACTTTCGTTAACGTCGGGATGTTAACCCGTACGCCCTTTTGAAATCTAACTTTAAAAAAAAAAAAAGAAAAAATAGAAAAGGAAATAAAAAAAAAAAAAAACTGGTACAACAACATTTTCTCACGACTTTTCTATCAATCGAACTTCGTTTTAGGTCAACGTTAACAACCCCGCGTTTGTTACGATATTCTCATTTCGTTCGTAAAATACCAAACCGATGGTATTTCATTATCAATCAATGATACTACTCCTATATAGGGGAGGGGAGGGGGGATCGTTCACAAAACTGACCCGTAAGGCCCTTTATCTCAAAAAAAAAAAAAAAAAAAAAAAAAAAAGGATAACACATAGGATTATCAAAACGTCGATAGGCAACGATTATCGCCGAGTTCCTAATAACAGATCCCGAAGAGAATCACATCCTGCCTTCGTCGAGAACATCCCCCCTTTCGTTCATTCACTGTTTCTCTCCCTCTCCCTCTCCCTCTCTCTCTCTCTCTCTCTCTCTCTCTCTTTTTCAAACAAGTAAGAAAATTGTATCCACTCGTCCTAGGATTATAACTAGACGCTCAACCATCCAACCGATTCTATTGGCCGTTCGTAATCGTACATTTTTTCTTTTTTCTTTTCCTTTCTCTTTTTTTTTTTTTTTTTTCATCTGTCCATCATCCGGTAAACTCGACCATCGGTATACACGTTATACTCCGTTGCTCTAGACGTTACGTTAAAGCTCCGATATACGTAATGCGAGTACAACACGCGAACTTAACTCCCGATAAGTTAGAAAGAGAGAGAGAGAGAGAGAGAGAGAGAGAGAGAGAGAGAGAGATTTTGTTCTCTTCGAAATGGATTCGCGTAGATACACTTTACTTTACTCCCTTCTCCAACTCCCGTTTTAACATCTTCTGGATTCTCTCTATCCATCTATCTTTTTCTTTTTATCTCTCTCTCTCTATCTATCTTCCCTAATCTTTCATCGAGCAAACGCAAAATTATCAATGATAAGAGCTAGGTAATGAGGGAGGATATTTTGCTTCGAGCCGGCCCGCGAGTCCTACCTTATACGATTTCTTATTACGTATTTCAATCAAAGCTCGGGTCAATCGTTGATAATCAGGTGCGTCGGACGCGTTCCCTTCGGTTCCTTTTTATTATTTTCCTCGTCTTCTTCGATTGAAGATGGCGGCAGGGGGAGAGAGAGAGGGGGGGGGTGTGGAAAGTATAAGCAACGAGAAAGATAGATAGAGAGAGAGAGAGAGAGAGAGAGAGAGGGAGAGGGAGGAAAGGAAAAGGAAGAGAGAAGGGACGATCGAAAGAACCGTGGAAAAGAGTGGATATCAAGTGAGAAGGTAAAAGATTGGAAGGAGAGCTTGTAAGAGGAGGAGGAGGAGGAGGAGAAGGGAGTAGGACCGAAGGAGAAGGGGAAGGGGAAGGAGGTGGAGGTGGAGGAGGAGGAGGAGGAGGAGGGGGAGGAGGTAAAGGAGAAGGAGGAAGACGGAGGGCAGAGGGTTGTAATGAGAGGGTAGCGGAGTGCCGATAAATCCAACGGGTCTCAGCATTCGTAAATTACAACCTGTCAATACTGATCCCCGATAAATAAATGAGCTTGCCCCCACGCATGCATAGTACCGGCCGTTGCTCGATGTCGGCCCTCCGAGCAATGTTGTAGACATCGCGAAACGACAGAAACGGGCCGCTCGAGAGAGAAACCGGAGGAGCGAGAGTGAGTGAGAGAGAGAGAGAGAGAGAGAGAAAGTAAGAGAAAGAGAAAGAGAGAAGGCTAAAGATCGAAGCAGGATTCAACATGGTCGGGGAACGTTGTTCTTTGCTCGCTTCGATCGTGCGAAAAACCCTTCTTCTTCTTCTTCTTCTTCTTCTTCTTCTTCTTCTCTCTTACCTTTTATTATCTAATCGAGTAATTTTCGTTTATTTTTCTCACCGACGAAATCACGAATCGCGTTCGGGTACGAAACGAGAGAGAGAGAGACGGACAGAAAGAGAAAGAGATAAGAAGAAAAGAAAAGAACAGAGAAATGAAAGCGAAAAAAGAAATGAAATAAATAAAATGAAAAAAAAATGAAAATAAAAATGAAATAAAAGGAAAAAGTGGCGCAAAGGTCCTTGGCGAAGGAAATACAAACGGAATACGGCCGATACGGTGCCGAACGTTAAATCAAAGCTGCCATGGAACACGGTCATCGATAATGCACTGGTATCATATTGCCAGACCGAGAA
>OU426999.1:2275700-2295700 GCA_911387935.1 Dolichovespula saxonica
CGTGCGGACGAGGCTTTAACGACCGGCTTAAAAAAATTGGGCAGTTTTCGTTTACCGAGTCTTAGTCGGTTCGCGAGGTCGTTAATTTTCGGGTGGTCGCCGGTGGTATACACGTCTTTCGTTCGACTGACGAGAGAAGAGAGGAGGAAGAGGGGGAAGAGGAGGAAGAGGAGTAGAAGAAGAAGAAGAAGAAGAAGAAGGAGAAGAAAGAGTAGGAGGAGGATGAGGATGAGGATGAGGAGGTGGTGGTGGTGGTGGTGGTGAAGAAGAAGAAGAAGAAGAAGGAGTTTGAAGGAGTGGAGTAGAAGAGGGGAGGCAGGGAGGGGGACAGACTTTGAACTCGAAGGATCGCGGCATCGTGAATCGAGCTACCCGAGCGTGCCCGATGCTGGACCTCTTCTTCCTCTTCCTCTCCTCTCCTCTCCACTCCTCTCCTCTCCTCTCCTCTCCTCTCCTCTCCACTCCTCGTCTCACCACTTTTCTCTACTCCTCTCTCTCTTCGACTTCTCCTTTGGCCAAAGAATCGCGAGCCGAAGCACGACGGGTGAGCACTTGTCGTAATCGTTAACGACGCGCCCACTGTCCCCCTCCCTCCCACCCTCCCTCACTCATTCTCCCACTCCCTCCCTCGCTCACTCGCTAACCCACCCCACCCCTGACCAACCCGGCAGCTCCTCTTTCCCTTATCGTTAATTATCACTTAATTGATACACGGTGTGCGACATCGATTATTATTAAAATCGAATTAACATTCGATAAAATCCCCATTGTAACCCTTCCCCCTCTCCCTCCCTCTCTATCTCTCTCTCTCTTTATCTCGCCGTGCTTTTATGTTTTTTTTTTTTTATTTTCTTTCTTTCTCTGCAGTTCCTTATTCTCGTCCCTTTTCCTTTCTATTCTTTTTTTTTCTCTCTTACTTCTTTTTGTCTTTGTTTTTCTTTTTCTTTTATTTTATTTTATTTTATTTTATTTTATTCGCTCCTGTTTCTCTTTATCTCCTTAATTTCGCCGTAAGGGGAAAAGAAAAATATATCTTTCGCGTTACGACCCTTACTCGTTAGGCTTTCTGAAAAAGATGATATAACGGATAACGAACGAGCTTTAGACCGTTTTCCGATGAGGAAAAGAGAGAGAGATAGAGAGATAGAGAGAGTGAGAGAGTGAGAGAGTGAGTGAGAGAGTGAGAGAGCCGTCGGTAAGCCTCTTTGGATGGCGGTAAACTCACGGCGAAAACTCGTCCAAAGCGCTTATATCAAAGCGTCGTCCGTCTCGTGCTAAACTTTCCAAGTTAATCGGATATCAAGACTGATCCCCCTCTACTTCTTGTTCCGCAGCGATAATTAATTATGAACGTGCCTGCCTGCCTGCCTGCCTGCTTGCCTGCCTGCCTACCCTAAGATTGGGAGACGTCGATGTTGCCTTATTTCGCGTTCGAACGAGAGACACACTTTCGATGGGATGGAAGTTAAAAAGAAGAGACAGGAGGAAAAGAAAGAGGTGAAGGAGAAGGAAGAGACGAAGGAGGAGGAGAAGGAGGAGGAGGAGGAGGAGGAGGAGGAGGAGTGCAGTCAGCTCGGAACGATCGACGAATCGAAGAGAGTTTGCTCGTTAAAAAATTCTGTAACTTTTAATTCAACGATCGCGCGATCACCAGAACCCCCTGTACACTTTTTATCTTTCAGTTTTATTTTTTAATCGTCGCGCAGTCGTAATCACCGTCGTCGTCGTCGTCGTCGTCGTAGTAGTCGCAGTCGTTACGACGGCAGCTAACTTTACGAAATGTGTGTCAAACAAGGAAATTGCAGTTTGATACAAAATATCCGATAATTGGATGGAGTGAGAAAGAAAGAGAGAGAGAGAGAGAGAGAGAGAGAGAGAGAGAGGTTCTTGTTCTTCTTTCTTTTCCTTCCTTGTCTTCTCTTTTCTTTTATTTACTTTTTTTCTTTTTTCTTTTTTTTTTTATCACGACGAAAGGACATGGAACGTTCGACGTTCGATTAAAAAAAGAAATGAAAAATATATATATAGAGAAAGAGAAAAGAAGAGAGAGAGAGAGAGAGAGAGACTGAGAGTGCGCTTGTAAAAAAAAAAACAAACGAACAAAAAAGAAATGAAATGAAGGACTTTAAATTTGAGTTATTCGAACGTCGCCGAAAACGTTAAAAATTATTTTTCTATAAAACGAGAAGTGCGCGCTTGACGACGCCACACGATCGTCTCTACTCGGGGGAGGGGGAGGAAGGTGAGGAGGGGAAGCAAAGTTCAAAGTAATAAAAAAAAAAAAAAAGAAAAGAGAAAGATATAGAGTACGAGGTGGCGGCGGTTAGCTTACTTTCGAACGATCGCGATTTAGAATCGACGACGATTGGAGGAGACTCCCTTCGAAACTCGAATAACGCGTGGTGGCACGCCCAGCCAACCAGCCGGCAGGCCGAGCGGCCGGCTGGTTTGCCGGCTTGCTAGCTGGCTGGCTGTCTGGTTGCCTGGTTGCCTGGTTGCCTGGTTGCCTGGCCGAACGCTTCTCTTCGCGTTCTGCTTCGAGGAGAGTTAAGATTTTCAGAGTTACGCTTCACTTCCCTCGATTTCTGGCAGCGTAAAACAGGCCAACTTCCATTTACCGAGTCTCTCTCGATTCGAGAAGTCGTTAATTTTCGACCGGCCGCCGGTAGAATGCGCCCTGTCCACCTACCAGACCTTGAATTATCTCGAGTCGCTAGAACGGTTAAACCGGTGTCCATGTGTTTCCTTCTCTCTCTCTCTCTCTCTCTCTCTCTCCCTCTCTCTCTCACTCTCTTTTATGTACACAGATATACCAACCTTTACAAACACACGATGAGAAAACATACTTTACTTACATGTGTATGTGTACATATGAACACAAATATGCGCCCGTGTATATATATATATATATGTGTGTGTGTGTGTGTGTGCGCGCGCGTGTACATAAATGCTCATATGTATTTAGCGTGGCATGGCTAAAGCGAACTCAACTATGCTCCATCAAAGAGAACTGGGAAATTAGCGTTATCGCAAACGACGCTGCCGTTTAGCCGGAACTTTGATACTTATCTTAATAATTCCTCAGGGCGTATCTCTCTTGCACGAGGGTCCTTCGAGATACAATAACGATCAAAGTTACGAGATTAGAAGGGAAAAGGACGGAGGCATACAAGACCGATAAAATTCCATGCCGATTATATGACTCTACCCTCTCCTACCCGTCTCTCTCTCTCTCTCTCTCTCTCTCTCTCTCTCACTCTCTCTCTCTCTCGCTACTCGACCAGTGGCCATCTCTCGCGAAAAGTGATCGACGGTAAAAAAATTCGAGGGTTCGTAAAGAGCCCACCACCTTAATTCATTTTTTATCATTTCCTTTACGCAAAAGGGGATCGTAAGAGATACGTAATTACGATTACATGTGCGAGACATTAATTAAGGAGGCTCGTGTAAGCTCGTAACCGCGTGCGCTCGAGCAACGGGCCACGTTTCCCACCGCCGTTTGAGAATTCTTGACGCTTGAAGCCCGTGGAAAAAGGACGCGTGAAAGGAGTCACAAGGACGAGGGGACGAGAGAGAGAGAGAGAGAGAGAGAGGAGAGGAAGGTTGGGTAGGGGTACGAAAGGACCTCTACTCGTTACGCATGAGAAACGATTAGATTCGCTCTCAATCGTCATTCGCTACCCAATTTCGAGAATTTCGAATGAACTCAACCCGAAGGAAATGAAGATGTTAACGTAAATGAAATTTTTAATCTTCGAATATTTTTTGTAAAACACAGAGAGAGAGGGAGAGGGAGTTAAATATTTGGAAAAAAATTTATGACGATGATACGTAACGACCATTAATCGCGATTGTCCCTGTGACGGTGTGAGGACACCCAAGGCCAACTTTGAGCCCAAATCGAAACGATTTGTCGGCCATCGAACGATTCGTGAAAATTCCATAAGTAAAATAAAAAGTCCCCTCGGAGTTTCGTCTGCTTCGTCGAAACGAGAGAGAGAGAGAGAGAGAGAGAGAGAGAGAGAGAGAGAGAGAGAGAGAGAGAGAGAGAGAGAGAGTAAGGGTTGCGTTTTAAATCTTGCTCGTAAAATTAGAACAACCGAGTGGATTGACGAGGGGGCACGAATGAAAACGAGGAAAATACTTAACTTTCGAGCGGGGTGAGCTGGGTGAGAGGGTAGGACTAGGGGCGACGAGGGAGGGGGCGGGGGTGAGCGATGTTCGGAGGACCACTCCGCTTTTACTCGCGCTTTCGTTCAATGCGTGCGCGCGCGCGCGCGCGTACGACCGAAGAGGACCGAAGAAAATCGACTACCTCTCGTAAAACGCGCCAACCTCTCGAAATAACCCTTAGGAGTCGTGGACCGGAAACCGCAACGTAAGAAGGTCAAAAAAGAAAAAAGAAAAAAATATATATATATACATATAGGAAAAGGAAAAATAAAATCTACAAGAGAGACAAGGGGAGGGTGGAGGGGAGGGTTGTTGCAGTCTAATAACGAATCCTAAGCAGCTCTAAGCTAAACTTAGCTTAAGTATACTTCCGAGCTAACAAGTTTTACGTTCATCGATCGGATATTTTTTTTTTCTTTTGTTTTGTTTTGTTCTATCTCGTTGTAAAGTGGGAAAGAAAGTATTTTAGAAGATGGGGATTTAGCCTCGCGGCATCGAACAGCAGCGAATATCGCTTTAGGTTGAAAAGAAGAGAGTCGATCGGCGACTAGAGAAGAGATGTAGGACCGAGGAAGAGGAGGCCCTTCGAGTTATCGTAATCGTTAACGAGACTGCTGTCAGCATCGCAAGATACCCGGGGGTCCCTCACCATTAACCTTCCGCTAACAAAGGCATTGCCACGTTCTTCGCTCCCGGCACCTACCCTCCCTCTCGTTCTCTCTCTCTCTCTCTATCTCTTACTCACCACAAACATACACACAACACTCTCTCTCTCTCGCTCACACATACTCACACGCACACAGGTACACAAATACACATACTCTCTCTTTCTATCTTTCTCTCCCCTTTTACTTCTCTCGCTCCCTCTTCCTTATTTATATGCATAACTCAGGAAAGGTGTAATGAAAATTTCACGGTCAACTCGATTACGGGCGATCACCGGTTCCTCCGAGTGAGAAATATATATATATATACATAGAGAGAGAGAGAGAGAGAGAGAGAGAGAGAGAGAGAGAGAGAGAGAGAGAGAGAGAGAGAGAGTGAGAGAAATAAACTTCCACACCTTTCTTCCTCCCCACTCTTTTAAGACTTACACATACCCACGTGTTCTCTATCCTCATCTCTATCTATCCATCCATCCATCCATCCATCCATCCATCTATCTATCTCTTTCTCATGCTTCTCTAGTCTCTCCTCTCTTCAGGTTACTTCGGCTCCGTCAGCAACTCGTTTCTCGTCGACGTGCTTCTAATCCTTCCTAGATTTCTCCCCACCCTTTTCTCTCTCCTTCTCCCTCTCTCTCTCTCTCTCTCTCACTCTCTCTCTTTCTAGCATTATCGTCCTCCTTCTTTGACGGCGCGTGAACGCGTAAGATAGTCTTTTGTGGGCGAAAAGTGGATTCTTAAGAAGACACTTTTATGTAAGTATGTAAAAGAGATATAAAGAGAGAGAGAGAGAGAGAGAAAGAGAGATAAAGATAGATACAAAGAGATAGAGAGATAGAGAGAGAGAATTTCTTTGATTATCTAAAACGAGGGACCATAAATTTTCCATCGTCGATTATCGATACTCGGACCCTTATGATCATCAACGTGACATTCGCGAACCACGCGAATAATAAAGTTTCCATGTTGAAAGGACGATCCGAAAAGGAACGTGCCTCTTCTCATGCTTTTGATAAGGGACCACGGCCGAGCCCTTTTTCGTGAGAGGTCGTTAAAGTTCGATCGGTATCTTATCCGTCCGAGAGGGAACCCGTCCTCCCATGAGACTTTTTGACTTCGTCGATTCCCCAAACACGATTCACGTTTCCTCTCTCTCTCTCTCTCTCTCTCTCTCTCTCTCTCTCTCCCTCTCTCTATTTCTCTCTCGTTGCCTCACGAATTTTCGTACCGGTTGTCGAGAGCGTCGATCGTAAAAGCGAACTGCCAAAGGCGAATGCATCCGCCTGTGAGTCTCGTATAACGCCGTTTAAATAAAATTAAAAGGGAAAAAAGGAATAAAAAGAGAGAGAGAGAGAAGAACAGAAAATGGAAAAAAAAACCAAATCAAGGAGGGAGAGATAGAAAAAAGAGAAAAAGAATACAGGATCTGTGTTGGGAGATCGTACGATCGATAAAATTAGTAAGGAATACCGTATGAATGGTGGATATCATTGAGAGAGAGAGAGAGAGAGAAAGATAGAGATAGAGAAAGAGAGAGAGAGAAACAGAGAGTGAAAACAGAAAAAAGAATAAAATTGAAATACGCGCAAAACCTTACTTTCGAATCTCTTCGATTTAATACTTCGATACTTCGAATTATTTTGCTAGAGTAATAATGTATATATAAATATAAATAAAAAAAAAAGAAAGAAAACGCTATTCAGGTTTTACGATAACCTTCGTACGGACGAAATAAGATACGTTAAAATTTCACGTTAGTATAAGCGCGTACATTTCCGAGGAAAATAATCGATAACGTGCGAGATGAGTCAACGAGACGACTTAACAGAAGAATCCTGCGATTCTCATACTTACTATGCCCCACGATTCCGTACTTCGCGGTTTCGAGAAACTTCCGTGATGATTGGACGATCGTGGGAGGCGGAGGGGTTGGGTTTGGGAAGAAGGAGCAAATCGCGCGCGAAATGATTTCAAGTGAAATACATTTGAAAACGATCGTTGTAATGCAGGTTTACGAAGTAATATACTTTTCTAATCGTTCGAGGAATCGGGAAAACGGACGGTTGGATTCCGGAAGAGAAATTGAAAAAGAGAGAGAGAGAGAGAGAGAGAGAGAGAGAGAAGAAACAGAAACGACAATGAAGAAAAGAAAAGGAAAAAGACGAGAGGGGAAAAGAGAAAAGTGGCAGGTGATCTTGCGGCTTCGCAAGCTGTTGGATCGTGATTACGGCTGAGTAGATAGACGGTAGAAACCGTCTTTGAAAACAATAAGCAAGGTACTACGGTGGGAGATTGGTTCGCTCGTAAAAGACGCGAGGAAAAGTCAGCTTGGGTAGGAGTGAAAGTGTACCGTAAGCATCCTAGTTTCGTACCACCTAAGAACACGTGCTCTTCTCATTTCGTATCGTCGAGAAACACACAGAATGGAGAAAGAGAAATAAATAGATAGACAGGGACAGAGAGACATAGAGACAGAGAGAGAGAGAGAGAGAGAGAGAGAGAGAGAGAGAGATTATACCGAGAGATTTTACCCCTTTTGAAATATTCGACTTGGAATAATTACAGTTGGAAAGACGCGCTAATTACGGCCACGAAGAGAAAGAGAAAGAGAGAGAGAGAGAGAGAGAGTAAGAGAGATTAGAGAAGAGCTTAAGTCGGTGATATACCTCCAAGTTAAATGATAACCGTAATGATCGTGAATTACGCAAGAGATCAGCTTGGGTTTTCGTCAACGTCGTACTCTCCGTTCCTCCCGTGTGAATTTATCGAACGACAGGCACCTTACATCCTCTCCCCTCCCCTCCCCTCTCTCTCTCTCTCTCTTAAAGTCCCTCCCTCCCCCCTGCCATCCACGAGCCGAATGATCGATCGCACCGTTTAAAACGCTTATGCGAATTCGCGCCAACACTGTACTATTCCTACCATCGTAATCGTCCTATCTCAAACGTGAATAAAAGTAATCGCGCGTTTCTATCTTTTTAATTTTCTTTCCTTTTCTTTTTTCTTTTTCCTTTCCTCTTTACTTTCAATTGGATAGAGATCAAACGAGTAATTGACATCCCGTCGGACTGATAACTACGTCCTCGTAATATGTATTTCTTTATTTTTTTCTTCTTCTTCTTTTTTTTCTATTTTATTTTATTTTTTTTTTTTTTTCTTCCATTTTCAATTACGACAGAGGATAAAAGGGGATGGTAAAAAGTGTAGCGACACACCTTGTGTAATAGACATGGATTAGATTTTTACTTTTTTTTTCCTTCTTTTCTGTTCTCTCTTTCTTTCTTTCTTTCTTTCTCGTTCTCCTCGTCGGATTCTCGCAGCTATTTAATCATTGTTCCAACTGCTGACAAAATAGAAAAACAGAAATAGAGAGAGAGAGAGAGAGAGAGAGAGAGAGAGAGAGAGAGAGAGAGTAAAGGCAGGTATTGAAGGATATTCGAAACGTATTCCATAGCTGATTAAAGTTCGGTCAATGCCGGGGTCGCGCCTGTCAAAGTCGCATTCCCAATCAATAAATTACTTTGCCCGCTCGTGGTGAGAGCGAGAGGAGGAGATCCTGTTTGAATTATCAGCACGCATCTGTCTTTATCAAACCGGTAAAGTGACGCCCGGAATCCGGTAGTTTCTTTCGCTACGCGTAACAATCCAACGGCCTTTTGATTGATTTCCCTGCTCGGCTACTAATGAACGTACGCGTTCGTTGAAGGGAGAATATAAAACTTTCTCTCGTCGTACGTTGAAAAAAAATCTACGAACAGAAGGAAACGAAATGTTCGGATGAGGGGGGGAAAAAAACGAGAAAATGAATTTACAAAAAAAAAGAAGAAGAAGAAGAAGAATAAAAAAACGCTGGACAGAGCAAAAACAAAACGGAACGAAACGAAACGAAACAAAAGGAGCAAATAAACAAACAAATAAAGGAAAGAGATTTGGTTTACGTTCAAATGTCGGAGGAGTCTCGTATCGGAGAACACGCGAGATATCGTGAAGGAGACGAAGCCAAAACTACTGGAATACGTGCGTGCTTGTATACTTGTGAGCGCACAATGCAGACATACAAGAAACTATATACACCACGCGTGGGTACGTATGTATTTATATATGTATATATTCATATATATATATATATATATATATATATATATATATATATATATATATATATATATATATATAGAATATACTTCGATATTAACGACACGCCTTCCGGCCGGAGAATAATCTCCATATGTATGGCAAAATGATACTCCATCGAGCGGCAAAAACCAAGAAGTATTTGCATTCATTTGCGGAGCTTCGATAATTACGGTTATTTCGTCTAAGAAGAGCTTTTCTTATTGCGTACGTCATTCTTGGCTTGTACTCGTACTGCACGCACGTGTATATATATATATATATATATACACACACACACACACACACACACACACACATACATATGTATACATATCGTAGGTATATCCCCGAAAGGGAGAAAGAAAAGAAAGAAGGAGTATGTTTGCGAAGGAGTCGTCGATGATGCGAAAGGATTTTTTTTACGGCAAAAACGATTTCGAAGCGGAGAGACTAAAGAGAAAAAAAGAAAAAAAAAAAAACAGGAGAAAGGACAAAGAAATGAAGGAGAAAAAAATGAAATAAAAAAGAAACGAAAGAAAGGAAAAAGTATATTGAGAACATAAGAACATTACTTATATCGACCCATTCTAAATATATACCTTCGCGTGTTCGTGTGTGCGTGCGTGCATGCGTGCGTACGTGTGTGTGCGCGCGCGCGTCATGTAAAGTCTATAATGCAAAACGTGGTGTCGACAAAGCGATGTCGACAACATTTGCACTCGCTGCGTTAGGTGGCCTCGGCGTTCCTCGTAAAACGGATTAACGAGCTTTCGGTCGCATCTGATATTCCTGCGACCACTCCATATAGTCCTCAAATACATACATACATACATACATACATACATACATACATACATACATGCATACATACATACATATATACATACATATATATATACATATATATATATATATAAAAATATAGAATATACATTCATCTATATGTATATATAAATATATATGATATATTGTGTACGTGTGTACGTGTGTGTGTGTGTTCCCAACTATCTCTAAGTGGATATAGAACGTAGGACGTGCATAGTCTACAGTATATGGCGCACGCGTAGTAGAGATCGAGTCGGGGGTTCGGTAGTTGATTAGATTTAAAAGAATGCTCCGTCACCTGCATCGTTGAAAGGAGACTAGGCGGCCCAGAGGCGGGCTGCGAGTCTCCGAGGGACTCGAACACTGTGTGGTAGGGAGAACGAGTGAGCACGAGTGAAGTAGAGAGAGAGAGAGAGAGAGAGAGAGAGAGAGAGAGAGAGAATGAGAGAGAGAAAGATAGACATACAGAGAGAAAGAAAGAAAGAGAGAGAGGGATAGAGTAGTGGGGAAAGAAGAAGAAGGAGAAGGAGGAGAAGGAGGGGAAGGAGGAGGTGGAGGAGATGAAGTGGAAGGGGAGGAAGCATGAGGCCCCAGCGATCACTGACCGCTTTCGCCGATCCCTGCCGCCAACTAGCCACCTTTCAGCGGCGCAGCCATCGGAGCATCCTTCTTCTTAAGGCCCATTCACATCGCATTGCTAATCAAACTCGACACGGTCTAAAAAAGAAGTTCCACGGGATTTCGGTTCCACGGGATAGGTAGAACCACTCGTGGAACGAAAGAGAAAGAGAGTAGCCAGAGGTAAGATTCGTTCTCCTTTCCTTTCGGTCCTTCCTTTTTTTCCCCCTCCACTCCTTTTTTCTCCCTTTTTTTTCTTTTTTCCTCGTTTCCCTTACCCCATCCAAAACGACGTTCCGCGAGGAGAAGGTGGAGGAGGAGGAGGAGGACCCACGAGGCCCGGAAAAAGGTATTATTTCGGCCTAACCAAGATTTATTATATTATCGACAATGTATTTGCTCTCGACGAAGAATGCGAGTTCCGTTCGATGGGGTTTTCTCTCATGTTGACGAGCACTCAACGAGGTTATTATTTATTGGCTTCGTCTAACGGTGTACGGAAGGCGGTGACCAAACGCGGTGACACGAGAGAGTGAAAGAGAGAGAGAGAGAGAGAGAGAGAGAGAGAGAGAAAGTTTTCACTCTATCTCTACGGTGGTCTGACTCCTTAAAAAATTACGAAAGAACGATCGTCAGGGATCGTTTCGATCGAAATTTGGACGAATTCGATTTTCTTCTCTTTTTATTCCCCCCCCCCTTTTTTTTTTTTGCTTTTCTCTCTCTTTTTTCCTTTCTTCCTTGCCTCTCTCTCCACCCACCCCATCCTCGAACGACGCAACAATTTCTTTTTCCCCCACGACATTTCTTCTCTCCTCGAATTCTAATATTTCGCACGAATAAAGAATATTTTCTTTTCCTTTCGTTTTTTTTTTTTTTTTGTTATTCCTCTATCTTTTTCTCCCATTCCATCGAATGAATCGTCGTTAGCGTTTCGCGAATACTTATCTCCTTTGCTACCAAGCGATAAACTGATATAACACTCGCGTAAAATTACTCCTTATGGTGTGACATAACAACAACGCGAGACGGTTAAGCAGAAATCATAGTTCTCGTTGGTAGATGACAAAGCGAATCTGAAAATTTATCTCGCATATATGTACGGTTTAACGAGATAAAAGTCCTTTAAAACCGAGATAACGTCCGATTCGTTTTCGATGGGAAAGAACGAGAGAAAGTTTGATGGAAAATATAATCATAGGGAGATCCGTCCATGCGATTAGAATTTTGTATGGTATTACGAGAGAGAAGTTCTCTCTCTCTCTCTCTCTCTCTCTCTCATCTCTTTGGATGCTCTCGGTCGAGGAAACTAGAGACGAAATGGAATGATGTTACAAATCGAGATTATAAACCAACCTGTAATGTCTCCCGTGTGCGTGTGCGTGTGCGTGATCAGTCGGTGTGCGTGTGTAACTAACCGAAGCGAAAGGCGTTAGCTTCGATACTGTAACGTTCGATCAATTCAAAGCGTTTGACCTTGGCGCGTACAGCGTAATAATGATAATGTAACCGGGTAAAATCATCGGGCAGGTTTATTATTATTGCGACCGTTAATGAGAACGATCCCGAAAGTGAAAATACGATACGGACGATTTATTTGTTCTTTCATCATCTCTTTTTTCTCTTTTATTTTTCTATCGTTACCTTTTGTTTTGTTTTGTTTTTTTTTTTGGTTTCCTCTTCGACGATACAGAAAGAAATGAGTTCGTTCGAAATTATACGTCGTGCTCTCGAAAGACACGACGCGAAATATAAAATATAAAAACTAACTGACGACGATCGAAACAATCTTATCCGATCGAGGGATCGTCCAAATACCTTCCTCCTTTTCCGTTGTCGTTGCGGAACTAGTAGAACCGTGTAGTATCTTTCGGATTAAATTAAGGTTCATAAAATTTATCGAAGGACGTTAATGTTTCCTTAGCGTTGAAAGATATTGCATCGTAAAAAGACGACGATTCTATCTTCAGTTACTTCTTCTTCTTTTTCTTCTTTTCTTTTTTTTTTTTTTTTTACAGTATTTCGTAAAGAACTCGGTGCTAACCTCGAAAACGACTCACGAAACTCTCGAAAGGAGTAGTTTGTTGAAATGTGTGTGTGTGTGTGTGTGTGTGTGCGTGAGAGAGAGAGAGAGAGAGAGAGGGAGAGAGAAAGAAGATTAAGAAGACCTTGTATAAATTCACGCGAGAGATTAAATGGATAAAATCGAAATTACGAGTTTCGAAGTGACTCGAACTCGATTCTATGGCAATTTTGTCAAGTAATCATGCCTAATACACGAGTTCCCTGTGTAGAGAGAGAGAGAGAGAGAGAGATAGAGAGAAAGAGAGAGAGAGTATTCGAGTTAGATAAATCAGGCCGAAACGACGATGTCTTTAAAGAAGAAGAAGGAAGAAGAAGGGTGCCCCTGCCAATGGAGACCCCTACTTTGAGCAGGTAAAGGTAACAAATCACTTTTCAACGACGAGAGGCGGAACTACGAGGTAAGGTTTTCTGAAAGGAGGCGGCTTCTCCGTGGGGAACCACTTGACGTGTCCTTACACACGATTCCTGACACAATGCGCCGGATCGTTTCACACTCAATAAGAGAAGAATGCGTGAATCGCAAACAGACCTTAAAGACAATGGCCAAGAAGAAGAGGAAGAAAGAAGAAGAAAGAAGAAAGAAGAAGAAGAATAAGAGAAGAAAGAACCTTGAACGTGGAGTCTGTAAACCGGTAAGTGTACGAACGTAGAAACTTGGAATAAAGTTAACGACGTATCTAAGAAGGAAAAGGAGGAAACAGAAGGGAGAAGAATGAAAGGGAAAGAAGGAAGAAGAGAAATAAATGAGAGAAAAAATGGGAGAAATAAAAGGGAATAAAAAGAAAAATTAAAAATGATAAATAAATAAATAAATAAATGTTTGCATGGAGAACTACGAGGAGGTATCGGTGAGTACAGGGAAGGAGAAGAAGAAGATGAAGAAGAGGAAGGAGAAAGAGGAGAAGAAGAAGAAGAAGAAGAAGAAGAAGAAGAAGAGGGAAAAAAATGCAAAACGGGCGGGCACCGTAGCTCGTATTTTCTTGTAAAATCGACGAATCACTCGAAGTACCGAGATCCTCCGCAAACTCGATTCCAGGGAGAAACTCCGGCGAACGAAATAAAAGGAGCAGCAGCTTGCGCGAGAGCGAGCGAGAGAGAGAAAGAGAGAGAGAGAGAGAGAGAGAGAGAGAGAGAGAGAGAGAGCACGAGGGATCGCCGTGTCTCGCGTTATCTCGAAGAAGATCGAAGAAGAAGAAGAAGAAGAAGAAGAAGAGAGCGGCGTCTAGAAAAATTATTCGTTTCCAGTTTCGCGGATATTCAACGTGTCGTCGTCGATACGTAAGACGAAGCGACGTTAGAGAAAAAGAGAAAGAAAGAGAGAGAGAGAGAGAGAGAGAGAACAACGAAGAAGAAGAGTATTATGATGATCGGCGAGGAGCTGAAAAATCTTTCGTCGTATGATAAAAATAAAAAGAGTTTTATACATACGTACGTACGTACGTAGGTATGTGTGTGTGCATGTGTGTGTGTGTGTGTGTGCGCGCGTGTGTGTATATACGTTATGGCCATGACAAGTGTGGTAGAAGGGCGGAGGTAAGGGCAGGCAAACATACAAATGATCGAACGAGGAAATTTCCTTAGGTTCTCGCGAACGGTATATTCGCACAAAGGCATTAAGCAAACATCCTCTTTCGAGATTCCATTCTCCCGTGACAGAATCGTAGAAACGATGTGAGAAGAGATGACAGGAGGGCAAGGTTGCAGGGACGTACGTATCGACGTGTTCCTTCGTGAAAGAGAGACGAAGTATTGTGAAGACGAAGAAGAAGAAGAAGAAGACTAAGACGAAGACGAAGAAGAAGAAGAAGAAGAAGTAGAAAGAAACTGTATGAGAGTGAACGAGAAAAAGAGGGAAAGGGAGAGAGAGAGAGATAGAGATAGAAGGGTAGACGTGTGGTAGGGACCAGAAGAGAATAAGATAGAAAGGGACGGACTCTCACGATGAAAAGAAGAAGGCGGGACAAGGAAATAAGAACGTAGTGGATGGAGGCTGCAGATGCTGAGGAGCCACTGTAAGAGCCCGGAGAGTGTACCTGTCTTGTTTTTATAGGCTTGCCAGAACGTCGGGCCCTGGCTTCGGACGACGACGACGACGACGACTACGACGACGACGACTACGACGACGACGAGGACGATGACGAAGAAGAAGAAGAAGAAGAAGAAGAAGAAGAAGAAAGAGAAGGAGACGAAGAAGACGAGGAAAAGGAGGAGAAAGAGTAAAAGGAAGAGAAGGAGAAGGTAAAGGAGGAGAAGAGAGGAGGAGAGTTAGAGAGGTGGGAGAAGGAAGGCCGGCTGCTATGGATACGAGAGGGGTCAGGGAGGAAGGGGGAGAACCGTTGAGGGGCCGGAGGGCGACCGGAGGGGCGAGGTAAGAGAGCGGAGGAGCCAGCTTGGGCCTTACAACTTGCCAACCAGTTCTCGGAGAACCGCGGGTCTTGCCAGAGCCGTATACACGCGCGTCGACGCCCGCGACTTTATTTCGTCTCTTCTCTTCTCTTCTCGTCTCCTCCTCCTCCTCCTCCTTCTCCTCCTTCTCCTCCTTCTTCTTCTTCTTCTTCTCCTTTTTCTTCGTCTTCTTCGACTTATTCGTCGTCCTCCTCTTATTCCTCTTATTCATCTTAGCCGAGAAAGTCGATAACTTTTTCGAGATCAGTGAACCCGCGGCCCGTGGAATTTCTTTACTCGTTACGTTTCGTTACGTCCCAAGACCGGACGTAATTTTGAAGTGGATTTCGAGCCGATCGTGTTATCGCGTAGTCCTAAGTCGAGGAGGAAGATATAACAAAAGAAAAAAAAAAGAAAAAGAAACGAGACAGACGGACGGACGGACGGACGGACGGACGGACGGACGGATAAACAGATAAATAAATATACAGATAGACGTACGGATAGGTAAAGAAAGTAAGAGAGGGAGGAGATATAGTCGGTGGAGGAAGGTTCAACATACTTGGCGTTTTTTGTGCGACGAGATGTTGGTAGAAAGAAAGTGTCCGTGAGTGGGTTACTTTTTTACGTTCGGGGGTGGGGGTGGGGGTGGGGGTGGGAGGGGGGAGAAAGGAAGGGCAGTGTCGTGCGTTTTCGGAAGGTGTACGGCATTGGTTTGAAAAACATAAAAAAAATATCGAAACGAAGTATAACATAAAGAATAAAGATAAAAGAGTTTGGGTTAGATGGATCGGTGGGTGCATTGTGCATCGACGCGGGTGCATCGTTAGAGGAACGATATAGCGTCAGGAAGAGGAGAGTAGGTGGCGACGAAGTTCTAAGGATTATTTCATGGGATATTGAAAGAGCTGTGAACGGCGTAAAGATGCGGGGTAGTCCTGCCTTCTTCGCCATATTACTCGGCACGATATTCGGCGTCCTCGGTGCTTCCTTAAGCAAAGCACTGAGGTACAAAGCGCCGGACGAGTGCAAGTGGGTTACCGCGGGTGACGCCGAGGATGACGTCTCGTTGGTCTGCCGTTTGAGGACGATCAACAGCGAACTCGAGAACACGAACTTCAGCGTGATACAACCCCAGCACACGGTTCGCTTACGCCTCGAATGTAGCGACGCCCTATTCTATCAGAGTTCCCTAACAGCCGGTAGCTTCAGGCCGTTGGTCGAGCTCCGTGAGCTCGTTATCGAGTACTGCAAGATAGGCAATCTCTCGGACGACGCGTTCAAAGGTCTCCGTGAGTTGCGTAACTTGACCGTTAGGACGCACAACACCGATTGGTCCGCGATGGCGTTGGACGTTTCCGCCGGTGCATTCACGGACGAGCTTCGCCAATTGGAGAAGCTCGATTTAGGGGAAAACAATATGTGGAATATACCGGAGGGCGCTCTCTGCCCTTTGATCAACTTGGAGATTTTGAATTTAACGAGGAACCGTTTGAGAGAGGTGACGAGTTTCCGATTCAATGCGGTCAGCAAGTGCCTGTCGAGCTTGAAAGAACTCGATCTTAGCAACAATAGCATCGAGTCCCTACCTACCGGCGCGTTCTCCGGTTTGACCAGATTGCACAGCTTGGATCTACGGTGCAACGGCATAGGCTTTATGGCGGATCGCGCTTTCGAGGGCCTCTCCTCCCTGGCCATCTTGAAACTCGCCGACAATCGTCTCTCGAGCTTACCCCCCGAGCTATTCAGCGACGCGAGAAGCATTCAAGAGATTCATCTTAGGAACAACACGTTGAACGTGTTACCGCCAGGTCTATTTGGGGAGCTCACGCAATTGTTGGTGCTCGACTTGTCGCGCAACGAACTTACGGTCGAGTGGGTGAACGCCGCGACTTTCGGTGGTCTCGTTAGATTGGTCGTATTGGATCTCTCGAGCAATCGGATAACTCGATTGGATCCAACGGTATTTCGCGATCTCTACAGTCTACAGATATTACGATTGCAGGAAAATCTATTGGAGAGTTTACCGGAGAACACGTTCTCCGCGCTTTACAATCTTCACACGTTGCTTTTGAGCGACAACAGATTGACCGTAATAGACGCAACGACGCTTAGCGGACTTTACGTGCTAAGCTTGCTCTCCCTCGACAACAACAGAATCCATACGATACATCCGAGCTCCCTGAAGAACGCCTCGTCTCTTCAGGATCTTCATCTTAACGGTAATCGACTGACATCGGTGCCGGACGCCTTGAAAGCCACTCCCCTCTTGCGTACTCTCGACCTCGGCGAGAATCTCATTTCCGAGATACCGAGTGGCACCTTCGACCACGTGGCACAGCTCTATGGTCTTCGTTTGACCGAGAATCACATTGGGAATCTTACGAAGGGCATATTCGATCGCATCAAAGAATTGAAGATCTTGAATCTTTCGAGAAATCGAATACAGTACATCGAGCCGGGAACGTTCGACGAGAATCTAAATCTCCAGGCGATACGTCTCGACGGGAATCAGTTGACCGACATTGCCGGACTCTTCACCAATTTACCGAACCTCGTATGGTTGAACGTCAGTGACAACAAACTGAAGTGGTTCGATTACGCTATGATACCTACGGGACTCCAATGGCTCGACATACATTCGAACGAGATACGCGAGCTAGGGAATTACTTTGAAATAGAGAGCCAATTACAGTTGAGCACGTTCGACGCCAGTGAGAACAAGCTAATGGAGATTACGGGGAACGCGATACCAATGAGCGTGGAATTGCTATTTCTAAACGACAACCTGATATCGAAGGTGCAGAGTTATTCCTTCTTCAAGAAACCGAATTTGACGCGGGTAGATTTGAAGGGCAATCAGATAAGGAATCTCGAGCCGTACGCTTTACGTATAAGCGCGGTACCACCGGACAAACCTTTACCGGAATTCTACATCGGTGACAATCAATACCTTTGCGACTGTACGATGGAATGGTTGCAACGTGTAAACCGGCAAAACCAAACGCGAGTTCAACCGAGAGTGATGGATCTAGAAAGTATCTATTGCAAGTTACTTTACGATCGAGAACACGCGTTCGTACCGTTGGTCGAGGCTTCCCATTCCCAATTCCTTTGCAAATACGAGACCCACTGTTTCGCCCTCTGTCACTGTTGCGACTTCGACGCGTGCGACTGCGAAATGACGTGCCCGTTTAACTGCACTTGCTATCACGATCAATCCTGGTCGGCGAACGTCGTCGACTGTTCGAACGGCGGCCACACGAACAAACTGCCCGAACAGATACCGATGGACGCCACTCGGCTCTACCTCGACGGTAACGATCTCCGCGTCGTGTCCAGTCACGCTTTCATAGGCCGTAAGAAGCTGAAGGTCCTCTTTTTGAACTCGTCGAACATCGAGATCGTGCAGAACAGGTCGTTCAACGGTCTGCGCGACCTCGAGGATCTCCACTTGCAGGACAACAGGATTCGTGAGTTACGGGGACACGAGTTCGAGGGATTGGACGCTCTAAGGCAGCTACATCTTCAACGGAATCAGCTCGTCTCGATCGGCAACGACACGTTCGCGCCGTTACGTTCTTTAAGAGTTTTGAGATTGCAAAGTAACCGGCTTACGACATTGGCGGTCTGGACGTTACCATCCTCGATCGAGGTCAGCCTATCGGCCAATCCTTGGTCCTGCGAGTGCGACTATCTTCAGAGTTATCGGGAATGGATACGCGAGCCGAGCGTTCGCGTAACCGACGCTTCCGAGTTACGTTGCGTTTACAACGTCACCGAGTTCGAGGCTTACGGCGACGAGACCTTCACCGACGACGAGTTTGGTTTCTCGTTAACGGCGAACGATCGTGACGAGAACGTCAACGGGAGCGATCCGAATTCCTCGTGCACCGGTGCGATACCGATCGACAACGAGATCCATCGAAATTACACGAAGACGATCATCGAGAGACAAGTATTGCAGGACTATTTGCCACTATTGGTAGCTACGTTGGCCAGTTCCTTGGTCGTAATGTTGTTGTGCATGCTTGCATTCATATTTCGTCAAGAATTACGGGTGTGGTTTCATTCGCGGTTCGGTGTACGAATCTTCTACAGAAATCACGAGGTCGATCGAGATGATAGGGATAAACTCTTCGACGCGTTCGTTAGCTACAGCTCGAAGGACGAGGCATTCGTAGCCGAGGAATTGGCACCGGTATTGGAGATGGGAAATCCATCTTACAAACTTTGTCTGCATTATCGCGACTTCCCCGTAGGAAGTTTCATCGCGGACACGATCGTACAGGCGGTCGAATCGTCTAGGAGGACTATAATGGTACTGTCGGAGAACTTTATCAAGTCCGAGTGGTGCCGTTTCGATTTCAAATCGGCTCATCATCAAGTATTGAGGGATCGTAGACGTAGGCTGATCCTGGTACTGGTCGGTGACGTACATCAGCGCGATTTAGATCCCGACATACGTTTGTATTTAAAGACGAACACTTATCTCCAATGGGGCGACAAGCTCTTTTGGGAAAAGCTAAGATTCGCGTTGCCGGACGTGCCGAACAATCAAAGGACCACGCAGAGAAACAGACAACCGCCGCCAGTCCGACGGCAACACAACAATAGGACGTCCAATGGATCGCGCACGGTCTCCGTACATATATAAAATTATCGACGATTAACAAACTTAATAATATTATCGACTTCGTAGTGTTCTTAGTGCGACTAAGTGACTATCTCGTCGGTAGTATCGATTCTGTGGTTTATTTGTTTTTCCTCTTCTTTCATTCTTCTTCTTCTTCTCCTTCTTCTTCTTCTTCTTCTTCTCTTGTGTGTGCAATAGAGATTGTAAATATAAATGATCGAAGGAGCAAGCTGTAGAAACGATAAACATTATATAAATATAAATATATATATATATATATATATATATATATATATATATATGCGATATATAAATAATATACGAACGAGGAGAGTGTGCTTAGCACGATAAAATCGTTTGTTGTTATTGTACATAGGATGAAGTGAGAGTTGAATTACGGTGCTTCTTCCGTCGTTAATGAAAGTAAGAAAGAGAGAGAGAGAGAGAGAGAGAGAGAGAGAGAGAGAGAGAGAGAGAGAGAGAGAGAGAGAGAGAGAGAA
>OU426999.1:2305700-2308200 GCA_911387935.1 Dolichovespula saxonica
ACGAAGGGCCAGGGAAGGGGCAGGGAAGGGGCAGGGAAGGGAAGGGTAGGATAGGGGAAGGTAGGGGAGTCAGGAATGGACGCGTATCTTCGAGTATCTATCTCGTGTCGATCGAAAAGATCGTTCGTTCGTTCGTTCGTTCGTTCGATCGTTCGTTCGTTCGTTCCTTCGTCTGTCTGTCCGTCTGTCCGTCCGTAAGAGACTGACACGAAAGTAAGAAACGTTTGGCTCTTTCTTCTTCCTCCTCATCATCATCTTCTTCTTCTTTTTTTACCTTTTTTCCCCCCTTTCCTTTTTTCTTCGATCGGAACATTCGATCGATTACAAAGCACTTTCGCGGCTACGTCCGATCGAATCCGTATGCTTTTTCTCGTACTTCGAGTGTGAGTACCCCTTCCCCTCCCTCCCACCCTCCCTCCCACCCTCCTTCCTACTCCTCCAAGCCAACCCCTCCCCTTCATACGCCCCATACGCCCCTTACCCCGCCCTTTTTCGCGAGTTCAAAAGGTTGAGAATACAAGTTGCAAGTAAGTAGGTAGGTAGATAGGTAGGTAGGTAGGTAGGTAGGTAGGTAGGTAGGTAGGTAGGTAGGTAGGTAGGTAGGTAGGTAGATATAGGTTGGTACTAGCGACAGAGACTTTAATCAACTCTCTTTGCGAGCTATGCAAGTTTCTCTCCTGAGAACGAGTGATCTAACATAAAGGCGTGTCAAGCTGCGTTTCCTCCCCCCACCCCTCCCTCTAACTCAGAACCCTCCTCACTCCTCACTAACTCCACCATTCTCTTTCTCTTTCGTTTTCATCGTTGTCTTGTAAGGGCCACATGCGGTCTCTCTTTCTCTTTTTCTTTCTCTTTCTCTTTCTCTTTCTCTCTCTCTCTCAGAGACCTTCACAGGCCACGTAATAATACCACGGTAGATCCCGTTGACACGCCTCGTTCTTACATTAGTCGAGATAAGGTAAGAGACAAGAATGACATTTTATAACCCACATTGATACACTTCGTTACGCGACTTTTCTATCTCTTTAAACTCTTCCTCTCTCATCGTTATTCCATTCTATTATTCCTCTCTTTCTCCAACGAGAACGCACACTCTATCTCTTTCTCTTTCTCTCCTTCTCTAATCTTCATTCCATTTCTCTTTTTCTCTCTTTCTAACTCTCTCTCGTTTTGCTTCTTTAGCTTCTTTTTTCTAAGGTTACAATGGAGATTGACAGAGGACTCTCTCACGCGATCATGATTCGATCCTATTAAACGTTGATTCCAGTTTCTCCCGACTACTTACCTCGATTGACTACTTTGACTTTAATTAAACTAAAACAAAAGGGAAGAAAAGATGGGGCAAAAGAAAGTAACGGAATAAAATAGAATAGAATAGAATAGAATAGAATAGAATAGAATAGAATAGAATAGAATAGAATATCGCGAGTAACCAACCTATTACTTTGACCACCAGCCCGCCACCCTCCCCCGCCTGCCTCTCTCCCACCCCCCATAGCCGACACCCTCTCCCCTTCCTCTCCACCGTCCGTGCTTTTTTTTCCTTCCCCCTTAACTTTCTGGATATTAAAGTTTTTTCTACGAAATACCAAGGATTCTGGCGTGCGGAAAGATTAAGTGATGGAATCGATCGTTATAAATAAAAGCAAGGAGAAAGAGAGAGAGAGAGAGAGAGAGAGAGAGAGAGGACGATTTAACGTTCCCATTTACCGTGGGCGACCAAATTTATCGGCATTCCGGGGGCCGTAATTCCCTCTCGCAAGTTCACGGTTCGTAAGGATGAAAGGAAGGAAGGAAGGAAGGAAGGAAGGAAGCGCGGTCAGGGTCGGGCCAACCTCTCTATACTGCGTTCCGGGCTCTCTCTCTCTCTCTCTCTTTAACACACACACAAACACACACACACATACATACACATTTTTTCTTTGCGTCTATCTATCTCTCTCTGTTTCACTTCTTCTCTTCGCGTTTCTTCCTTTGCGCGAAATGAAAGAGAAAGAGCCATGCAAAAATCAAGAGAGAGAGAGGGGGGAGGGAGAGAGAGAGGAGGGGGAGAGACATGGTCCAATGAGATAGTGTCCTCGTCGTTGTACTTTCGACGATAGGAAACGAGATCTTTGTAAATATTTGATTTTCTTTCTGTCCTTCTGTCTTTCTTCCTCTCTTTCTTCCTTTCTTTCCTTTCTTCCCTTTCTTTTCTTTTCTTTTCCCTTCCCTTTTCTTCCTCTTCTGTTTATTTTTTTTTTGTTTTTTCTTCTTCTTTTCTTTTTTACTTGTTCGTCTCAAATCGAGCGACGTCTGCATTCCATCTTTGAGCCGATCTCGATCCTTTCGGTATTTCGGGGAAAAAATTAAAGAAAAAAAAAAAAAAAAAAAATAAAAAAATAAAAAGTAAAAAGAAAAAGAAACGGAAAGAAAAATTAAGAAGGAAAAGAAAACGTAAGGGACACTCGCTCTCATACACGCACGTATATTATCCTTTATCTTTTTCTTTATTTTATCC
>OU426999.1:2318200-2320700 GCA_911387935.1 Dolichovespula saxonica
AAAGTATATAAGCACGAAAAACGTGGGGTGGGGGGGGGGGAAATGTTGTACGCGAGTTAGGTAATCAAAATTTTTTCGACGATAAAATGAAATAAAATTTAAATAACGCTGATATACATACGTACGTGTATATGTATCTAAATACATACATACATGCATGCATACATACATATATGTTTATGTGTGTGTATATGTGACTTGAAAGTTACACGGCGTTAAATGATGTCGCTATTGAAGATATATAGTCCTCTGACCGAACGTATACGGTCTCATGGCATTATTATTCGATTATGGGATAATAATAAACCGTGATGTTTAGTCTTTGGTATATAACATCCTATAAGCTCTATACGCCATTTATACGCTAACGGACGATTTAATCTAACTGATCGGTCTGTGCGAACGTAAGACGATAGATAACGCAACGAAGTAGAAACAACAACGAGCCAACGGTAGTCGACGGAATTATGGTCGCGAGCCCATGTTGGAGAGACGGTGGGAAGGGGAGGAGGATGAGGATGAGGATGAGGATGAGGATGAGGATGAGGGTTCGGTGTAGGATCACGTACCTTTCGCTTCTCGCGTACAAGATGAAAGATCGTCGGGACGTCGCGACCTATCTCTCTGCCACCGCGTTGTGTCTCTTTACTTTCATACGACGAAACAATTTCTCTCGTTTTGGTTGCGAAGGTTAAACCAAATCGACGATAAGAACGTCGATACGCGAAGAAACGAAAAGAATGAATGAATGAATGAAAGGTATATCGATGTCTATTTATGCAGATTTTTTCTTTCTTTTTTTTTTTTTACGATCGTCGCACGTTCGTGATAGATAAATAAACTCGTTTCAGTTCGGGTCGTCTCGGCTCGCTACTTCGGCCGAAGTTTAAACCGTTTCTTTTAGGACGGAAGAGAGAGAGAGAGAGAGCCATTTTGAAAACGATACGAGAATAATGATCCTTCAATTCTTTAATCGAGAATATTCATGCGGAAAAACGGGAAGAATATACGAGAACTCAAGAGGGACTTATCGAAAGATCTTATCGAAACTTTGCCATTTCTTTCCTACGAATTTCTATTTTTATCGTAAAATATAAATAAAATATTAGTAGCTGGAATCGTACCCCGAGAAACGGGATACGATTATTTCACGTAAATAAGTACACTAATTCTAAGTATACGAATAAACACGCTCGTACCCATGTAACGATTTTACACGCACGCGCGCGTGCGCGCGCGCACACACACACACACGGACGATAGAATCATTTTCTATCATTTTACGACCAGCATGTAACGTCCGTCTAATTGCCAATTGAAAATTTCAACCGAGTAAAATAAATAATTGCGCGTGTTTTCTATATGGTAAACATAGCTTCGCGGCACGCCAAGTGAAACGATAGAACGGAGTAACGAGCGAGAGAAAGAGAGATAGAGATAAAAATATAGATAGAGATAGAGACATAGTGAGAAAAAATGAAGAGGGATGAAAGGAATCAAATCTTTAACTCTTTGGAGTCGTTTTACTAGGGTCTTTGAATATACGTACATAAAAAAAAAAAAATAAAGTAAAAAAATAATAAAAATTGGATTGAGAGAGAGAGAGAGAGAGAGAGAGAGAAAAGAAAACGAAGAAGAGAAAACTCGTTTCACTATTGCGTACCGTCGACACGAAACCCTCCTCATTCTCATCCTCATCTTCTTCTTCTTCTTCTTCTTCTTCTTCTTCTTATTTTTCTTCTCATTCTTTCACCTCTTCTTCTTCTGCTTCTTCTTCTTCTACTTCTTCTTTGGACGAGGGGTCGTAGGTGAAGGACGAACCGCCGCGAGTGTACCGAACGGTGCTCTTATAGCATTTCCTTTCATTGACGAGACGACACTGTGGTTATCATTTCTTCTTCTTTCGCAAATTATAGTGGACAGCGGCACGACCGACGGCCACAGCACAAGACGGTTTGCACAAGTCCTCGGCGTAACAGCCTGTTAGCACTTCGTGAGAGAGAAGAAAAGAGAAGAAAACGGGCGTGTAGACGAAAGATAAAGATAAAGAAAGATAAAAAGAGAGAGAGAGAGAGAGAGAGAGACGCGGAGTGAGATTTTCTTTTCCCGTTCTTTGTAATACGCTTGAAAATTCCATCGTAGGTACGGCACGGCACGGCACGGCATTACGAGGGTAAACGGTGCCCCACGCAATTATTTCGCTTTAGCGGCAAAGAGGAGTCGTAAACAAAAGAAGAAAAAAAAATGATGATAAAGAAGAAGATGAAGAAAGAAAGAATGAAAGAATGAAAGAATGAAAGAAAGAAAGGTGAGAAAAGGAAAGATAATCTCGCGGGAAACGATTGAAAAAGGGGTAGGAATGGTTACGTCTCGTAAGTGACTCTACGACGAGGACGAGGACGAGGACGACGATCGTGGCTGGAACGCCGAACGACTTGAAAACGGCTCGACCTTTTCAACCTCCAACCAACCAGACGGGTTTAATTAGAAACTTTATAAT
>OU426999.1:2325700-2328200 GCA_911387935.1 Dolichovespula saxonica
CACTCCACTATTCGTCCATTACACAGAGAGAGAGAGAGAGAGATAGAGAAATAGAAGAGTAGATCTGTCGGAGCGGTGCATAGCCATTTGTACGTTTCTGCACCGATATCGAGAAGTGCATGGATGCATCCGAGATTGAAACGAACCTTTGCTCTCGCACACCAATTCTTCGTATGGTGTACGGCCGTTACGCGGCATCATCATCCTAACGGTCTAGACGCTATGATTCCGCGAGCACGAAAAAAAAGAAAAAGAAAAAGAAATTAAAAAGAGAAAAAAGAAGTAGAAAAGAAAAATTAAAAATTGGAAGAGGGGAGGGGAGAAAAAATAAAAAAAAGAACGAAGAAGGAGAACCGAACGAAAAAGAAACGAATTGGAGTAAGTAAAGAACATGCTTCGGGAAAGGAGATCGATATCTGATCTCGGGATCGATCCGTAAGCATCCGTGAGATATTCGAGAAATAGCATGCAAGCAATTCGAATGATGTTGTAGCCTTACCGCATGTGTGTGTGCGTGCGTGTGTGTGCCTGCGTTCGCGCGTATACTACTTACACCTATCTCGAACTCGAAAAATTCACGATTGAGTGTATATGTATGTAACTCTCTCTATCTCTCTGTCTGTCTATCTCCTTGTCTCTCTCTCTCTCACTCTCTCTCTTTCTCTCTCGGCAAAGTACTCCAGGAAAGAAAAATTCAAGGGTTTCGTATTATATATATTGAATCTGTGTGTGCCAACGTGGAGTAAGGGAGAAACCTCCGACGCGTGGTGCCTTCTGACAATGAGACACAACTGGCCATTGTTCGCAAAGCCAGCAGCACCTCTGAAAGTATGACCTCCAAAGCGATTCACTATATACTTCGTATTGCATCTTATATACTATATATATATATGTGTGTGTGTATATGTATGTATGAATGTGTGTATGAATATGTATGCGTGGTGTACACGTCCGATAGAAACAGATCGGTTTATGTTTCCCTTATCCCCACCCACCCACCCACCCTCCCTCACCCCTGCCCACACCCTTTTGCTCAGAGACAAGGAAACTTTTAAAATGTATTTAACGTCCTTTGAAAAGTCCAAGATATAAAATGCATACCCCTTGCACCCTTGTAAATTGTATTTAATAAATTAATATCGCGAGATCGATATCGAGAAAAGAAGAGAAATTTATGCATCGATCGAAACAAAAGTTATTGTTAATGATCAATAATAACTCGATTAATTACAAATCTTGATATATATGTATCTGTATACAAAAAAAAAAAAAAATATAGGAAATAAAAAGAGACAAATAAACGATGATTTTCTACTAGCGATTTACGATTTCTTCAATCGGAATAATATTTTCAAAGGATCGATAGAGATCCTCGGAGGTGCTCGTAAGGAAGTAAGAACGATAAAAGAGTGCATTCTCGTTCTCTCTCTCTCTCTCTCTCTCTCTCTCTCTCTCTCTCTCTCTCTCTCTATCTATCTATCTCTCGTGAGCAGACGTTCCTCCGGCGACTCTTTCACGTTAAAATTATTCCCCGTCGTAGGGAGTAAACGAACGAATAATAATCTAACGCTCGCATGCGGTGTCTCCGTTGAGGTCTGCGAGCTCGAAAAGAGGGAATACGAGCGACGACGTACAGGCAGCTTGAAAAGGCACACCGATTATCCTGCACGCAATGCCTCTCCTCCTGAAAGATATTTTCTGTACACCGCAAAACGCTAGCCAGGTAGTTGCGGATTCTACGAATCAAAATTTCACGAGGATGCTGTTGCCGCTGCCGTTCTCTGTTACCACTTCGCTTCTTCGTCCTTCTTCATAGTCCTTTTTCTTCTTCTTCTTCTTCTTCTTCTTCGTCTTCGTCTTCGTCTTCTTCTTTAATAATTGCTCGGTTCGTGTACGAGGAACGATAATCATCGAATAATAACGCAAGGATAATGCACGGAGACCGAGAACCCGAGACTAAGGATCATTCAATTTCTTTTCCCTCCGAAGTAAAGAGAATATAAAGAAATATTTTTTTTTTTTTTCATCGATAATATCTCTCGTAAATTAAGTAATTATCGTATCGCGTTACCATTATGTATTTATCAAAGGATTTTATTAGGATAATCAAAGTAATCGTACAAATTCGTACGAATTTAATATCATTCATGGGAGACTTCATTGATCGTTCGTTATATATTTACATTCCATTCCAAACGTGTCTACCTATTAAACAACAACAATCAAAACAACGGGAACAGGAACGTAAACGTATTCAACCGATTCAGTCTCGGTATTGAATCAACGTCCACGGTCACGCTCTAATTCTTTCATCTTCCGATTCCAAACGGACGGACATTTAAATACGAAGTCATTCGGATTAAAGCGTAATGAATGAGTAAGTAGCACTCTTGGAACTATCTACGGAACTGTTCTTGAAAGTCTCGAGGAGTTTCGTGACTAGCACCGACGCGATTCAGTTTGTTGTTTAATTGCAAACGAAATGCATCAAGTAGTACGA
>OU426999.1:2335700-2338200 GCA_911387935.1 Dolichovespula saxonica
CATTTGACAGTCCCTTCGATCGAGTTAGTCGTTCTTCATAGTCCCACCACAGACTGTTCTGCGTTTAACCCAACCCAAAAACCATTCGAATTCCCTTCCGCGCGCGTAGAAACGCGCCAGGTAGGCATGAAATATGCGCGCGCTAGGACCTGACCGCGAATTTATAGCTTCCACGATTAATTCGCTCGTTTCTCTCTCTCTCTCTCTCTCTCTCTCTTTATTTCTATTCTGTTTTTTTTTTCGTTTTTCTATCTACTCGGTCCCGCATCATCTCATCTTACCTCGTAAATCGAGAGAAAGAGGACACGAAATACCGAAGACATTTTACGTAAATTCGTCATTTTTATTTTCTCTCTCTATCTCCCTAACTAAATTACGTGGGAGTAAAGAGGACGCGTGTTTTCGATCTATACGATTTTCAAAAACCACATTAGAATTTTATATGCTCAGAGAAAAGGTATACACTCGTATAATTAATTACTTTTTTACGACTTCGAACAATCGTTATATTTGGAATTTTTATATCTTCTCGAGATTAACAAAAAAAGAAAAAAAATATTCAATAAATCATTCGTAATTATGGAAAAATAAATCTTATTAAAAAAATATTTACATATATATATATATATATATATATATATATATATATATATACATATATATGTTATGTAATAAATAAATATATACATATAGATGTGTTTAAATGTTTCATATATACGAACAATGAAATTCTCCGTGCCTCCCCTATATAACGGGACTACGGTGAAAACGAGATCTTTCTTGGAGATCAGCGAAGCTTATTAAGGATTAATCGCCGAGAAAGAAACGCGGATCTCTTTATCGAGTCATCGCATTCTGTAAGACGTGAATTATTTATACGATAAAATATTAAACGTATTTACGACCAAACGAGAAAGAGATTGTGAAAGAAGTATATATATATATTATGTATTAAATAAAAAAAAAAAATATACATACATACATACATACATACATACATACATACATATATATATATATATATATATATATATATATATATATATATATATATATATATATATATATATATATATATATATATACGAAACAAGTTTCTCCCAAGTAGAAACAATAGTCGACGGCGGGAAAATAAATCATTTTAAATGGTTTACAAAGTAACGACAAGCGTTAGAAGAGCAAAGTAAATTGGCCAAACGATAAACCGAGCGAAGTTACGTTAGATTTTCCAAAGTTCCGTCTTGGATGGCGGGCCGTTAATATCCGATGTGGTTGAAAGTTTCGATCGTAAAAACGGATAGTTTAATGAAAAACAAAAAGTCAATGCAACGAAATTAATCCTAAAGCCTAGGTTAACTCTCGTAAATCCAGGTGCCAGTGTTCTCCAAAACGGACAACGACAACGGCTCTTTTCGCACCGAAGAAAAATCTCACGAGTTTCTGTTTTCGTTTGCACGTAAAATCATCGATTATTTTACGATTATTAAACGAAATAAACTAATTCCCCCCGTGATATCTCGCAAATTTATCGTCCAACCACTTGTCACGTTTAGAGATCGAATCTCTTAGGAAAGTGGTGTCTTCTCTCGCTTAAAAAAAAAAAAAAAAAAAGGAAGAAAAGAAACAAAGGAAAAAAAAACCCCACACGCTTCGCGCCATTGTTCTCGAGATAATCGACGACTTCGAAAGTTTCGATAAACCAACGATCCCGTTGCAAACGGGATGAGATTCGACATCGTTAAAAGGTAGAACGCCAGTAGACGACGACACGTTTCTCTTTCTACGTTCGGCAAACCTGAAAGAAAAGAAAGGAAAGGAAAAGAAAAGGAAAGGGGGGAAAAAGAAACCGCGAACTCTGAGATTCGTTTGATTACGTAAAAACACCGTGAGATCTCCTCTCTCTCTCTCTCTCTCTCTCTCTCTCTCTCTCTCTCTCTTCGTTATCTTCTTTTTTATACGTTTGTCCTCTTCTCTCACTCTTTTCTCCTTTGAGAAAAGTACATTCACCTTTCACCACCCGCCGTCACGTCAACCTCCAGCCTCTCTCCCTCCGTACCCCTGTCCCTCAACCCACCACCAACCCATCCACCCATCCTCACACCCCTCAAAAAACCCTCCGATTTTCTCTCACACGAACGAAAATATCTCCGGCGGAATCCTCTTTAGAATATCCGTATAGATATACTTACACCTCACGAAGTAGACACAACACCTAACCCACTTATATACGTTCTCCTTTCGTAACGACACAATGCGCAGCGCTCATAGGACGGTATGACGATAGGAAGTAAGCGAAAAGAAAGAGAGAAAGAAAAGAAAAAGAGAGAGAGAGAGAGAGAGAGAGAGAGAGAGAAAGAGAAAAGAAAGATGCTCTAAAGCGATCCTACTTCCGTCTTTCTCTGCATTCTAGATCATCGATGGGATCAATGGGAGTGGAGATCGTTGTAAAACCTTTCGCTGATCCTTTGACGATCGCTAAATCGTAATTCCCCGAAACGAG
>OU426999.1:2353526-2378526 GCA_911387935.1 Dolichovespula saxonica
TACATCTCATTAATCGCGTTAGAATGGTAGAACGAGAGAGATAGAACAAGCATGAGCGACGGCGACGATGACAACGATGATGACGACGATGATGATGGCGGCATTAGGACAATCGGGATCATCGATGCACGTCACTCGAACACGAACCCCAGTGGCCATCGTCGCTTTAATTTCGATCCGACTTTTTTCTTTTTTTTCTTTTTTTTTTTTTTTTATGCTTCCCTACATTTTGTCCGCCCTTGTTTCTTTTTTTTTTTTTCTAATTCATTTTTTTTTCTTTTTTGTTTTTTTTTTTTTTTGTTTTTTTGTTTTCCTTACAGAGAACGAGACCGCGCGCGTCTCTTGTTTCAGATGTGGTGGCCGCCGAACAATATTTCTCGGAAGATCGAAGAGGAGAATGAACAATTTTGGGGTGCACTCGGCCGTGTCGATCTTCACGAAAGCTAAGTAAGAGAGACGAGGATAGAAGAGAAAATAGTCTTCCATCGCGATAAGAAGTTTTTACTCGTCGTCTTCTTCTCCCCTATCCTCTCCCCTCCACCCCCAACCCACCCCCTTCCCAACTAATGCTCCGAATATCTTCGAGGTTAACGCTTAAATTCATCATCATATTTATCTTCTCTGTTATCTCTGTCTCGTTTGATATATCCATCCATCTATCCATCCATCCATCCATCCATCCATTTCTCCGATGATTGGAACGATGCTTCCTCGTAACAATCGTCGATTTTTTTGTTTCTGTTGTTTTTTTTTTTTTTTTTTTTTTTTTTTTAAATACATTTGATACGCCGTACACGGTTTATAAAGAAAGATCGAAATCTCGGGATGACGACCGTAGTCGAGGCAACGTTGGTGGAATTTGTCGAAAGTACTTCTCCTTAGCTGCTGCTGTTGCTGTTGCTGTTGTTGTTGCTGCTGCTGCAGCGGCGTGCTTTTTGCGGCAACATTGGTAAAAGCCAATCAGCGTTAAGAAGTACAAAATCGCGGTACGGTATTCTTATAATGAGAAAGGAAGAAAGAAAGAAATAAATAAATAAAGAGAGAGAGAGAGAGAGAGAGAGAAGTAAGGGTACTCGATCGGTGGTAGGATAGGCCGACTATCTACACGGGATCTCATGCTATCGGCTTTCAATAAGCTTGATAAAGTCAACGAGCTAAGAAGGGAGAGAAAGTATCGGATACCTCTAAAGGGGATGCAACCCGCGAATAATTCACGCGCTATCTACACCATCTCTCCTCTCTCTTGTTCGTGGTTCACCGTCTGTACTGTGCCGGGCTCTCTTCTCGAGACTTACACAGCGATAGGAGGAGGGGTAGGTAGGGGTGGTACGCTACCACACGTACACCCGTTCGCTTGCCACGGCGACGCATCCTGCGTGCATCTTTTACTAAACTTACACACACGGTCAAATCCTACCGCCCCAACATTGCATATAAACACCAATCTCGATTGCGCGGTATCGCCGCCGTTCTCGATTAACTTCTAATAGACGTCGTTAACCATGGCTATATGGATAATTAACTGTCGATTCTTTTCACGGGGCACCGTAGCTTTAAGGAAGGTAAAGAGGATTAAACGAAACAAAATAAGAATAAGGGAGGACGGGGAAAAAGAAAAAAAAAAAAAAAAAAAACGCGACAAAGAAATAATGAATCTTCCATCGTCCCCTCAACCTCGGAGGATGAGGAGGATCGAAGGAGAAAAGGGCCTCGTCCTCGGCCCATTTTTTGTTTGTTTGTTTGTTTGTTTGTTTGTTCCCCCCCCCACCGCTTCTCGATCGACGGAGAGTTTATCGACGAACGTACGTAAAATAATTCAGACAATGGAGTAACGCGAGCAAGTCAAAAACAAGCGTGTCAGATTGAATTCATCGACTCACCGGTCAGATGACTTCCAGTGAACTCGAAATCGTCGTCCTGGTCCCAATGTTTCAAGCTAAGATTCGAAAGGGACGTTGCGTTGGCGAATTCCAAGTTCGCGAAGTGCCAATCCAATATCTGACGATCCTTCGACGACAAGTAAACGTCGCTGAAATCGTTCGTATCATTTTACGGATTACGGATATGATAGTCGAGTACGGGAGGGGGTGGGAGGGGGGAGTAGAGGAGACCAATGAGATCGATCGAGATCATTAAATCATTTGGTAGATTCATTTACCTTGGCGGGGATGCCTCCAATTCTTGCAATTTAGCTTCTATCTCCTTTTGTTGTTCCGCCAATTGATCCCACTCCTATGGGGATTGTAATAAAACTTGTAATAAACTTGTAATTATTGTAATAAAAACGTACGATATTTTACAGGATACGTTACCTTGCATGCATTGTGAAGATCGCGCAATTTCGAACGCAAAACGAATTCTTGCGTTATGTCTCTCGTTGGCAATTTACTTTCAGACATTTCCTTGTATTGCTTATTTAATTCCGTTAAACGGCCCATTATCTGTATCATCTGTGGACCAAACGTTATCACATCATTTAAATGTATGTACATCTATCCAATGACGATATTACGAAGAGGGGGAGGGGAGGGGAGAAATCTATTATTCGATGCAATGCTAACCCTGTGTTGATTGGTAATCAATCTCCCTTGTAACGAGAGAACCGAACGTAAATGCGCAACTTGTCTTTGTTTAACGCCCTGTTCCTGCAAACGTATCACCCATTCTAACGCTTGACCCAATGATACTGGCCGTGTATTTGCACCTTGACCTCCCGAACCGGCGTTGCCTACATAATTAAAATCTAACTGATGAGACAAATAAGACGTCGCCTCTAATAATCTATTGAATTCTCGTTCGACCATCTCGTCTTTGTCTTTTGGGACCTGTTACGAAATAAATATACGTTATTGATGAAATAACACGGATAAGATTAAATGTTTATTTGGGACACGTACAGTTTGACCGTCGCTCTCGTATAAAGGACACTTCTGTCGTATTTTATGAAGCTCCATATTGATTTGTTTGCTGAGAGTCGTCACCGGATTACCACCTAAACCGGTAACCACCATAGCTCCCAAATCGGCGATGTATGATGATTTACGAAACGTCGCGATTCTTCCACCCACGCGATCCTAAAATTAAAAAAAAAAGATTAAAAAAAATATAATGGATCCCTTTACCTTCGACGATTTTCGTACATACGCGTTTGTATATATATATATATATACATATATCGAAGAAGTAAAAAATTTAGGACATACTCTTGCTTCTAATACAATTACTTCTAAGCCGAATTGTTGCATTTGTTGAGCTGCAGCTAGACCCGCTATTCCTGCACCTATCACTATAACTTTACCTAGTTTTTTAGTAGGTAATGGCTGCAACGTAACAAAAAAATAAATTTAGGGTGAATACCAGCGTGCCTTTGGAAACAATATACAATTTTCTCTTTCAAGGCGACATACCTTTAAACGTTTAAAAACACCAAAATTAATAAAACCATAACGTTCTAAAAAGGAATGAATTCGACGGGCGAGTAAAGTATCACTGTTGTAAGGCGGTTCTATGGCCGGCAATGCATTTTCAACAATTAATTGTTGCTTTGGATTTTCGAGCCATAATTGTAGCTGAAAAAATGATGATCATGTTTATATCGCAATGAGTAAGTCGGTAAATAACGAAGGATGCGGCATTATCGATGTCTGCTTAAGGAAAAACTTACAAGCCTGTTTCTAATGTGCAGAAATACTTTTTGTGTTTGTGGTGGTCCCCCGGATACATCGGGGAAGCATGCTGCTTCGGTAGACGTTAATTTATCAAATGGAAGACGGCTTTGGAAAGCTGCACCTTCCAAGCCATTTAATAATTCTTTTACTGAAATTATTATAGAAATAATGAGTGACTTTCATTGGAAAATATTTTACTTCTCGCAAATGTACGTGCTTATTTACCGTGCGGATCCTCGTGATCACTATCCTGATCCTCTTCCTCCTTTACTTCGACTTTTGGTGCGGACGATGCTGGCACGGATAACACTGGATCAGATTCTTTTTTTATATCACTAATAATCTTCTTCTCTGGAGTAACAAGACCAGTTTTGGATTTTTCTGAAGTATCCGAAGCATTTTCATCTTCTAATTGATTATATTTCTCTTCCATCTCTCTATACTCTACCTATAGTATGCATACATATATATATATATATATATGTATATAAATATATATACATTGTTGTTACAAATTTCAATGATATCTCTACAACTCAAACAAATGGAGATAAATGTTTATAGGTATAATTACAAAGTCTTACACTATTAGTCAAATAACAGAAGAATACTATGAATGATAACATTGTTAAATGACTTTAATCGGCTCAAGTATATAGAAATAACGATAATTCATCGAGAGAAAAAAGGATGTAATTATATAAAATAAGATGCCACAAATATTTCAACAGCATCTGTAATCAAAACATAACCTCACTTAATTATTCAAAGTGTTGAGCGAACGAAATACTTCTTAACTGCACAAATTCTACGTAAAATCATAAAATGATATTATTCGAATTAATTTTATGACAAAAAAAAAATGGATGGGATAAGTAAAAATCTCAAACTTTTCGATAAGTTCTAAGATTGATCCCATTAATGTAAAGTGGTTATAACATAAAGTACTGGTATAAAGATAAAGTCATGAAATTTAATTAATTAAAAACATACCTTAGCTCTTTTCCTTCGACTCATCTCGAACGGATATTAAAACTGCTACGTAAAATAAAAATACTCTTGCAAATAGTCACACGGGTTTGTTTTGACTCTTTGAACCGGCGGCATTAGGGAATGAACACACACAGACGTGGAAAAAGCAAATAGATAGTAATCGACTTGGTGGCGCTAACAACAATCGACGGTAGTACCATCAAGCGTGCAATTATTGTATTTCTCACGCAAAGCCAAATCATAACTATTTATTTTCCAAATTTATCTCTGCATTTTCTCTCCTAAAATGTTATATTTCGATAATTACTACGATTCGCTCTTTAAACGATTCATTAATTTTTTTTATTATTATTATTGAATATGTGAAGGAAAAGAAATGAAATAAATTTTCCAATGACATGTATGGCGGAAATTTCAAAATGTCAAATTCGTCATGGAACTCTTCCCGCTTTTCATATCGAAAATTATGAAACGTTTTTCTTTTTTTCTTTTTTTTTTTTTTTTTTTTTTTTAACATTGTGTGAAGAATTAAACTGTGTAATAATACGGTGTACATTAGACAAATTGAAATGTAATTACGAGTTCTCGTTAAATATGAAATCATTACGTCTGAGTAGCTCTAACGAGTAGCAATAATTGCATTTCTTTCGACGACTAAATTAATATTTTAAAAATGTGCTTCGTGATACTTGACGATGATTCATTTGGAATACTCTTAACTGTAAAGATTTCGAATGTCTTAGCTGTAGACTCAGTTTGCTATGAAATTTGAGTTTGAATAATAGTTTACCGAATCGAATAAAACGTAATCGTTCAAAAGTAGCGTAAAAAATTTAATCGAAAATAATAAATTACTTTTAATTACTTTTAATCAATAAATTTCGTATAAAGTGACAAAAAAAAAACAAATAAAAAAATAATAACAAGTTCGAAATGAATTTTTTAACCGATCACGATAATATAATTAAATTTTTACAATGTTTAAATGTAATCACCGCGACGTGGCCGCTGGAACCCAATGTTAATATATTAAAAAAAATTTTCTATGGAATCTTATGGTGCAGTTACGCTCTTAATGGTATAACATCGATATTAGCATTATCGATCGGTATCTACCATTATCGCGAAGATATCGTAAATATGATGAAATCAATAGTAGAATTCGTATATATATGCGAATCACTTTTCAATTTATGTTACTGCACATTGCAAAACTCAAATTTCAAGGTTGCGAATTTTTATAATATCTATTTATAAAATATTCAACTATATCGTTGTGACGTATAAAAATATAATGAAATTACTTATAGATACTTATAGACGATATGAAGGAATTTTCTTTCAAAGCAACCTCTCAAGAATTAGCACTAAGACGAAATAATCTAAGAAGTATAAGCGTTTTATTAGCATTTATGTCCACTCTCTTTGTTAGCGGTGGTTCAATTTTTGTATTTGCTCCGTTTGTATTACGTAACAGAGATATACCACTTAATACAATATATCCATTTCCAATGGAAAAGAGTTGGGCTATGTATCTTGTATATATACTAAATACATACACTGTTATGCAAGCATTTTGTGCTATCACCGTTGACGTAATGGTAATCGCAATTTTAAGCTATGCATCTTTTAAATTTATTATAATTGGGATAAAATTGCAAAATATCATCAACAATGATGAACTTAAAAACTTTGTGACGGAACATCAAGATGCCATCGGGTATTAATTAGAACAATAAATAGTAATTTTTTAATTGCTACGAATTGAAATTATTAAAGTTATTGTAATATGTATTTCTGTTAACAGATACGTAACAATAGTAAATTATACTGTTACACCCATTATCGTAAAATCCATAATTGCAGCATGCACGTATTTGATTACATGTAGTTTGTTGTTGTTAAATGTAAGTATTTCGCACAAATTTTTTAAATGATATTTCATACTGATATTATCTTTTTTTTAGGATGTACCCTTCCTGCATATAACACAGTTTGCTGCAGTAACGATACTATCTTTTACCCGACTTCTTGTATGTAGCTGCGTGGCTCAAGCAGTGACTGATATTGTAAAGTATATTTTAAAAAAAATGTATTATATTAGCCTGTTATATACCGATAGTCATTCTTTCAGGCTTCCAATTTAATTTCATTAATTACCGTATCCTCGTGGCTAGAAACCTCATCGACGATGCGCAAAAATATACTTTTTATCATACAAAGATGTCAAAAGCCTATCGCAATCTCAGTAAGCGGTATTGTACCTGCCTTATCTCTCAAATTTTGTGGATTGGTAAATACATTTAACTTACTTTTTTTACAAAACATTATGTTATATTATTGATCCATTCTTGCATATTATACGGTATAGGTAATATATAAAACATTTTCATATATTATGACATTAAGAGCAATATTGAAAGTATGAAATAATAATAAAAAAATATACTTTGGAAAATGAACAAAAGTGTATTATGATTTTAAAAGAATCTTTATATGATATGACTATGATATTACTAATACGTAAATAAATACTATTTAATAAATAGAAATAAAAATTTTATTCAATAACATACTTGCCTTTTCAACGTTTCAATATTTACATTATGTTTCACATTTCATTTACATATATACGCATTAAATCATACATATAAACGTATTAAATCATTTTCATTTGCTGGATAATTTGTTACCGGACAACATTTCTTATACCTTACTTGAGGTAAAATACATTGGTAACAAAATATGTACCTAAAAATAATTATAATTGTAATGCAATGCAGAACACGTAATGTTTTTAAATGTACATACCCTGATACCATAAGTACTGTACGTATATGTGGCACTTTCATACAAAGTGGACATAGTCCTTTATACTTTGCTGCTGAATGTATAACCTTATAATAAAAATTAAATCGTTAAGCATCTTTTTATGAAATAGATACTAAATCCTCAAAGGAAGTATTATTAATTCTGTATTTCTTACCTTTGGAGCTGATGGAGCTGGAAGCGCCATTATATCTGTGAAATAATTCTCTTGGGTCCACCAAGATAAAAACTGTAGAAAGAATGCTCCAATTTCAAAAGATCTAGCAACTGTGGTCTGAAGTATATCTAATCCGTCGCTAATAGTAAAAGAACTACTTCTAGCTTTGTGCAATAATTCTGTAATAGGAACAATATTCCTTGTTTCTGAATAAGTAAGTATAATACCAAGAAACCTTAATAATGGTGTCGCATACATTGATCTTCCAGATACATAAAGTATATAATTACATAATGTTATAGACTCATATAACGTGAAATAAGTATTATGGCCTTCGATAACACATTTTTTTAAAAGTCTTTCCCATTTCTATAATGATGATACAATTTTATAATCCATATTACATTATTAATTATAATAATAATAATAATATTTTTACTTACTGATTTAGGTATATAATTGTCAGCTTCTTGCAGTTTATATCGATAACTAAGCTTAGATAACTTTTCTCTAAAATATGGTAATAAAACAAGAAACAATAAAGAAAGATATTTTTGTTTCGTTGATAATTGATCGTGAAACTTCTTATCGACTAGTGAAATACGCTTTAATCCATAAAATGTTTCAGAAAATGATGCAGCTGTAACATAAATATAGTCAATATATATATATAAAAAGAACGTAATTTCATAAGAGATTTCTTCTAAACAAAATAAATATTTAAATATATTTACAATATTTGCTGAGATAGTATCGTTGAAGGAATGTATTAAAAATCAAATATCCCTCATCTGACCATTCAAGTAAATGCCCGTATCTTTCAGGATTAAAGGATATAACAAACTAAAACATTTTCATTTTTAATACAAAACTATTGCTACAATAAACTATAAAATCACTATTAATTGTTAATTAAAACATATCTTATAACGTCCATTATATACATACCGATAGAATCTTTTTAAAGGCAGGTTCAAGCGTATAAGCAAGAGATTCTTGTGCAACAATTTCAAAGATCGAAGGTTTTGTACAAGTTGTTCCAGTTAAATGGGCACCTTTTTCTGCCATTATTTTATTAATGTTATATCAATTATATAAATTATAACAATTATCACTATTTCCAGTCAATCACATTTTGTGGACGTACGTAAAGCCTTCCCTTATTTTTTTTTTTTTTTTTCAGTTAAAATAATAAGATGTTACATATTGAATATGTCCTTATCGCAACGTGACTCTCATGAGCATAAATATTAAAAATATGATAAAAATAAGGAATTATTTGTGTATTTATCTACATTTCATTAAAGAAATCGATCGTGGCGACGCATGCGGCGTCGATATGAATTAAAGTTTATACGCGCGGTCGTAACCTGTTTACGTCATCGAAAACAAACTTTTCGTTGACTTTGACTCTTATATCGAATCAGTTTTCTTTTGCCTTCCGTCGAGTGAACATCGAAGCAACACTTTGTTTATTTTATATAACGTAAGTTACGCCGGGCGAATGGCCGTATATAATATTTTAAATAATTATCCTAGTTTTTCTCGGATTGCGTCTGGGTTGCGGGCAATATTTTTTTGTGTACGATTTCTTTTTCTTTCTTTGGAAAAAAAATAAAAGCTTTCCCAAAAGTTCGAAAATGTCGTCATCTCGTTTAAACCTTTATCATTAAAATTAGACCATGCTTAGCAAAATCGATCAAGGATTACACCTGGATTCATTGCTTGTTTAAATTCAGGTATACGTAATTATATATATATATATTAGTCTTAAATCTAATTTCTTTGGGTTTTTTTTTTTTTTTTATTCGATTTATTCGTGTATTATTAATAATTAAATGGTAATAAAATCACAATATCTTATCGGTAAGCATTTCATTTAAATTCGATTTTAGTATTTGGTAAGGACTCCGTTAATTGTTTCCTGACATCATCTGGATTTTTTAAATACGGCATTCCTTCGAGTTTCAATATTTTTAATTTTCTACAAGCACGAAATAAGAGATAAATTTTTAACATAACTAATCATAACCTATTAAATTTTTCTTAAGTTTTGAGCGTTCATACATACTGAAGATTTTTCAACTGATACAATCCTTCATCAGTTACGCTAGCACATTCTATAACTTCAAGATTAGTTAAAGATTCCTTTAAAAATGATAACGAAGACATTGCTCTATCGCAAATGTATCGACAACGAATAAGCTTAACCTCTTCTATGTGCTTACAACCATCTAAATATATATTTTTAGATTAAGTTAAATGAACTATTTGTCTGTCCATTTTTCTAGAAAAATTTTTAACTGATCTTACTAACCAAAATATGGAAATCCTACATACGTTATACCTGCATTTTCAGCTTGGACGCTTTGTATATAATTTGTTCCTGTTTGTTTGATCAAAACATTGTAATCCTTTAAATACTCTAAAGAATTTTTCCATTTTACGTGAGCTCCATTTCTCAAGAGCCATTCAGCGCAAGCTTGATCAGGACCAACCTCTTTGATCCTTTTCCTATCGACACTTCAAGTACAAAATTTAGTTTGTAGGATATAAATAACGAAATAACCAAATAATTCGACTATTATAAATAACTGAGAACAATTCGATTAATGATACGAAAATTAATCTTTTCGAAAAGGAAAAAGTACGAGTTTTCAAATTAAAGATACATTAATTATTGTTAGCTTCAATTAAATAAACGTTTTGTATATTAATTGAGATACCTATTAAAAATTATGGTCAGCCAATAAAACAAAGATCTCTTTGATAATCTATTTTCTTGTCTTATTAAAGAAATGAGTCTTCCATTTAGAATCTGTAACAAAAATATTTATACAAAAATGTTTTTCACACGAGATGAGAATCAATGATTAAAACCTGATTAATCATAGCGAATATTCCGACGAATTATATTTCTTCTTTTATTTAGTTATTTACGTAGATATACGCTATTGTAATATTAGAGAATTATAACAATAACAGAACGCAACAATTATTTATTTCTCTTTTTCTCTCTCTCTCTCTCTCTCTCTTTCTTTCACTCGTGTTATTGGTAAATTAACTGCGTTGTTACGAAGAGCCATCTGTACGAAGAAATTTGGCGCGCAATTAGTATCTCGAAAGAATGGCGGCAAACTAAAACACTACGATTCTTTATATTTCTGATATTATTTTACGTTAAATAAAAGCTTAGACATATTTCGTAATAATATTGTAAGTTAATTAATATTGCGTATTGGATTAACGATAAAGATAATAATTATTGAAGTGTGATCAACAACGTGAAGGATATTTTAAGGTTATATCAAGAACGGGATATAAGAAGAAAAGAGCTCTCGACTATTCATCGAAAATTAAAAACATGTCGCAAGAAATGAATATATTATGCTGTTATTCCTGTCAAATGTTTCAAGTAAGTTGATCTTTCTCTCTCTCTCTTTTTTTTTTTTTTGTTTTTTAATCATCATTTAACATATTCATTATGATCGCAACATTCGTGTATTCGTCTTATAAATGCGTGTAGGTGCATATTGTCAAAAAAGCGAAGAAATGGCAGTGCAAAGTTTGTAATGAAAAACAATCTATCCGGCGAGTATGTCAAATTTTTTTCTTTTTTTTTTTACTTAATTTCATTAATTTATATAGGTGTATTATATAATGGTATATAAAAGACAATTATCGTATTTAGGTTTATTTTCAAGGATCGGGGAAGGATTGTCGTTTGCATGTGCAAGAATTAAATTCTCAAAAATTAAAAGGCTTTGAATCCACGCAAACAACTCGTTCCAGCATTGATAATAGCAATTATGTATCTTACGATGAAGAAGAATCGTCTAATCGACAAGTTTCAGATAACTGGTCTAATGATTCTGAAATACTATTAGACGATTCTTTGCATGTATTTGACAAAGAATGTGACTACAAAGAACATACTATAGATAATAATTATGAAAATTGTAGAGGTTATATCAAAGATGATCGTTTCCATGAAAGTGAAGTGGACGATCCTACAAATAGCGAAATAAAAGATTCAAGACCTATGAGTTCTGAATCTACTTGTGATATTAGTAGCAAGACTGAAATTAAATCTATAGCTAATAGTACCAAAGAATCTCAAAATATATTTGAAACTTATGAAGATTTTGATGATGCACTTGATTTTTAATTTTTAATATACATAATTTACTCATATTATTTACTCATTTTATTTATTTATATTATTCATTTTAATTATAATATAAGGTCATTGCATGATTATTTATATTCATATAATTATTTCATAAATTAAATAAAACGGTTATATATCATTGGCAAATGAGAAATGACTTTTATTTAAATAAGTATTTTATGGCAAGGACAGTTGGGTCTAAAAAGTAATACTTTATTACAGAATTAGATACATAAAAATAATTCAAAAAATTTTCTACCGTTTTCTTTTTTTTTTTTTTTTTTTTTTTGAATTATCTTTTTACAAGCTTTACAATGTCATAAGATCAATTAAAAATATAAATAAGTTATTTATTTATTATCTACATATGCACAGGTGCAAGCCTGAAAGCTAAATGATATCTGTAATGCATTATGAAATAATATAGAATAAGCACTGGATGAATTACGACAATAAACTCTCTTGCTCTATATGTCAACTTAGTCCTTTAACTAGACATTTGATATGCTTAAACGATTTTTTTAATAATAACAGTAAAATACATTGTCCTCATAAAAATCTGAATCCGTTATAATAACAATGAAGAAATTAATCTTTAGTATTGTCAAATCAAATGAAAAGTTATATGTATATAATATATTTTATGTGAGAAAAATTAGTAGAATTTTTAATAATATGAAAAAATAAATATGATAAAACTCATTATAAAAATGATATATAATACATGTATTTCTAATGCTAATATTTTCTTATGTAATTTTTTTTTTTCTTTTTCTTTTTCTTAGTACATACCAGTATCCTAACTTTTTATTAAACATTCATCCATTGTAGTAATATCATTTTTAACAGAATGAAGTTTAGAGTATATAAACAATATAATTTATTTCTACTTATTAAACATAAATGTTGATTTCATATAATTGAAGTAAGAAAGCCGTTTTTGTGAAGCTAAGTTGTACAAAAAATTTCTTGCTTATATATATCAATAAATGTACACAGTCTTAGGATAGTATAACAGCTGTGCTGCAGTTGATCTAATCTTATACGTATCCTCTTTCTAAATATTCATTTAAAAATATCAATAAAAGATGATTGTATTAAGAAAAATTGGCAGTGCATTATAAGAGCGTTTTATTACTTTCAATGTAATAAAATTTCAGATAAACCATATAAGAGTACCTAGCTCCTTTTGAATAGCCATTTTTATTGTTTAGAACTGCATTAGAAAGCATAGAGCCGTTTCCAAAAGCTGATTATTTCTTTTTCTTTAAGAGTTTTTAATATAAACGATTAGTTCATTCTATTAGATTGACATCGATATTATTCAAGTTTAATTTATCAAAAAAATTAAAAAAAAAAAAAAAAATGGATTCCTTAAAAGTAAACGTAATTTTTTTTCTTTTTTCTTTTCTTTCCTTTCCTTTTTTTTTTTTTTTTTTTTTAATGTAGCACGAATAATTTTGCAAATAATATTGCAACAATTCTATGTACGTATCCTATACGATTAAGACATTTATCAAGAAAAAGCAGATCATTAATATTCCATTGCGTGCCATGATAAGAATCGAATGAATTTCAAATAGTTTTCAATTAAATATCGTTATCTTTGTCACTAATATAACAAAATAAATTACATTATTAAATGCATTGCGAAACTAATTACATTTCTAAGGCAATTTGTCACACTGTTATGAAGAAAATTTGAAATTAAAAAAAAAAAAGATGAGATAAAGTAATTAAAAAAAAAAAAAAAAAAAAAAAAAAAGAAAGAAAAAATTTACCAATACTGATGTCTGTGACGTCGTGAAGTCATCGCATCTTCATGATGTCTGAAGTTAGTTTGCCAACTTCGACTTCGCCTGTTCCAAACGCTACGAGATATTAAAAAGAACATCTCTCACTGAATTGGGAAATGAAAATGAAATGAAAATAAAACTTACCTTGGTAATTTTTTTCGTCTTTTATTAGGCGGACTACCGAGTTCACTTTCTCGAATAATTTGTAAGGCTGACGGCACAAATAAATCCTCTAAATGAAAACAAAAAAGAAATAAATAAATGAATGAATGAATGAACGAACGAATAAAAAGAAGTAACGAAGATATTCGCTGTTAACGAACCAAGATAGATAATTAATAAAGCGGAAAGATATAAATGCTGTTACATACCAAACGTATTACCATATTTTCTCTTGGATATATATTTTTGATGTTGTTGAACTTGAGGCATTGTCTCTCTGGCACTTCCTACTGTACAATCTCGCGTTCCTTTACAACCTTTCAAATGTTCCAACTGATCGTGAAGATAAGATCTGTCCGACTGTGTCAACATCGATATTCTGTTCCATTGTTCAAACGGATCTACAAAAAAAAAAGAAAAAAAAAAAAAAAACATAATATAATGAAGATACATTCGTTTTATTTATAAAAAAGAAAAAAAAAAGAAAACCATCCTCTATATACTCACCGATTCTTAAATTGTAAAAAGTCACTAAACCTGTGGTGAATTCACAATAAAGAAAATTATGCGTTACGTTAATAGTACGTATACACGAATACGTATTGTTGTTGGCATTCATGCAAAAACAGAATGGCCCTGCATTCCACAATGGAGCAGTGCGCCAATGATCATTGTCATGCTCGAAGCAATTCATCTTTTCAGTCAAACAATCCTTTTCAAGCTTAGCCTTTTTCTTAAGTTTGCGTTCTTTCTTCTTAAGTCGTTCCTCCTTTAACCGTCTCCTTTCCTCCCTGGCGATCTCTTTCTCATCTTTCTTCGAATACGAATCAGGTTCGCAATAGCACTTGTGACGTGCTTCCAAAGGGCTGTTTAGTAACGGCGGTAAACGACCATTATTATTTGTTGCTGCTATACCTATTATATATAAAAAAAAATATATATTTTTTTCTCTCTCTCTCTCTCTCTCTCTCTCTCTCTCTTCAACAATAACGATACACATAAATATATGAAATATATAATACGATTATAAAAAAAAAAAAATATACCTTGTTTGTGTTTTCTATCGGGAGTCTCCAAAATGGTGACATCTATCCTAGCTGGTCCCAGGATGGCACCCGTTTTGTTCTTTTGTACTTTTGGCAATTTCTTCGCGGAAGGAGGGATCGTAGTCGGTACGTTTATCAATTGTAACGTCGAACTACTAGCCGTGTTGGTCGTACTGGTCGTACTGGTAGTTTCGCTCTTGATCGAAGTAGGACGATTTAGTGCGTTAGACGATAAAGTCGGTTTGAAAACCGGCGTACCAAATTCGACGGTTCCGATCGAACCCGGTGTTGTTTCGGTTACGAAGGAGGACGACGAGGATGAGTGCTGCGACGACGTTAATTCGGTCGTCGTTAATTTATTATTAACATTGTTACCCCTATAATTATCCTGATTGCCAGCGTGAACGGTGGTAATGACGATCGGTAGATTAGTCGATTTGTTCGATCGATATTGCGTTCTTTGATTGAACGTCGTAACGTCCTCTTGGATTGGAGTAACAGTTCCTCCAATATTTTCGTTTGCGTTCTGACTCGGCGGTATCACCACGTCGTCGTGAACGCTATTGGTAAGTAACGTGTTATTATTGTTCTTACGGTGATAGGACAATTTTCTACGCCTTTGCTGTTTATTTTCCTCGCTCTCGGTAGTATTATTGGATGGTTCTTTGATTTTTTGTCGACGTGGAATTTTTTTTGATTTCGGTAAGGTAGCAACGGTCGTCGTGCCGGATAATTCCATAGTAGTAGTGGTGGTGGTGGTGGTGGTAGTTGTAGTAGTAACAACTACAGACGATTCCCTTTCATTAGTCGACGATTCTGCTTGAGTAACGTTATATCTGTTTATATTATCTCCGTTAATCGTCGTGCCCTTTTCAATGGTAGAAGAAAACTGTTGCGTCGACTTTGAAGCAGATCGATGGGTCGTTGTGGTTACGTTAATCGAATTCGCATGGGTCCCTTTCTCGTGTTTTTTGTGATGCCTGCTTGTATGATTCTTAGAAGCATGATAATGCGGTGGTTTATGAGAAACATGTGGCTCCTCCGACTCGGCGGACTCCTCGTCATTGTCAGGAATGAATTGGGGACGTTTTATCATTAAATGCCGACGTATTTCCTAAATAATTAATATAATTAATTTAATTGTACTCCGTCAAAAAAAGAAAAAAAAAAAACCTGGACGACGACGATATATCGAGAATGATGTCGACGTACCTTCAAGGTCTCTAACTGCATTCTCATCTCTTTTATTTGTTGTTCGATCTTTCGCCTTGATATTCTCCACTCGTTCGGATCGAGATAAATGGCTTCGCTACAATTAACACCGCCTTCGGGAAGTACCGAACATTTCGGCGGTAAGGTCACTCGTGGCGAGGTAGAATGACGTGCGTGCGTTTGCTGCGAAATGAAAATAAAGAAAATAGGACACTCTAGCGAGCCGTTTGTATATCGTCGTTGTACGTGCTATCTACTTTGCCGTTGGTTAGAACGTTGGCGTAAACGAAATTGGTGCTGCTGCGATCGGTATTTCGATGGCCTTCGACTATACAGCTGTGTTAGTATAAAGCAAGAAAGAAAACAAGTGAGCCGTTATAGTGGCTCTTAGTTTGAAGAAAGAAAAAAAAAAAAGAAAAGAAAAGAAAAGAAAAGAAAACCATCTCCCAAAGAGAAGAAGAAGCCACAGTGACGCTTCGTCCCAAAAGAAAAATAGAAAGTAAATTAGCGGGTAGTCGTTAAAGCGATTTTTAGTAGCTAAGATATTAATAGAACATTAGAAATATATATATATATATATATATATATATATATATATATATACATATATATATAAATTTTTTTCAACGTACTTTTAAATCGTCCAGTTCTTCCTCTATACTTTCCATTATCTGTGTAACGTGTTCGATCGTATCCTTCTTCGTTGCACTCCTTCGCACTCTTCTATGTCTCCTGATCACATCTTCGACATTTAATCGACCTTTTACGATCTTATCTAAACTAGGATCGAAATCGTTAATCGAGTAACTTGAAATCGGACGATCATCCCATTCCTTTTCTTCTACGTTGCTTTTACGTTCGTCTTCGTCCTCGTCGTCATCGTCATCGTCATCATCCTTGTCGATCCGCATTACTCGCGTATAATTACGATAGGCATTTCTGAAAGCAACCGTTTACCTGCGCTTCATAACGAAAGATCAGGATAATCTTATTCCCTCCCGTTTAATTTAGCGACCAATTAGATACCTGAAGAGATGATCGTCCTCGTGAAAGTCTCTTTTTAGCGTATCCAAATCCTGAAGGAATTCATCGTCGTCCTCCTCGTCTATCGCTCGTCGATCTCTCGTATCGTCCAAATCCTCTTCCTCGAGTTCATCGTTCTCGGATATCTCTCTTTTACCTTGATTTATATACATATATTTCTTTTTTCATTGATCGTTTACCTTGGAATTTAATTATCTTGAATTTCTAACGTTTTTTTTTTTTTTTTTTTATTATATATATAAAGATATAAATTATATATAAATATTAGTTATAATTCATATATAATTATATATAAATTTATATATAAAGATCTATCAAATTTGTTTTTCCAAATAATTCGTCTTTACATCGACGAGAACATTCCCTATCTCCGCGTACGATGATCATAAAACGATAGAAAATGAATCGTCGCTTTTACGAAATTATAAAAAAAAAAAAAAAAAAAAAAAACTGACCTCGTTTCATGAAATATCCACTGGTTTCGCTGTAATAAGGATCCAAAGGTCTTCGATCCCTACCAAATCCATATCTCGACACGTCGAAATCATTGGTCTCGAGTCTGGTGTATACCAAACCCTGGGGCGTGAAACACGCGCACTTTTTCGAGGTCCTATGGATGATGGGCTGCGGTGGTATCGCGTATCTACACTTGTGCCTTCTCCAACGATGACCGTCTCTCTCGCAACGCCACTTTTGACCGTGCACGCAATCGCCCTGGGCTTCCGGTCTCGAACACTCGATCGCTAAGCGCTCGTGTTTCGACGAGTACGGCGATTGTACGGGATGCACTCTGTTGTCCAAATGCAACTCCGGAGCTACGAAAAAAAAAAAAAAAAAAGAAAAAAAAATTGTGCAAACGAACGTTCAATGTCATTTTCGTTCTCCCTAATTTTTTTTCGCCGTAAAAAATGTTGTTAAATGTAAAAAAAAAAAAAAAAAAGAAAAGAGAAAAACGGAAGAAAAATTGTGTACTTGTCTCGTCGATAATCGACTCGTCGAAATCATCCTCGGAGATATCTTGATCGCTTCCAGTATCGTTTTCGATAAAACGACGATCTGTCTCGGAATCGTCGGCCTCGGCAATGTCGTCAACCTCCTCGTTCTGTGACCCATGCGTTTGCCTGGTCATCGTCGCGTTTTGCCTTCTCGCCTCTCGCGCCTTCGATTCTGCGATGGACTCCGGGGTCTCCCGACGACCCGACGATTCTATCAGGAACGTATCTGGCCATTTGATTTTCGTCCTTCTACCGCGCTTGTTACTGGAAAACGAAAAGAGAGAAAAAAAAAAGAAAGAAAAAAATTGTTAACAGACGTCTTTCGTTCTCTAAATCTTTTTCGTGCAACGTTTATTATTAAGAAAAAAAAAAAAAACGAGGTATCAATAATTAAAATAATAATAATAATAATAATGTGTTATATATTAATACGATAAATAATTAAAAGGAAATATATCGCGGTATAAAAATATATATTAATATTATAATTTATTAATAAAAAAAGTGTATACAAATATATATATATATATATATAATATTATTAGTAAGAATTTTGTTCGATTTGTTCGTTAAATTGGATTTGTAAAGCGACGTGTATATAAATAAAGCTCGTTTAGGTATGACGAGAAAGGCGTTGACTCGTGGATATATTGTCGGGTGATAAAAATTTAATATCGTCTAATTCGTGTCGCTCGATATATAAATAACTCACTTTAGAAAAAGCATCTTGAAGGATCGGCCATCCATCTGAGGTGGTGTCTCGACGCCGGCGATGTCCAGGAAGGTCGGCGCCAGATCAATGTTTAAAACTATGTCGTCTACTCTGGAACGTTACATAGGACCTTCTCTATCGCGACTCGATGCTTAAAGGGTAGCACTTAGCGGGGTTATTTGCTTTATAAACCAAGATCCATTACTCAATCGTAGTAAGAAGAAGAAGAAGAAGAGGAAGAAGAAGAAGAAGTGGAGGAGGATGAACAAGGAGAAGAAAAAGAGGATGAAGAAAAGTCGAAGTAGTTAGTAGTAGTAGTAATGATAATAGTAGCAGCAGAAGAAGAGGAAGGACGTGCTGCGAATCGTTTCTCTCTTCGGTCTCTCTTTATCCTTCAGTCAATTTCCACAACGATTAGTCTTAGCAAAAACGAATGGAGATAGAAGTAACAACGCGAGACGGAACGAGGAGGAGTAGGAGAATCACGGTACGCGACTCTCGACATGGATTTATACTCGAAAAAGTATCTATGTATATACATGTACGACGTTTAAACTATGTGTTCTTCTTGCTGATATGCCTTCTCCGTCCATCTCTTCTACTCAATACCGGTAAAAATGTGTATTGGTTATTATTACTATACCACCACCACCACCACCACTACCACCACTACTATTACTATTATTATTACTACTACTACCATTACTAATACCACTGTTGCTACTATCATCACCATTACCACTACTACCATCAATACTACACTCGCGGACCACTTTTCTCATCGCGCTTGGTTTCACGGTCCAGCAGGATAATTTATAGCGTACCAAGACTCTTTATGGCGGACCGCGAAACCGTAATTCCAGAAGACGTTCCAGACAACGGGCACTTACGTGCAAGTGCTCTATTTATTGCCGTGAAATCTCGCTAAGGGAACGAACAGATTGTATTTCTATATATATACATACATACATACATATATATATATATATATGTGTGTGTGTGTGTGTGTGTGTGTGTGTGTGTGTGTGTGTCTGTCTGGGTATGCGATCGACCTAACGAATTACGGAGCAAATAGATCTCTATGTGCCTTTAACGATCGACGATCCTGTTCGATGATTAAAAAACGAGGTGTTCCTTTCTTTTTAATCTCGTTAATAAAATTACAAAACAACTCGGACGACGATCCCCCTTGCAATTATTTTGAATTGATCTAAAAAAGAAAATAAAATAAAATAAAAATAAACTTACACGGATCCAGGTTCTATGCCGGGCCCTCTTATTAGAAAGGGTACTCTGACGTCAAACTCGAACGGAAAGCTCTTGCCTTTGATAAGACCGAATTGTCCCAAGTGATAACCGTGGTCTGATGTGTAAATAATATAGGTATTGTCCAACTCTCCCAGGTCTTTCAATTCTTGATAGATCTGTAGACAAACAGGAATAACATCACTCTTTTGAATATTTATTAACGTTTCGCGTCTTCTTTTCTTTTTTGCTTCTTTCTTTTATATTTTTCTTTTTCTTCATTTATTTATTTATTTTTTTTTTCCTTTTGTCTTCTTCTTCTTCTTCTTCTTCTTGTACGTATATACATGTATAAACAAACTCACTCTATCGACCGCTGCGTCGACACTCTGCAAAGTCTGGAGTCTCTTGGTCATCAAGAGATCCGTAAACTGTTTGTGTATAGGCTGCATCTTCTGAGTGACTTGGAGAATCCACTGTTTGTCTGGATTCGGTGCGTAATCGTAAGCTGGCGTACTGTAAGAACGAGAGAGAGAGAGAGAGAGAGAGAGAGTGAGAGTGAGAGTGAGAGAGTACGTGCGAGCGTGAAAGAGAGAAAGAGAGGAAGATCAGAGAAATTCTTAGGAGATATACGAGTGTTTGCGAAATCGAGGTCGACCACCCTGTTATAAGATTCAACTTGATTGTTTACCCGAAGGGAGAAAGACGATCGTTCTTATATATGTGTATATACTTACTGATGAGTGGTGACGTTGAAAAAGAGATGGGAGAATTGCGGAGCGGAATCTTCTGGGCCATGGGGCGCCGGGAAGCTCGCAACCAACATTACGGGTTTGCGGGCGAAATTATGCTTGCTTTGCCGTAGAAACGCGACGCTATCGTTGGCTATTAAATCCGGATAATAGTCCTTGCTATACTCGAAGCCGTGCTTTATCTTCTTCCCGTTCATGTTGACGCTGTAGTTGTAGTATCTCGAGTTCATTATCAGGCCGCCCCATTCCCGCCAGCCGGGCGGTATGTACGAGCCGTTGTACTTGTTCAAATATTTACCGAAGTATCCTGGAAACACGGGTAAAGTGAAAGAGTAGAACGCGTTAATAATGCTAATTAATCTCGTACGTTCTCAAGAGAACAAGGATAACATTTGTTGCCTTCCCGTCTCGGTTCTCGTTCGTGTTCCTGTCCCTTCAAATCAAAACGTGAAAATTCACCTTCGTCAACAACAACAACAACAACAACAATTAATAAATAAATAAATAAATAAAATCAAGCGACTCGCCTCGTTGTTCTCTCTTTCTTTTTTTCTTCTTTGTTTACGTTGAAAAAAAAAAAAAGAAAAAAAAAGATAAAAGAGAGAATTTGATTTGGCACTTGATGACAATCGGTAAAAATGGTCAAGAATAATTATCGACCTCCCACACCTATTCTCTCTCTCTCTCTCTTTCTCTTTCTATCTATCTATCTATCTATCTTTATCTCTCTTGTTGAATTGAATTATTCATGCCCGAGAGAGGGAGAGATCGCTACAAAATAATTAATTCAAACGTAGTACGCGAGGTCGCCTCTTTTGGGTTGCAACGACCGCTCGTATATATTTATTAGCCTTCGTCGTTCCTCCTCTATACACATCGAAGTAGCTTGGCGTTCGATATATATATATATATCGATACTATTATCTTTGTCTTTTCTTTTTTTTTTTTTTCTTTCCTTCCTCCGCCGACAAAATTACACGGGAAGGATTTCGGTCGAGACAACTTTTTACAACGAGAAAGAAAGAGAAAGAGCGGGCATGCGAGGAGGGGGCGCGATAGGAGGTGTAGAGGGGTGGTGGGTGGAGGGGAGAGGAGGCAAAACGTGGACCACCATGGCAGAACGATCGTATTAACTTGTCGTTTTATCTTCAACGATGACATCTCAATATCGATGTTCTCCCAATCGATCGATCCTTCTACATCCTACTTTGCATCGTAATTTCATTCACCGTCAATTAATCTCGACGCTCGCATTAAAGAAAGGAAGAGAGATATATAGATATGGAGAGAGAGAGAGAGAGAGAGAGAGAGAGAGAGAGAAAGCATTTTGAAAATTCACTTAACGGGTCGACCGACCGGTTTTCACGGAATTTTACAATAAAAGAAAAATCTCGTGTTATAATGGGATTTAATCGAACGATCGCTCGACACACCTGTTGCTTTCCGAAACGGCAGACTCGTGACGAGAAAGAGAGAGAGAGAGAGAGAGAGAGAGAGAGAGGGAGAAAGAGAAAAAGAAAGAAAGAAAGAAAGAAAGAAAAAAGGATAAAAGAACGAGAAGGAGAATGAATGATGGAGAGAACCGAATTAAAATGCAAGGATAATGACTCATTTCAGAGTTATAAAAAGGAATTTGAGAGTTAAGGCCGAACGATTTCTCCCGTCCAACAAAAGGAGGATAAAAGAAAAAGGAAGACAGAGAGAGAGAGTGTGAGAGAGAGAAGAGGAAAGAGAAAAAGGATTGTAAAGGAGCCACGATGTCCTGGCGCCAGTCGCGTTCGGACCAACTTTCAGTTTGACCGAGCAAAACGAATAATCTCGTATAAAAGGTTCGCGATGACAGCGTTCCGAGGATAATACCATGCGGATATATGTCTGTGTGTGTGTATGCGTGTATAAATATATCGTATGTATATGTAGGTCACTGCAGCGAATTCGCTAAAAGGGAAGGCACGTGATTGGTTGACGAAATTCGTATCGAGTAACGTTCGATCTTTTTGCCAGAAAACGTTACTACTCGTCCTTTACGACATAATGTCCATTGGCATTGGCCAAACGGTGTGTACGAATCTTTGTAACATTTCTTTTTCTTTTTCCCTCTTCTTTTTCTTCCACTTTTTCTCTTTCTCTCTCTCTCTCTCTCTCTCTCTCTCTCTCTCTCTCTTTCTTCTTTTCACTCTCTCTCTCTTTATGCGCGTCAAATTCAATTCAGATAAATTCGTGTCCGTTCGTTTTGTTCGAGTGCGCGTGTGCGAGTCCAAAAAAAAAAAAAAAAAGAAAAAATAAAAGAAGATAAGAAAATATCAGAAAAAAAAAAAATAATAATATCTTCGAATTTTCCTTTTGAATCTTTTTGATAAAAAGAATTATCACTCGCTCGGGTTTCTTAAGCCGACACTTAGCTAACCAATCGCGTTCGAATAAATCCATTAACTTCCTCGAAAAATATGTGTATGTGTATGTATATATATATATATATATATATATATATATATGTACATGGATCGTTAGCCGAGTCTCTGCTACGCTTTGATCGATTCGTGTGTTCCTCCTATGCAATGCGTCGCGCGATAAGAATTTAATTGATATTTACGGCCGGCCCGGTGGCACCGGTTTATTTTTAGGCTGGCGCTAAATCAGCGCCATGTAAAGTGCACTCTTGCTACGAATGTAGTGTAGTGTCAACGACCGGAACGTGAATCCTCCGAGTTAAATACGGAGGATCGATAGATCGATCCATGGAAATATGATTTAGATATAATACTTTGAATTTATCATCGAGAGAAATATTATTAATCGTTTTATAACAATTATTTATTATATATATATATATTAATATTATTTTGATATTATTCGTTATATGAACCTTTCGCAAGCCAAATCGATCGATTCCGCTTTTTGAATTTTATTTATTTATTTATTTATTTATTTTTTTTTTGATTCAAACGCTCGTCGAAGCGCTCGACGGAGTTGTCGTCCTCGCTTTTTCATATTCGCAATAAATTTCCCCCTTAATTTCACTTATTTAATACCATTAAACAACATTTTTGTTTGTTTTGTTTTTTTTTCTCGTTTTGGCCATCGAATAAAATACAATTTATTTGCAGTAATAAAGATCGTCGTTCCATCCGATTCGCTTTGTATTTTCGTTAGACGAAAGCCGCAGTACGCGTTCGTACGCACTCTAAGACGTTCGTTTGAATTTATATTTTCAAATGAACATTTTCAATGTCAATTTATATCAATAGTTTCTTCTTCGATCGTTTTCGTTCGATGGAGTTAATCGATTGGACGAGTAAAGAACGGGCTCCTTACGTGCGATGTTACGTTATTAATATTAGATGTAATAAATAATTGCATTTTATGTCGTATTAATTATCTAAACACTCTAATCCGATTTTGTGATAAAACTCTCTCTCTCTCTCTCTCTCTCTCTCTCTCTCTCTCTCTCTCTCTCTCTCTTTCATAATCTATCTAACAAATATGTACGTAGAGGATTTAAAGTTTATGTTTGAAGCACTCCCGCGATTACGCGAGGAAGTTCGAAAGGAAGTTGTTTCGTGCAGCGGGGGTATTAACCCGTTTTTCGAGTTCTAAAACGCACGACGGGGGCTTCTCCGCCGATCGTTTATACGTTTGCATGCACATGGTTTAAAACGAAGGCCCCGCACAACATCGGTTAAGTACTAACATCGAGCTCGTTCTTACTTCGCACGATTTCAAACGCTTACCGTAGCACGCTTCGGAGCACGAAACGTTTAACGATCGGCACGAGCTCTGTGCCTCTCTCACTCTCTCTTTGTGCAACGAATTATGATCGTTTTTGATCGTTCAAAACGATGGCGGAACGCTAATAAAATACACTTCGTTTTACTTTATTGGAATTGATATATTTTCAAAGCGCGATAGATAAATACATCGATATTCATAACGTTACTCATCAAACGGATATTATTTTTCGAACGATAGAGAACGTGGTGACTTATATGTTTTCAAATGAAACTTTTTACGAAAGTATAATGTGTTTTAAAGAGGAAAAAAAATAAATAAATAAATAAATTTCTTTCGGAACATTAATATCTTTATTCGACGAATATCGTTGCGATCGACGTAATCCTTGTACTCGGGCGTTATTTTATCTCGATACCGAGATATCTATTCGTAACTTTCCTAAAATTAAAATAATCCGAAGAATTTACGCGAAGTTTTGTCGTATGA